>CM053745.1:34152499-34189318 GCA_028658305.1 Pachyuromys duprasi | reverse complement strand
CCTTGAGATCTCAAAAATACACAGAAGGACAGAACAGAGAAACAGAACTTGGCCAAGACAAACACACTTATCCGGGCTTCCGATCCTCCGGCTCAGGAGTCCTGCGAGGTCTTGGGGATCCCGGAGAGCCCCCAAAGTATGTTGTGCCGGAATCATGATTCCCCAAAAGACCACCAGGAGCTGAGTCCGTTGCAAATCACATGAGGATCTTTTATTATAAATAATTACAAGCTGCAGCTTGGGCTCACAGCCCCCACCGCCAAAGCGGTGAAGAGCCGAGAGCCCGGTGCTTAGGTTAGTTGGGTAATTTAAGGATTCTGTTCCCTCCCAGCATTCCCAAGGCAGGGGCGATTCCTACCTGGCAAGCATCTATTTGTTGAAACATTACATTTTGAATTGATTGGCTATAGGAAGGTCCCCAAACCATTAATCCCTCCCTAGGGGGATGGGCCAGTTTCCTAGCAACTGTATCTCTAGTATGTGGGTAAAGAATGTGGTAAGGTGAGTTCTTCCACTGGACCTCCCCACCCAACTATTTTAGGCCTCAAGCACTAAAAATAGCTACTTTTAATCTCTTGGTCTCTCAATATGCACATGAACTAAAGTACTGTGATGATTATTCACACACACACATACACACACACCACACATTTACAAAGTTGGACAGAAACAAAAAGGAATTCCTACTATTAGAATTTATGATTCATTTCTACATTTCTTCATTCTGACAAGGAGGCATTTTTGACACTAAAATAGTATTTATCTTGAGAATGAATTCAGAGATATAGATGGTTCCTAAATCTGTAAATTGAAGAGCACATTTAAAAGACCCATGAATTCATGGCTGATAATGACAGGAAGGATGCATTTTTCTCCTTTTTCTGTTTTAAATTCTCAAATATGATTTTATCGTTACAACATATTATGACTATTTTAAAAGTAACTGATGTTAATTACTGATAAAAATAACAGCAGTTAGCTAGAGCCATCAGATTTTACATAATTGATCAAAATAGTGCAAATATGTTAATTTAAAAATGCTTTTTAAAGTGAAGGTTTAGCAGCTGTTTACTTTACTCCAGGAGTAAAGCAGGTTTGATTTTAACAATATCTTTCAAGCCACATCTGACTTGGTCAATCCTCCATCTTGGAGGCTCTGAGAATGAGTTCAGAGATATAGATGGTGTCTGAATCTGTAAATGGAAGACCACATTTAAAAGAACCTTGAAGGCACTGGATGCCTGACATAGCCCTTTAAAACGTGTACCAAGATGCCCTAAACTTCATTGAAATTTTAGATTAAACTTTGCAATAAATATATTTTTTAAGAAAACACCAGTGTAGTTTATCTTCCTTCTGCTGTGATGAAATACTCCAAGGAAAATAATCCAAGGCAGAAAGAGTTTACTAGGGCTTGTGGATCAGCCGCACAGTCAGTCGTGGAGGAGATGTCAAGGCTGAAGGGGACTGAAGGCCCTGAAACACATCTCATTCACAGTCCAGAAGAGGAAAATGGTGGATACATGCTGCTTCTCAGTTTCTCTCTTTTTGCTTGTTTGCTTGTTTGTTTGGTTGGTTGGTTTGCTTTGTTTTGCTTTGTTTTGTGTTCTCTCTCTTTCTTCTCTCTCTCAGTTTATATAATACAGGATTCTGGTCAAGGTATGTCCCCATCCACGTGACTATATCATCCCAAAGCAATTAATGGAATAAAGATAATCATCACAGGCATGCCCAGAGGGCCATCTCCCAGATGAGTTTATGTTCTAAGAGGTCAACAAGGAATTATTCAGTGTTCTCTTGTCTTCCCATCATTATTTTCTACCTCATTCACCAAGACTTGGTCTCTCAAATGAATCTATCGCTGGCTGACCTGACTAGATTGCATATCATAGATTTATCTATAGTTCTCCTGTCTCTTGTCATCTGGCCACTGTAATTAGAAATAGGCTTTCACATCTACCCCAAAATTATGTAGGTGATAGATATCCAAACTCCATTTTTTTCCTTTTACTGTTGAGATGATAATATAATTACATCATTTCTCCCTTCCCATTCCTCTTTCCTCTTGGTCACATCTTTTATGTGGGCTAGGAGGTTAGGCCCAAATTTAGTCACTTCCATAATGGTTACAATTCTAGTTCTGTATACCCTTATCTTCTAAATTCATGACCTGTTTTGCATATATTTACATGTATATACATACATATATTACTAAATATAACCTGTTCCATCCGTTTAATATTACTCACATGTATATTTTTATGGCTGATCATTTTGTATTAAATAACCATTTAATACAACCATTTAATAACCATTGTCTTCTTCCCTGGAGAAGACAATTTGTCCCACTCTCGGCGTTCCTTGGTTGCCTGTAGTTCTGTAGGTAGGGTTAAGCCCTTGTGGGCTTTCCTCTGTTCATTTGGAATGTCTATTGGTGTTTTTCTTTTTTATCTCCTATTGAGGTAGTCATGCTATTAAGACTGGAGGTGAAGTTTCTGATATTACTAGGAGATACACTAAGAACTTTTTTTCTTTTTGCTATCTGAGCAATTTCTCCAGCTACAATATAAGATGGTTTCACATCTATTATTTTAAAAGTATTTAAAACATAGTTCAAATACTAGTGTTAATCAGAATAATAAAACATTATCATTAAACTTTACTACTAGTAATTCCCTTTCAAAGAATGATTCAAGATAAAAAAATTTCTAAGTTCTCAATTGAAAAACTAGAAAGATTTCTGTGGTCTCTGAGTAGCAGACTTTCAAACTGAGTAATGTGTCTTGCTCTTCAATTGATGGCATTTTATAATTGTCTTGTGGCTTCTACAGTGAAGGCATAACAGAGGGAAATGGGAGCCATCTGTCAAAGGTATGAAGGATTGCTGCAAGTTATTTTGTTAAAGGCCAATATAAAGTTCTAAGACTTGGTCAATAAAATAGATCTGACCATTATATGAAATCACACACTGTTTCATGCTTTGTTTAAGAAAACACACAAATCAATATTTTCATAGGCTCTTAAGTTACATTACTACTGTTTTAAATAAGAATATGTTTACTTATAATAATTTGCTTCAATTAGGTTTAAACTTTTACTTTTTCTTCTATAAACAAAAATTTCTTTATCTACAGTCACAGGATATATGTATGTTTAAATTTGGTGTATCTTTCTTTAATTTTATTTATTAGTCATACAAAATCTCAAGGTATCCTTTTAGTAAATATTTCAAAGTAACTTGGTCTTAACTGAACACACCTCATCCACAATCAAAAAGCAGAAAACAATGAATATATGATGCTTCTTAGTTTATACAATAGAGCATTCTCCATGTTTACAATCCAGGATCGTGGTCAGAGAATGGCACCAACTCTGGGCCCATCTATTTTTCTATTTTTCCTAAGTAACTCAGGAGGGAGGCAAGGGGGCTGGATGGTTAGGACCAAATTTAGTCACTTCCATAATGCTTACCATTCTAGTTCCAAACCATTTCACAAATATAACTTAGGTGGTTTTGAAAGGTCAAAAACAATACAAATAATTTTGGTCGCTGAATTAACATATTTAACTTATTTAAGTCCTGCGCTATTTGTGGGACATTTACATCTTGCGTGGAGGCATATTTTTTCTTCATCAGAAGTGACTAAATAACATCTTGCTGTTTTTAATGAACTTAGTCACTCACTGCCCTTTTTCTCCTTGTTAATTATGTTGCCAAATTGTAAACCTCATCCAATTTTTCTTTTATTTTTGGATGTGCTTTAAAAAGGAAAACTTTCTGGCTAAGAATAATTGAAGTTAAATTATATTTTAAGTCTTCCTGTGTGGAGACTTTTAGATTGAACTATCTAAGCTTTTAAGGTAAGATCAGTAGAAATTCCATAGTAATTTTTATTCAACAAAAAGTCTAGCATTCTGAATTTAAAATAAAATAGATTAAAATAAACATTTGCAAGAAATATAGAAGTGAAAAAAAATGTGTCAATTTAGCTCTAGAGGAGAATCTTCTGTAAAGCAAGTTGTCCTGAGAATACTATATCTTCCATATTCACTCCCATCTTATCTTTCATTACCAAATTGTTAATAGTTTTGATCTCTGACATTCTCCAACTGACACTATTTTTCGGGTAAGATTTTTTTTTTCAGAATTCCTATTAAAATTTAATTATTAACAGTGTAATGATTGCATCCCTTGAAGTAATCAGAATGCAAAATTGAAACAAAATTTAAGATTATGTGAAACTTTGGGGTAATTGTTTAATTAGGGGATATTAAGATTAAAAGCAAGTATCCACAACAGAAAGTAGTTTGTCTGTCTGGGTTTGGGTGATCGCATTCAGAATGATTGTTTTCAGCTCCATTCACTTACCTGTTCATTTCCTTTTATTTATTTTTTTTTTAGTTTAATTTATTATTTATTTAATTCTTACAATTATTCGCTTTTTGGCTCTTTGACCTCCCCTTACCCTGAGGGAAGAGCAGTCCTGCTAGGCCACAAAGGAGGACTCTGCAGCCAGGCCTGAAAATACCTGATAAGCTAGGGTCAGATGGAAGGGGAGGAGGTCTTCCCCTATCAGTGGACTTGGAAAGGGGCAGGGAGGAGATGAGGGAGGGAGGGTGAGATTGGGAGGGAATGAGGGAGCAGGATACAGCTGGGATACAAAGTTAATAAACTGTTACTAATATTTAAATAAATAAATATAAAAGAAAGGGAGGAAGTCCTCCCTTATCAGGGGGCTAGGGAAGAGACATGGTGGGTGGGACTAGGAGGACATCAGGTAAGATTTTTATTCATTTGAGGACTTCAGTGTTGTTGGCTAGATTATAACCGGTCTAATAAACATAAACTCCCAGAATATCGAACACAGCCATTCGAGGGTTATGCTTTTCAGAGTACTCAGGCTTGAACTTGACCTCAATTACATGCCGCATTATCCAGAGTGTTTTACTTTATTCCCTCAATACCTCTGCTGGTTTGGCTTTAAAATGTGACTGAAAACAGACTCTAAAACATGTGTTTCATGGTAATTTGAGATAATTCCTAATTTTGCAATAAAAAATGTTCAAATACCGTTATCATTGATATTATTGCAAAAGGGTCAACAGTCTCTGCTTCTGCATGAAATACTTCCATTCTACTTTTTGCAGAGCATCAGGAAGCTTTTTGTTAAAAAAAATTAAATCAAATCATATCATGATCACATTCAAATTTTCAGGAGCATCCTGTACTGTGAGAATATGTTTCGAAGCATTTTGTAGAACCTAAGAAGACATGGTGATTTAGACCTATACTGTCTCTAGCCTCAGCTCCTAGTCCTTTGTATCCTGGATGATAAAGCTTCCTTCATTCTTCTCCTTCACATCAAGATATTCCTATCATACAGCTTTGTGCTCACTTCCCTTTTTGTTGGAATGTGTGATATTCACCTGGTCACCCTTCAGTTTTCTTTATTCCTCTGCTTTAGTATAATAATGTGAGAGACATTTTCAATCATCACATATTCCTTTCCTTTCTTCCAATAATTCAGTAATTGCTAAAATTGCCATATTCATATTTTTCCTATTTATTTTCCACGTTTTTTCAGTAAAGAAGAAAACCCACAGATATGATGGTATTTTCTGCCTTGTTTTATCTCCACTGCCTTATCAGTACTTGGTAAATGCAATAAGCTAGATCTGAAGGCAGCAAGAAGGACCAATGAACAACAAGCAAGCTCAGACCAGAATAGAAAGAAGACTTTGTTCACTATAGTACAAGAAGGAGAACAGTTTTCAGAGAGATGGAGACAGGAGGGAAGGTTTAGATGCTGGAGCCTTAGGATACTGCCTGAAGTATAGCTATTGGACCATGGTGGTCTCCATTTAGGAAAGGAACACTATCTGTTGTGTTTCTTTGTGTAATTTATAAGAAAGTGAGAAGTCCATATTGGAAGGCATACTGTTTGAAAGGATAGTTTTGAACAAAATTTTTAGTTCATATAATTTCTAACACGGAAATAGAAGCCATGCAAATAAGTGCTATGGAAATAAGAAAGTCCTGTTTGATGAAGGCCAGTCTTAGTTGTACGGCTTAGTTCACCCAAGGCATGGGGCTATAGCTCCTTATGTCTATATATATGTCTAGGGCTAAAATTATGCCTCAAGGCAAGATTTTCTAAGGACTTCTGGAAGCAATTTATGATAATTCCCTAAGGAGTAATTTTATTTTCATTCTCCAGAATTTCTCTTCACATAATTAGTATTTCAACTGCTTTGTCAACCAGCTACCCTTTTTCACATGACCTGTATCTGTGTGTCTCTTATTTCCATGTTAGAAGTTATATAGACTGAAAATTATATGCACAGCTAACCTCCCAAACACTATACCATCCAGTCTGCTGTGCTCTTCTTCATATTGCATAAATACACAAAGTGACTCAATAGATCAAGTTTCTTTCCTAAATAGGGAGCCTAGTCAGGAAGAACATGTAACCATGAAGGAGAAGGATAGCAACTTGTAACCATGCAAGTGGGGAGCCTGAAATAAATACCCATGTTATCTCTCAAAACCTCCTGCTAGGTGTCCCCCATCAGTATTCTGAGGCAAGCTACCATTTATAAAGATTCAACAGGAAAAATTATCTTAAAGTATAAATGAAATCAAAATGTCCAGGATTTCAAGTTCAATGATGATACAGAGAGATTGCTATTTGGGTAGCAATTATATCAAAGGAGTTATTAATATCACTGATAGACTGATAGACATCACCAGAGTTGAGGCTGTAAGGAGAGGTGAGGTCCACAAAGATAGGTGGTAGCTTTCCATAGAGAATGGAGATTGAAAACTTTGCTTTTTGGTTTGTAGTTGCAGGTACTTACATAAAGAATATGGGATGTCTAGGTGACCTCATTTCACCCTGTAGAAATCATAACAAGATTCAGTATTTTGAAAAAGTGAAGTTATCCCTTCCCATATTGGATGTGAAGTCAGAAGATGAACAGTTAAATTTGTAAACACCAGAGATCATAGTGAAGAATAACGGTACTCACCTTTGATGCCAGCATTTAGGAAGTTGGGGTAGAAGGATCATAGTTTAAGGTCATTCTCATCTACGTAGGAAGTTTAAGGTCAGCCTGGGCTACTTGAGTCCTTCCCTCAAAAAGACCAAGAAAAAAAAATCATAGTGTTACCAGTGTATACTCAAATGAAACTGCATTGCCAAACATTTTTGTTTTGTTGGAATCAAAGTGTTTTCTTTGTGCATAAGCAATTTGACATTTGGAGTTTTGAGTCACTAGCGACTAACCATGGTCATCATAGTCTCCTAAAGCAAGTTAAAGACTGAATGTGAGCCAGTCTGATGAGACCTGATAGACTAGGATCAGATGGAAGGAGAGGAGGTCCTCCCTTTTCAGTGGACTGGGGGAGGGGCATGGGTGGAGAAGAGGATGAAAGGGTGGAATTGGGAAGGGACTAGGGAGGGGGCTACATTTGGGATACAAAGTGAATAAACTGCAACTAATAAAAAAATTTGAACTTAAAAAAAAAAGAATATGGGATGACTGATAAGCACCTTTCCTGATCAGCTGTTTCTAGGAGTTTATGGCAAGAGAAGACAAGAATCTAGAGAAACAAAATAAATTTAGTAGAGGAAAGGAAGTTACTGTAATCACAATAATTACCACAATTCAGTCAAAACGGCAAACCTATAGAAAATGATATAGTTTCATCTAAAGAATGACAGAGTATATCTTATCCCATTGTGAAGCTTATAGTTTCTGAGTTATATTGAAAATGGTGCCAACTCATGCATGTCTTTTGCTCTTTCAATACTTTTTAAAATGTTATAATTTTCTGGACACTACGTATTCATGGGAAACTTGTTCTGCTCTATTCCCACTCTCTACTGTCCAGATGTCATTCCTTCATCCAAACCTGATACGTTTTATACTTTTTGGCAAAATAAATGCTAACATCAACCCAGATAAAATGACTAAGCCAAAAAACAGTAAATCCCAAACAGCTCCACTTCTCAATATCTATTATTGTAAATCTTCATTGTTCGTTTCCTCTTCCAAATTTAAAAAATCCTCTTATCAACAAAATCCTAGCCCTCCCACCCCACCCCTGGAATTAGCTTCAGGTCAGACAACCAGCAAAACACAACATACTTCTACACATTTTAAAAGTCATCTTTTCTCTTTATCTGAATTATTATAATTTTCACATTACCTCCTCATATCTACAACTGCTATATTTTAAAGTGTTTTTCTGTATTCTCAAAATTTAGGACATAACATGGCTACAAATATTTTTGTTATTTTTAGAAAATTTAATCACATTTTTGTTTGGGTTACTATTACTGTGATACCATAACTAAATCAAGTTTGATAGTAAAAAGTTGGTTTGGCTTATGCTTTAAAATCATTGTTTATCACTGAGGGACAGGAACTAAAACAGAGCAAGAATTTGGAGACAGGATCTGATGCCAAGGCCATGGAGGAATGCTGCTTACTGGCTTGCTCCATATAGCTTGTTCAGCCTGCTTTCTTATAGCACCCAGGATCATTAGTCCAGAGGCAGCAGCACCCATGATGGGCTGTGCCTTCCTATATCAATCACTAATTAAGAAAATGCCATACTGGCTGATCTGGGAGGCATTTTCTCAATAGAGGCTCCCCCCCCCTTACAGACAACTCTAGCTTGTGTCCAGTCAACAGTATACTAAATAATAATTATTAATTATAACTCCACCTTCTCTGAAGCCTACATTATCATATGTGAGCTATTCAATACTAGAAGAAAAAATATCTGACTATTCGCCCAAAATTAATCTGTAACCAAGTAGTATTACATTTACTTCTGCTCTTACATTAAAGAACCAGACTTTGTTGGCTAGGAATTAAATACTATTACAGTATGTTGAATATATTAATGTTATAAGAGTTATTCATGTTAAGACTCTTTAATGCTCTTCCCTTGTGCCTAACTGCCTGAAGTTGGGAATTACAGTCAAGCAGCTCCCTATCTTATGACCAGCTGGACTATCTTTGTGCTAGCCCAGCACCTCTAGACAGCTTCTACTGACAATCTGCACCAGCCTGAAGGTACCTCGCTTCAACCAGGGGAAGTCTCAGGGAACCCTCCAAGTATTTCTGACTGCAGCTTAAGTAGAAAATCCTACCCACAGATACTCTAGATTTTGTAATAGCAGTCTTCAAGGAGGAGGACTAGATGGAGTACCTTCCCTCGAGACACAGAATACTTATATTTGATAGAAATGACCTTTACGTATAGGAGGCATGTGATGTAATACATATTTCAAAGCTGTGATTGATGAATATGTGAGTCCTGTGAATAGTGTATATCTGAGGCTTATGATTACTGAAAACAGAAGTTGTAGGGGGTGGGGAAGAGGCCGTGGTTGGTAGATTTTAAAGCATAACATAAATACACTACACTATTTGGTGGTGTGTGAAGAGGCTGCTTCATAATCTCTTCATTCAATATGCAAGACTAGTTTAGCCCTAATAAAGGCTGCTATTGAAGGGTCTCTTGTTAATCTTCTTTAGGTATTTATTAATAGTAGAGCGGTTATAGCTGGTAACATTAAGAGGAGAAATCTTGGGCTTCCAGCTGTAGGTGCCTGATAGCGAGAAGTAGAATGTGCTTTTGGAGCACTCAGCAGCTAAAGAGGCAGTTGAAGATACATAAAGACAGAGAGCAAAAATAATGAAGGACTTCTGAAATACTAAAAAGACAAAAAACGAGAAAATTTTAATATATAAGGAAGGCAAGAGACTATGAGGACCTTAGACAGCAAGACCAGCTTGCTGGAAGCATCCCAGAGACCTGTCAAGACTTGAGAGCTGAGAATTCCAACACCTCAAAGTAAGCATCTTTTGTACTATCCGGTACTAAGATCTCTTGCTTTCCTTATACATCAGTAGGAGAGGACAGATACAGAACAACATTCAGTGACGGTCCAGAGCTTCCTCTAACCTGAGAAAATATGCATTAGGTCTAGTTTTGAAAGCTTGAAAGGTAAGTTTCTATTTCATGGTGCTTAGATTTTGAAGCCTCAGAGAGTTGAAAGCCAACTGTGTATACCTCTCGTCCCTAGGAGTTCAGGATACCAAGACACAGAATAAATTTTTCTTGCCTATCAATGATTATGACTTCACCTGAATAAAGCAATAGGAATTCCAGCCAGCCATTAATGACAGTAAATTTATAAGTGCCTACTTACATTAATAATACCATAATTAACATTTCATTTTCACCTTTTAGATTTTTAATTTATGTTTATTTTTATATATCTTAATCAAAAGATAGCATACAATTATCTACTCTCTCTTTCTTTACTCCAGACCCTCCAAAGTTCATTATGTTTTCCCCAACTATTACTTATGCATATATGTAATATATATGTACAAATATATAAACACAATCATCTAAGTAAGTATTTGTTGCTTGTGTCCTAGCTGTTTCCTTTGTATTGGACAACAAATTAAGGAACTTACTCCTTGGAGAAGGCAACTCTCCCGCCCTCAGCAGTCATTAATTGCCTGAAGTTCCTTGTCTAAGGATGCAACCCATGATATTTCTCCCCCTTCAATGTTAGCATGTCTATTGATATTTTCATTGTTTCTAAGACTATTCAGACCCCATAAGATTCTTCTTTGCCATCAAATGTTACATCTGACAGAGGGTTAGTATCAAGAATATATAAAGAATTCAGGAATTTAAACACCAACAAAACAAGTAATACAATTAAAAAATGGGGTACAGAGCAAAGCAGAATTGTCAACAGAGAAATATCAAATGGCAGAGAAAAACTTAAAGAAACTATCTCTGACATAAACTCAATGGCTGGCTCCTTGACCACTCCCCCCCCCCGAGGGGGGAGCAGCTTTGCCAGGTCACAGAGGAGGACAATGCAGCCTGATGAGACCTGCTAAGCTAGGGTCAGATGGAAGGGGAGGAGGACCTCCCCTATCAGTGGACTTGGAGAAGGGCATGGGAGGAGAAGAAAGAGGGAGAAAGGGATTGGGAGGGAATGAGGAAGGGGGCTACAGCTGGGATACAATGTGAATAAACTGTAATTAACATTAAAAAAATAAAAATTTAATAAAAAAGAAATGTTCAGCATCCTTAGTTATCCAAAACAATGCAAATCAAAATGACATTGAGTTTCCACCTCACACCCATCAGAAAGGCTAAGATCAAAAATTCAAGGGATAGTGCATGCTAGAGAGGTTGTGGAGAAAGGTGAGCCCTCCTCCATTGCTGGTGGGAATGTAAACTAGTACAACCACTTTGGAAATCAATCTGGTGCTTTCTCAGAGAGTTAGTAATAGTGCTACCTCAAGTTCCAGCTATACCATGCCTGGGCATATATCGCATCTAATCATACAACAAGAACATTTGCTCCTCTATGTTCATAGCAGATTTATTTGTAATAGCCAGAATCTAGAAACAACCTAGATGTCACTCAACTGAAGAATGGATACAGAAATTGTGGTACATTTACACAATGGAATACTACGCAGCAATTAAAAACAAGGAAATCATAAAATTGGCAAGCAAATGGTGGGAACTAGGAAAGAACATCCTGAGTGAGGTAATCCAGAAGCCGAAAACCACACATACTATATACTCACTTATACATGGATATTACCCATATAATATAGGATAAACATACTAAAATCTATAATTCTAAAGAAGCTAAGCAACAAAGATAATCCTAGGGAAAAGACTGAAACCTCACTGAGAGGAGTAATCAGGACAGACATCTGAAGTATGAGAAGACCAGGAACATACAGGAGCCTTCCACAGGGGGCCTCTGAAAGACTCTACCCGTCAGGATATCAAAGGAAATACTGAGACTCATAGCCAAACTTCAGGCAGAGTGCAAGACACCTTATGAAGGAAGGGGGAGATAGAAAGACCTGGAAGGGATAGTATGGTCACAAGGAGAACAACAGATACAAAAACTCAGGCCCAGGGGGTCCTACAGAGACCAATACTCCAAATAAAGACCATGCATGGAGAGGACCTTGACCCCCTGCTCAGAGGAAGCCCTGCTCAGTTTCCAAGTGGGTTCCTTAGTAACAGGGAAAGGAGTGTTATCTCTGATATGAACTCAGTGGAAGACTCTTTGATCACCTCTCCCTGGGGGTGCAACCTTGCCAGGCCACAGAGGAAAATTATGTAGTCAGTTCTCATGAGACATGATAGGCTAGAGTCAGACAGAAGAGGAAGAAGACCTCCCCTATCAGTGGACTAGGGAAGTGGTATAGGGAGAGAAAAGGATGGGTGGGACAGAGAGAAGATGAGGAAGGGGGCTGCAGCAGGGATATAAAGTGAATAAATTGTAATGAATGAATGAATGAACAAATAAATAAATAAATCGAAATAAAAGGTTACCTGATGTAAGTGCAGTGTCATGGTCCTCAAGTCCAACTATTAGAGACCTAAGGCTGAAGGATCACTTGAGGCAAGGAACTAGAGACATCCCTGGGGATGTGACTTAGTCGTAGAACTGTTACACGCTTACTTTACAAGATCCTGAGTTGGATCCATAGCATTACCAAAACAACCCCCACAACAACAAAAGTATCAAGAGTTTAACCCCATTGCAAACAAATAGAGGAAATAAATGTAACTCTTAGTTAGGCAAAACTACCTTTTCTCACTGCTAGCTAAACTATATTTCTAATCATAAACCTTCCAAAAGAATAACTCTAGAAGAATTTCTAAACAAATTTCCATGGCATTCTGTATAATTGTGTCTCACACTAATACTCTCAAATAATGTGAAAAAGAAATTATAATTTTCTGGTCAATGACTTTGATTTAGCACAAAACTCTTAGAAACAAAGATTAATGTCATATTAAAATGAATTTTGGTAAATTAATTTTACTAAATTAATCTTAATTAATTTTATTAAATTAATTTTAGTACCACAATTTTAGTAAATTATTAATCAAAAAACCCACAATTCTTTCACATTTATTACTTTGACAATTTTATCTGTCATGATTCATTTTCTAAATTTCTTTAGTTGGGAGGATCAAAAATCCATATAGATATATGACATTTTAAAATTAAAGTTTGTGTTATTATCAGTATCTAATTTCTGATCATTATTTTAGTGCTATCAATATACGTCCAAGTCATGAACACTAAACTGTAAAATTATGTCTTATTTCTATTGTATTAGCGCTCACATTATCCTAAATGAGAATATAAATACCTAATTTCACATTAATTATAAATACTAACAACTACCTTCACAAGAAGTCTAGAAAAGACAGTATTGATATTCAGTGTAGAATAAGTGTACTTTTAGGGAATATTTTTAAAGTTACTTCAGCCTAATGGTAAAATAGAGTGGAAAGGCATCTGCAGCCATGTAAAGAAAGAGGTTGGCTTTTGTCCTGTTCCCTGTTTTCTTCCTCTTCCAATGTCTATCTCATTTACCTACTAAATAAGAATTGAGCAACTTCCCTAGGGTCCTCATTCTTGCTTAAGTTCTTTAGGTGTACAGATTTTAGTATGTTTATCCTATATTATAGTCTATTATCCACATATAAGTAAGTATATACCATGTGTGTCCTTCTGCTTCTGGGATACCTCACTCAGGATAATCTTTTCTAGATCCCACCATTTGCCTGCAAAGTTCATGATTTCCTTGTTTTGTTTTTTTAAATTTTCGAACTTACTAACAAATTTATTTCAGACCCTATAAAATTGTGACTTTAACCAAAAACAGATCAGATAATGGCTGCTGCCCTGCACCACTTCACTCACAAAGCACATTTCTTTTTTTCTTATTTTGGTTACTGAGGTCTCATTTATTTTTTTATTAATTACACTTTATTCACTTTGTATATCCCCCATAAACCCCTCTCTCCTCCCTTCCCAATCCCAGCTTCCATTCCTCTTCTCCACTCATGCCCCTCTCCAAGTCTACTGATAGGGAAGGTCTTCCTCTCCTTCTTTCTGATCCAAGTTTATCATCAGGAGTGGCTGCACTGTTTTCCTCTGTGGCCTGGTAAGGCTGCTCCCCCATCACAGGGCAAGGTGATCAAAAGGCAGGCCAATCAGTTCATGTCAGAGGCAGTCCCTCTTCCCATTACTATGGAACCCACTTGGACACTGAACTGCCATGGCCTACATCTGTGCATGGGTTCTAACTTTTCTTCTTGCATGGTACTTGGTTGGAATATCAGTTTCAGGAAAGATCCCTGTGCTCAGATTTTTTGGTTCAGATTGTTTGGTTCTGTGCAGCTCCTGTCCTCTCCCTATCTTACTAATTCCCACATCTTTCATGAGATTCCCTGCACTCTGCCCAACAGTTGGCCATAAGTCTCAGCATCTGCTTTGATATTCTGCAGGGCAGAGCCTTTTAGAGGCCCTCTGTGACAGGCTCCTAAATGGTTTCCTATTTTCTTCTTCTTCTGATGTCCATCTGCTTTGCCTTTCTGGTTGGGGATTGAGCATTTTAGCCAGAGTCCCCCCTCTTGATTAGTTTCTTTAGGTGTACAGATTTTAGTAGGTTAATCCTATATTATATGTCTATATGAGGAATATATACCGTGTGTGTCTTTCTGTTTCTGGGATAGCTCACTCAGGATGACCCTTTCCAGTTCCCACCATTTACCTGCAAATATCATGATATCCTTGTTTTTTATTGCTGAGTAATATTCCATTGTGTAGATGTACCACAATTTCTGTATCCATTCCTCAGTCAAGGGGCAACTGGGTTGTTTCCAGCTTCTGGCTATCACAAATAAAACTGCTACAAAAATGGTTGAGCAAATGTCCCTAATGTGTACTTGAGCCTCTTTTGGATATATGCCTAGGAGTGGTATAGCTGGATCTTGAGTAAGCGCTATTCCTAGTTGACTGAGGAAGCACTATTCCTAGTTGTCTGTATACAAAAGACAAAAGGGCTGAGAAAGAAATTAGGGAAACAACATCCTTTACAATTGCCACAAAAGACATAAAGTACCTTGGTATGACCTTAACCAAGGAAGTCAAAGAACTGTATGAAAAAAATTTCAAATCTCTGAAGAAAGAATTAGAAGATATCAGAAGATTGAAAGATCTTTCATGCTCATGGCTTGGCAGAATTAACATAGTAAAAACGGTCATTTTACCAAAAGCAATCTACAGATTCAATGCAATTCCCATCAAGTTACCAACACAAATCATTACAGACCTTAGAAGAAAAATTCTCAACTTCATATGGAATAACAAGAAACCCAGAATTGCTAAAACAGTCCTCTACAATAAAAGATCTTCTGGAGGTATCTCCATCCCTGATCTCAAGCTGTACTATAGAGCAACAGTAATAAAAACTGCATGGTACTGACATAGAAACGGAATAGTAGATCAATGGAACCTAAGAGAAAACCCTGAAATAAACCCACACCCAAATGGACACCTGATTTTTAACAAAGATGCCAAAACCATACAATAGAAAAAAGATAGCATCTTCAATAAATGATCCTGGTCTAACTGGATGTCTACATGTAGAAAAATGAAAATATCCATACTTGCCACCCTGCACAAAACTAAAATCCAAGTGGATCAAAGACCTCAACATAAAATCAGACACATTAAATCGGTTAGAAGAAAAAGTGGGGAAGAACCTTGAACTCATTGGTACAGGACACAACTTCCTGAACAGAATACCAACAGCACAGGTTCTAAGAGCAACAATCAATAAATGGGACCTCATGAAACTGAAAAGTTTCTGTAAAGTGAAGAACACTGTCATTTCCTTGTTTGTAATTGCTGAGTAGTATTCCGTTGTGTAAATGTACCACAATTTCTGTATCCATTCTTCGGTTGATGGATATTTGGGTTGTTTCCAGATTCTGGCTATTATGAATAAAGCTGCTATGGGCATGGTTGAGCAAATGTCCTTGTTGTGTACTTGAGCATGTTTTGGATATATGCCTAGAAGTGGTATAGCTGGATCTTGAGGTAGCACAATTCCTATCTATCTGAGAAAGCACCAGATTGATTTTCAAAGTGATTATACAAGTTTCCATTTCCACCAGCAATAGAGGAGGGTTCCCCTTTCTCCACATACTCTCTGACATAGAGGGCCTCTGAAAGACTCTACCCATTATGGTATCAAAACAGATTCTGAGACTCATAGCCAAATTTCGGGCAGGGAATCTTATGAAAGAAAAGGAATATTGAAAGAACTGAAGAGGACAGGAGCTCCACAAGGAGGCTGACATAACCAAACAAGGGTCTTTTCTGAGACTGATACTCCAACCATGGACCATGCAGGGAGATAACCTAGGACCCCTGCTCAAATGTAGCCCAAGGTAGCTGAGTTTCCAAGTAGGGAATCAGGGGCTATCTCTGACATGAACGCATGGGCTGGCTCTGATCTCCTCTCCTTGTGAGGAAGAATTGCCTTACCAGGTCACAGAGGAAGACAATGCTGCCAGTCTTGATGAGACCTGATAGGCTAGGGTCCAACAGAATGGGAGGAGGACCTCCCTCATCAGTGGACTAGGGGAGAGGCATAGGGGAGAAGAGGGTGAGAGAGTGGGACTAGGAGGAGACAAGAGAAAAGCCACAGCTGGGATACAAATTGAATAATATATAAAAATAAAAATAAATAAATAACAGAATAAATGCTGAGAGCCAAAAGAAAAAAGAAAAAGAAAAAAAAGAAAGAAAAAAGAAAAAAAGAGGTCTAAATACTGGTAAATAAAGAAAAGGAATTTTATTACTCGAATAAAATTACAATGCAGAAAGTACACAGTACTCCTTACAATTTCTAAAGATTACTTAATATATAATACAGGTCTTGAAGAAAGAACCTGGCTAAGAGCCATGCTCATTAGCATTTATACATAATAAATTCCTTGAAGAATTAACCTTTTCACCTTCACATAATTGTTGAAATTGTTTTATGATTTGAAATTTGATATGCAGGTTTATCTTTTCTTATATTTTATAGAAGATCTATGATCAGAATAATACTGTGTACTTTGAACTAGTACAAACTAGTTATCCAGAAACAACGTAAATCATCCTTTAAAAGGTTCATTTAGTGTTAAGAGACATAAAACTGACAAGATTGTTAATCTAGAACTCAATTATGATGCATACATTTGCCGAGTTCTATACAAGAAAATAATTCTCCCAATGAATATTTCAATCTCTTGTTATTTTTTATGACTGCCATTCAGCCTACCATATGCTATGCTCAATTAGGTAAATATAATAGTCTAAAACATTTAACTATGGGCTTCATTAAAGTAGTAAGAAGCTTTTCATCTTTTAAAATATACTAAATTAGAAGAGTAATCATGTTCAGCCAATAGTAAACAACTTAAACTTGCCAAAAATTTATGACTAGATATTTTATTTTTATAATTCTTTGAATGTTAATAGTAGGTTTTTAGTGTTATATTAACTCCCAAGTCTAATAGGAAGCATTCATCAGTATTCTGCAAAACCTTTACATTTGTGTGGTCCACGATTTACTATGAACATTTGTTCTACCTAAACATCAGGGAACTACGGTCAGACTTTAAAAGGTTTGTCTCCTCCATGTTACAGTATGTTAAGTGACTGACAGAACAATTTCACTTTTAGAAAACATTTATTAATATTTTTGTTCCAGTTTTGTTGTTGATTATTGACATTTATTATTAATTTATCTTTTAGTTAAATAGCAGTTATTCCTAATCCACCTGTATATCCAAATCACCACTCAGAGACTAGGATTTATTTAATTAACGTATAGCACAATGCTGGGTAATAGTTACTCCATCCTAAACATTCAAGACCACAGTTTCCTCTCATTCAGCTTTCTCACATTATACTTGCATTTTAATAATTAGGAATTAGGTCTGGTTCAACTCTCCTGGTGTTTCCAGGTCCTCTCCTCCATGATCTCTCTTTTGGACTCCTCCCACTCACTTCTTACTCCTCCCATCCAGACCAGGATGTACCACCCTATTCTCTCCATTGCTCAGCACTGGCTGGTTATTTAATTGAAAGTAAAGGGGACAAATGGTGACATGTTTACACAAACTTGAGACAGTTGATGCTTAGAATAAACATCACAATGCAATGTCCAGATGAAACAGATAGTGAGGTAGAGAAATCAGCATTTGAATGAACACGGGTAAACTCTATACATTCCACAAGAACATTATATCAACACAGTTTTTTAAACAATGCCAAGAAATATATGAGATATGATTAGATGTTTTCTCTAAAATAAAAGTGAAATAGTGTGTACGAAAGTTCACTGATTTATGAAAAAAAAAACATGAAGGAAAATCTCAGAAACTAGATTTTGAGATACACTGCTTTTCTAATGAACACAATGTATGCAAGGCGTAGACACATAGAAATCATTACTATTGACTCCAGCTACTTTTCTACTGAGAGACTCCATAAGACACATTTTATAACTTGATACATGGTATTTTCTTAATTGTTATTGCCTAGAACATCTTCCCACTCTTTTGTTTTAAGATAGCCAAGAAGCAGAATCTCCCTAGGTTGAAACGTCATTCTAGGTGTTGCATCTTTCCTCAAATTCTTTCCTTCCAGGTACTTTGTGTTCTCAAGAATGGAAGTCACAATGATTCCCATATATCCATTCAGAACCTAGGAAATAGGCTTCATTGGCTCACAAAGAAAGAATGAACACTGATCATATTGCTTCAGATTCAGAGACTTTAAAACTCTGTCTGCCTCTCTATTATAAATACCATAACAGCAAAGACAAAAATCAGGTTTTTTACCTCAATTTAAGGGAAACAGATTGAGATATGGGACCAAATATTAGAGATAATATTTTGATACCAGAAAATAAAGAAGGTTCCCTTCTATGTTTCTGCATCCTCCTGTGCCCTCGCATTCTCTTATATTCTGATTTTGTTTAATATTTTTTCCAAATATAAACTTTATGAATTTTTACAGCTGTGTAGCCAGACATAATTACTCTAAAAAGATAACTGTTGATTTGGTTTTTAATAACTCTCTTGAATTATCCAAGTAAATCAATCATTCAGTTTCCATAGCTTAGGTTTATTTATTAAAAGACAAACTGATGGGAAAAATTGATGTTTTAAGGAGTTATAATACTCACATAGATTGACCTAGATGTTCAGTGTCAAGAATTGATGCTGTGAAAGGCATCGAGACATAACTGTATCTTTAAAAATAAAAACTAAAAAAATTCTAAAAACTCAATAAAATGTATTGTTTTAAAGTGTTTTGAAATGTAAGATGTATGAATATTAAAAAGTAAATTATAGGAATATTTGTCGATAAGTGAAATATAAAAAAGTTGATTAAGGTAAAGTAAAAGACAAATTGTATATGTGCTAGATAAAATAAGTATAACCAGATTAATGTCAGACACAAGTACATATTTAGCCTGTGTTAGACTTGAACCTAATTGAGTTTGTGACTGCCTGTGTGTATGTCCATGTGAGACTGTACATGTGAGTGTATTATACATATGCAAGCAAGTATATGAATGCTTTAAAGTTTTAAACACTCTCAATTACCAAGCTACTATCAATAGCAAATTAAGATATTTCTTTAATGGTGATGTAACTCAATCTTGTTTAGTAAAATAATCCTGACTTGAGACAACTTTCTGAACAGAACACCAACAGTACAGGCTCTAAGATCAGTAATCAATAAATGGGACCTCATGAAACTAAAAAGATTCTGTAAAGCAAAGGACACTGTCATTGGAACAAAATGACAGCCTACAGATTGAGAAAGGATTTTTACCAACCCTATATCTCACAGAGGGCTGATTTCCAGTATATATAAAGAACTCAAGTTAAACAGCAACAAATCAAGTAATCCAATTAAAATATGGGGTGCAGAGCTAAATACAGAATTCTCAATAGAGAATGTTGAATGGCAGAGAAACACTTAAAGAAATGCTCAAAATCCTTAGCCATCAGGGAAATGCAAATCAAAATGACCCTGAGATTTCACCTTACACCCATCAGAATGGCTAAGATCAAAAACTCACGTGACAACACATGCTGGAGAGGATGTGGAGAAAGAAGAACCCTCCTCCATTGCTGGTGGGAATATAGCCTTGTATAACTACTTTGGAAATCTTTCTGGATTAGGAATAGTACTTCCTCAAGATCAATCAATGACAATGAAAGAGGCATTAGTTGCCATTCATGAAAACTTTATTGAAAGCTGTATAACAAGACATTGCAAAAAAGCAGACTTGAAAGCTCAAATATAGCTAACTATGAAACAAAAACTGACAGTGAACATGAACCACTCTGATTTTTTAAAAATGCATGTAGTTTTTAAAAATCACATCTTAAAATGTTTTGTAGCCGCATGTAAGCTTACTCTTGGGTGTAGCCTGGACTGTATTGCACCAGGCTGTGCTGGAGGGAGTCAAGCTTAGTCAGAGGGAGCACAGGTTCTCACATCCACCAGGAGCAGCTTTGGCGAACTGAATTGACATATTAGGGGTTTAGGGGTTTTAGCATTTAGGCAGCCTTCTTCTGGGTGGCCTAATAATCTATGATGTCATCATGTCTCATGTCTGTGTGTGTGTGCGTGCGTGCGTGCGTGCGTGCGTGCGTGCGTGTGTGTGTGTGTGTGTGTGTGTGTGTATTTCTCATTTTCTTTGCTTCAGTCAGAAGCAAAAATTAGTGAATATGTCAGGATATATGCTTGCCCCTGATTGGACCTAATGGGAAATGTGGATCTTATGGATATATATATCCGCAAACTGTGCCTCTTCCTTCCCTGGGACCCTGAAATGGTCCTGGTCAGAGTCCATCACCCTGGCCGGTATCTAATGAAAACTTCAGATTTGGCTCAAAACATGCAGAACAGCACTTTCATTCTTGATTATCAAGTTTAACATTAGAACATTAAAGGCAAATACTGAAGTGTGAATACCATATGTACAATGTATAAAGCTCTCCTTAAAAATATTGGTTTACTCCCAACCTTTGACGGGTAGGGGATGAGAAGGAAATATTAATGCTTGCTACCCAAGTAAGGGGGATTTATAACACATTCACTGACTCTTTAAATTAAAAAAAAATGTTGCAAATAATTCTCAGAGGCATAGGGTTTAATAGAATTATAAAGATGACTACACTTTCTAAAGTACATACAGAAAAAAAAATACAGGCAGCCACACCCCAACTCAGCAATCCACTCCCTTTGAACATACTCACTTAAAAATTGTCTAAAATAACACCACCAATATAAACCAGAATGTATAGGAACACAAATGTAATAGAGGACCAATAAAATAAAAGAATAACAAGTCTAAGTAATATATGAATAACAAACCTTTCTGAAGTTGACTGTTTTGGAATATTACCATGAATTTTTGAGACTTTAATGAAAGACACAGTTTTACAAACTATAATTTTTAATGTTTAATTCCACCAATATTAAAATTCCTAATGCTTAAACATCTGGATTGTATATTGTTTTGTCTTTGGCTGTAGGTTCTTGGAGGTCTGCACTTTTGAGAAGAGGGAAAGGATGGGGAGTGGATCTGGAGGAGAGGGGAGGTGAGTGGAGGGGGTGGGGAGCTGGGAGGATTGGGGAGAGAAGAAACTGGTCAGGATATAATGGATGAGAAAATAATCTATTTTAATATTTTTCTGTTCACTTTTTTATTATTATCATTTATTACAGTTTATTCAATTTGGATCCCAGCTGTGGCCCTCTCCCTCATCTCCCATTACCAACCTCCCTCTTCTTGCCTTACCCCTCCCCAAGTCCACTGATAGGGGAGGTCCCTGTCCCTTTTCATCTGACCCTAGCCTGTCAGGTCTCATCAGGGCTGGCTGCATTCTCTTCCTCTGTGGCCTACCAAGGCTGTCCCCCCCTCAGGGGGAGGTGACCAGAGAGCCACTGAGTTCATGCCAGAGACAGTCCCTACTCCCCTTATTAGGGAAGCCACTTAGAGACTGAGTTTATGGGCTAAATTTGAGCCGGGATTTTTTAAAACTGAAACAGATCCAAAAATAACAGACAAACAACAACGAAACAATACCAGCAAATAATAATTCCCCTTTATTATAATCGAAAATACTAGTATCTACAAGCTCTTGTGGAAAAGAAAGTCCCTATAGAATGGAGAAAATGTAAATCCTGAGGAGACAGACACCACACAATAGCTCCAATTGAAAGCTTCTTTTACAACCTCCTTACCTCCCCACATTAGCATTCCTTTCAACTAATAGAAGTCTTGGAGAGTCTTATGTAGCTTAAAGCCTCATTTTTCTTAAGAGGCTCCTGACTTTGGGGACTGGTTAGAAAACAATGACAATTCAGGTAAGATAAAAAGACTCTGAGGCAAATGTGTTGCATTCCGATGTCTAAGTTGTCTTATTGTTTTTTTTTTTCACTAACTCTGTTTTATATTTGACAATGGTGGAATGGATGAATGGATGAATGGATGTCTCTTGGAACCCTTCTTTGCCACTAAAGAACATTTAACTAGAAGTGATCATGTTAAATTATGTGAATCAATGTTGAATTTTAAATAGTGCCCCTTAGGAAGGTACATGTGAACATATTATCTGGAGAGCTGCCGTGACTACAACGACAAAAGCAATACTAATAGAGCAATTCTCCCTGATGCAAGATTTCAAAGTACAATTATTGGTTGTGAACTTTGGCAGGCTATCATTTATTACTTCCATGCAATTCTTCTATCTATTTTTGTAACACAGGTGTTTTTACATGTTGAATTGTCTTACAAAGGTTTTTTAGGAAGAGTCTTTTATATTATTTTTTGTTTTCTCTTATCACTTTTTATAACTTTCTGGTCACTATTTGACATAATAGTGTTAAAATTGGTAAGTTATGTGTTTCATCTTCAAGCCATTTCATTTTCAAAATTTTTATCTTAATTGAAATATAAATACATCATTTCTCTTTTCCCCATTCCTATCTCCCAGCCCTCCTATGACTTCCCTTACTCTCTCTCAAATCCATGTTCATTTTTTTCTCTTTATCATTGCTTCAAATATTCATAAATGTGTAAGGATTTAAATATAACCTGCTGAATCCCTGTAGTGTTGTTTGTATTTGTAAGATTTCAAGGCTGACAACTTGTTATTGCATAACCAGTAAGAGGGTTCATCCCTAGGGAAGATTAATTCTCCCTCTCTCAGCAGTCATCAGCTGCTTGTAGTTTGTTCTCTAGGGGTAAGGACACTTGTGATTTCCCCCTTGTACTTATTATTTCTGCTATTATTCTCATTATTTGGGTCCTCTTTAGGAAGTCATATTGTTGTAGTATTGTGGGAGTATCTTCTCTCTTATTTCTAGGAGGCTCAAGTTACATCTTATACATGGATGTAATACAAAGAATATTAAGCCTTTCTTTTTGCAAATTTAACTCCCTAAAACATTTACAATAATGTTCATCTCATGTGGAAGCATTTTATATTCATATATACATATGTATATATGTATATATGGATGAGATTCCAAACATGGGATCTATTAATTTATTATACATGTATACATACATAATATATTAAGAGATTCTACCTTTGTATATATGCATTTAAGGAAGACAAAATTGCTTAAAATTTAAGTTTTAGAACAATATACATAGTAGTAATCCAGCTTTTTATGATATGTCAAGTGACTCACTTATAAAGCTGGTAAAAAAAATTACCAATGGCAGAGATAGCCATTTTTATATTTAAGTTTACATATTTTTCTTAATATGACTACTCACCAGTGCAAATTTCTATACCTAAATGTTTATTCTTACAAAATGTATGCTTATAATTTTCAAATATAGCTGCAAGTAAGTACTTTTTGTGCCTTTCTTTTCTTCTCAAATGAAATCCCCTTCAGAACGTGAATAGATTTCTTCTAAATCATTTTAAATTATTTTGTCCATGATCCTGCTTTTAGTTGCTGATCTTTGGAAACTGAAAACCATATAAATTTTAGAAGTAAACCATTTTAACATTTCTAGACTTTGGAGTTTATTATTACATTAAACCTGTGTCTTTTGTATGCCTCAAAGGCCCCAAAGACTAGTCAATAACGTGTTTTGATTTAATGCTTTAAAAAAAAGTTTGCCAAATACTTACATCTTTTCCTTATTTAATCATACCTTCTAAAAAATACTCAAGGAACGTTAAGTTCTGATAAGTTTTAACTTCCTCAGACTATAGAACATTAGAAGTTTTTATCCCTGAGTTCTTCAAATTTCTGTAGGCTTCCCTTTGGAGGACATATTGTTAACATCCAAACACACTCTCTATGGTGTTTGTATAGAAAGAAGTTTTGGAAGACATAAACACTATATAGTGCCGGAGTACACTTATTTACTGATGAAAAAAATAAGTACTACTCCCACTAGAAGAGCTGTGCATGTGCAATTTGTTATCAACCTTTCATGTGAAACTAGGCTTCCTAAGTAGTTGTGTTCTTCTGTGTCTTACCAGAGTGTATGTGTGTTCCTGTCTTGAGTTCTTGCAATGACCTCTCTAAGTGATGCCATGTGATCTGAGAGTTATAAAATTAAATAACTCTTTTTTTCCTATTACTTTTGTTCATGGAAATAAGAACCTAACTAAGATAGGTATTCTTCTAACATGATTTGATTTTATAAAGATGCTGTGAATCTTTCTTTTGAGCTAATGGAATGTTTTGTCTAGACTTGATAACCTAAGATCCAGATTTCAAAATTTACTTCAAAAACTAACAGTCACGTGTTTATAATCATTGCCTGTGTTACTCTCTGTCCCCAAAATTCAACAATTCATCCTAAAAGTACAGGAAGAGAAATGTACTTAAGTCTGTAAAGACTACAATTTCTATGAAACTAATATTCAAGAAAATAACTCACAATATAAAACTTTGGATGTAATGGGTTAATATTCCATGTCTTGATTTATTTAATGTAGCCAAAAAAAAAAAAAAGGATAACAAATGTTCTGACCACTTTAACTGGTCTGGTACAAATAAACAGATACAGGTTTCCTGTCTCTGAATACAAACAAATAGATATGGGTTTCCTGTCTCTGAATATAAACGTTTCAGAATACTAACCTCTAAAAAAGGCCACATGTGTCCATAATAATCCAAGACCAAGAGTGCCTTCACTCATACAAAATATTGAATACCATCCATATCAAAAAAGGACCCAAATAATTCTCCCAGTCCTGTGTAATATGAGGGACACTGGTTTTTTTTTTTCAGTTAATGCTCTGTCCCCATTCTGCATAAGATTGACATAACTAATCATAGAAACACACCAGCTTCCTGACAGTGTGCCATTAGGAAAAATCAGTCCTGCCTCATTAAATTCTTTGTAATATCACCCAATCAGGATAAAAAGCCCAAATCCTATCCCTCTGCTTAATTGCCACTTACTGAGACACCCCTTGGTTACCCATGATATGAGCTCATCCTCATTACAGTGAGTCATAATCCCAAATCCGTCAACCACAGTTGTATTCCTGGATATCATTGGCTGGAAAACATTGACATTTGAAAATTTTTGGATAATTCCTGAAACTGTACACTTAAAAAATACGAGTCGTTACTATTTTAGGAAAAGTTTCATTAAAACGTAAGACCTATGTGGCTTAGACCCAAAAGAGCTATTATTTTGTCTGTATTCCAGATGTCTTAAAATCTCCATTTCTTTGTCTGCAATATGATTGATAATAATGCTTTCTTGTAGCACAATTAATATTACTAGATGAGAAAATGGGATAACTCACTCGTTAAGGTTAATGTCTTATATCCCTTTTATATCTTCTTATTTATTCTATACATGATATATAGCATTTCAAAGACAGTAGTGCAACCCATCAAAATAATCCATTTTCTTTGACTCATAGCTGTCTACAATAATCAGTAACAAAGACACGAGCACTTCAAATAACTAAAAATGTATATAATACCAATATTCTTACTCTTTTATCTATACAATGGGATACTATAAACTCAAGCAGAGGGCAAAGAAATGAGAGAATTTTGTTCCTTTATCAAGTCAGAAGTGACTGAAACCAAGGAGAAACTTTTCTTAGTAATTTTATAGCAGTGCATAAACAACTATGCCCATACCCATTAAATATGATTGGACACCATGAAATTTAATTTGCATAAAACTGCAATAACAACTATTGCATAAATAAAGCTATACTTGCATAAAATTCTCTTTGCTAATAGGTGTATTAACCAAGAAATTTTAGTAGAAAAAAGGAATGTGACTTAAAAAAAATAAGCTCAGGCTTACTAAACAACCACAAAAAATAATAGAAGGAAGAAAGGAAGGAAGGGAAAGAGGGAAAGAGAAGAAAGACAAAGGGAGAGATAAACTTACTGTAATTTCCACCCTTCATGAATAATTCAAAAGTACAAAAGGAGGAAGAGAATGTAAAAGAACATGGGCTATATTAAAATCAAATATAGAAATATAAATGTACTTGTTAAAATTAAAAATCAAGTGCAAATATTCCATGAAGCCTTCCATTCTCTTGCTTCACATGCTTAGTTCTATTTAAACATATCATTTATAATTTAAAGGAACTGAGTGTCTCATCTAAAAAGGTGCAAACAAATAACAGATTTAAAGAATAATATAAAAAGGGATTGATATGTAGAAAACACATTGGATAAAATTCTATTTGTGCATAAAATTTCTTATTACTTTAATTTTAAATTATTCTGATGCTACTAAAACAACAAGAAAAAAATCACAACCTCAACCTGCAATGGAAAGTTTCTTAATGAAACCTTTCTTGTAATGTGAAAACACTGGTATTAATTAGGAAATAAATATAATTATGTGGCAATTTCATTGAATTTTATTGATATGTCTTGCTAATTTCTGTTTGTCATTTCCTTCCTTAATCTTGCCCATACTTAACGTATAACATGTTTAAATACATTTTAAATTTGTATGTACAGGAAATTGTATTCGAACATTAATCATCCTATACACTATACTCATATCTATTTAAAACTCATCCTATTTAAATGACTTTAATATGTAGATCATCCATATATATATGTATATATATATTCAAACTTATGAAATTACTGTCTACTTTAAGACTGGGTATTGGAAGGGTAAGGAGCTGGTTCAGTGGCTACGAACACTGGTTTTACAGGCACAAAGAGCTGACTTCCAGTACTTCTGCCCATATTGTATAATATCAACTATAGCTATACATCTGTCTGTAACTTTGCTGCTGGAGAGAATGAAGATGGGGATGGCTGGATCCTACTGAATGCCAGCATAGCTCCATGTTCAATGATATGCCATGTCTAAGCAAGGTAGAGCATGTTACAACAAGGCACTTGAATTCCTCCTCTGGCCAGCCAAGTGTGTGCATTTAGATAAACACAGCAGAATATACTATATCACACACATACACACACACAAACACAACAAAACAGTTATAGAGTCTACAGTTAGTATTCTATTTACCTTTTATTTTTACACAAGACAAAAATATGTTTTGACATATGTAGGTACTTAAATATTTTAACAAATTGTTAAATTGTAGTAGTAGTAGTGTTTAGTGGTTACCTGTCTGTAAATCTGACCATGTTGTTTGGAAGATATGGTTGTAAATAGCAAGCACTTCAAGAACTGCTAAGGAGTATTTACACAAGAAAAAAATAGATTAATCATTAGTAATATATTAATAAATTACAGTGAGACCAGGTGTGCAAGAAGTCAAGCCTCCTATATTTTGTGTAATGATATTTAACTTTGTAAATTTATTCCAACAATCTTCTAGGAGGAAAGAAAAATAACTTAAGCATTTCTTGATGGATCTTCTTCCTTTTCTTATAGTTCATCAGAAAATGACTTAGGGAATTTAGGACAAGATCAGCTTAGCTGAAGTAGTACTAAGCCAAACTCTTTGTGAATTGAAAGAGGCTCCTTAGGCTCCCAAAAGATACAGGCTTTAGTCACTCTTCTTGATTGTGTTAGGTCCAAGGGCAACCCTAACTTCCTGAGTGGTTTGAAGAGAACTCAGGAGATCAATCATCGATGCAACAGCAAGAGGTTTTATTTGAGCCATCATGCGATGTGGCTGCCTCCCACAAAACCGGCGAGGAACAGCAAGGAGAGACAGAAGTCTGAGGTTTTCTTTTGTATTGGTTTTTGTTTTTCTTCACTAGAAAAAAATTTATTGAGAGCCCACCAGCTGCTCAAATTGCTTCTGGCATTAAGCACCTTCCTCCTTGGCAATGCAGTCTTTCTTGAGTGGTCCCATGAATACTTTCTTTCCTCTAGGGTCTGGAAACACAGCCATGGCCAAACTTGGAGGTGGTATTGATAAACTTCAGGCCAATCTTCTCCAGAGTTCGCCGTTTGGTCTGCACCAGCAAGGACTTGTGAATAGTCTGAGGTTTTTAAAGGAAGGAGCCTGGGAATCTTGGGAGGTGGCAAGTTTAGCAACACTGGATTGGGTAGTTGACTTTTTAAATGATTGGTTCATTTTAGGAGCCAAGTCCATCTGATCCCACCCCAATGTGGGTGGGGGAGCCAGTGATGTCTGGACCAGTTGCTAGGCAACATTATCTCTACTGTGGATCTGGACACTCCTCCACAGTGGGGAGGAGACCTTTCACATTCCTTTAGAAGGGGGAGGGGTCTTGTTTCACTTCACTGGCTCCTCCTCCTGCTTTCTGTAAAAGTGATGGGAGAATTCAGTTTAACATAGAATTTATAAAGGGTATAGAATTTATAAAGGAACCTGTGAAGCTAGCCTGTTCCTTTCATTCCCCCCTTCTTCTAGTAACTGCTTCAATCATGAAGCAGCTGTGGGGTGAAGGTTTTTCTTGGGGTGCCCCCCCCCCTTGATTTAGCATTTCAGCCTGTAAGGTGGGAATTGGGGTGAAGGTCCATCTTCTTGACCTGGAGTTTCTTCTGAAACTGGAGTTTCTTCAGTGCTGACAATTGGACCGTTGGTATCAGGGGCGAAGGAGGCTGAAATGCTAGTCAAAGGCTGGTGGGTCAGTCTCAATCATCTGGTTAGTTGATCCAGTTGAAGAAATGGGGAGCAATCTTGTCAGCTTTCAGCAAGCCCAAATTTCAGCTCACAGTCCATAAGACAGTCTTTGATACAGAAATATCCTAAACCTATTCCTTCTAGTTGCTTTGTTAAGAAAAGTCTATCTTAGTCACATCCAGCTATTTATCTTAAGACACAGGCAACTGACATGAAGCCTGTGAGCAAGGCAAACTGGCTTTTCTTTCTAAATAAGTGATCTAGTACCTGGTAGTTCTAGCTAGCTAGTGAACTGACCAATGAGCTAACAGTGGATCTAATTGTCTGCTCTCTAGCTGAAAAGCTGCCATTAGCTTAGCAAAGCCATCAAAGTGATCAGAGACAACAACAGCAATTAAGAAAAAAACAGGGATGAGTTTGAAAGAGAAGCAGGTAGGGTACAAGAGAGGAGATGGATAAAAGAAAAGATTGAGAGATTAATTTAATTATATTTTTATTTCAAAGAAAACTTGAACAAAAAAGATAGAAATCAAGGTTGACCACATTTTAGGATCTATAGGCAACTTAACACTGTTGTTCACATAAATTATCATGGCACTAAAATACCTTCTAAATGTATTTGTTTTATACCCTTAGGTAAAGGCTACTCAGATGTGTAGTCAAAGAAGCTTTTTTTTTTTTTTTTTTGATGAGGTAGTGCAGAAACTCATGATTACTGGATGTGCTGAGAATAAGTGGTGGTTGAGTGCTCAACTCTAAAAGAGATATCTATACGAGCTCCATTAAGGCAAAGAGATTGCCCTAAAAACAGGCAGAAAGATAGTAACCCATGATTGGGGGCAGCATGATAATTAGCCCCAGCATGATCTTACTACTATTATTTTGTGAACTGGACATAGTATCAAACTGACCTTTAAATTCTGTCTCTCAATCATACATTCATGTAGCTCTTGTACTTTTTCAGAGAGGCTGTTTCATTTGTTTGGCCTTTTAATTTTTTTTTTTAATTTCAGTTTATTTACATTACAGTCTAAGGGTGTCCTCCCCTTTCTCTACCTCCAGTGTCTCCCTCTTCCCCTTCTTTCCCCTTCTGCTCTCCCTCTTCCCCACAGAAATGCCTCCCTCCCCTCATATCAACCCTCCCCTGCACATCAAGCCACGTCAGGACTGAGTATATCCTCATTCTCTGAGGCCAAGCACGGCAGTGCTGCCAGGGGTAAGTGATCCAAAAGCAGGCAATAGAGTCCATGTTGGAAACAGTTCCTCTCCCACTCGCCAGGTGACCCATATGAAGATCAAGGTGCCTTTGGCCACGTACATCCTGAGGGCCTTGGTTCCAGACCATGCATGCTCTTTAGACTCTGTAAGCCCCCAAGGCAACTCGGTTAGTTGTCTCTGTTGGTCTTCTTGCGAGGTTCCTTTCCCCTTCAGGTTTGCTTTGCTTTGTGCTTGCATGCTCAGTGGATGCTGGTCAACCCAGAAGCTCAAATTGTTAAAAGTACGGAAAATAAGTAACAGTTAAGTGTTTGTTGACAAATTTGACAATTATATTACATCCCTTGCAGGAGATAGGACTGGAGTAAACAATGATTTCAGAACATGACAAGACCTCTGCACTCATAAACTCACAGAAGTTGTGACTGCCTGCTCAAAACCTGCATATGATCAAGCCAGTCAACATTCTAGAAAAGAGAGGGGAAGGGATTGGTGAGGTTCCTCTCCAACAGATGGAGACTTGATGGTTTTTGAGAGAGGAAGGGACAATTTTCTCTAAGGATATGGTTCCTGGTAGGCTGACCATTTTTCAATGGATGGATTAACATTAAGAAATATTTGGAGAGCAAAAATTGAAATCCAAGTTTATTAAACTAAACAGTAAGAAGAAAAGAGATCATGAGTTTCGAAGTAAGGAGTAAGGAAGGGATGTGGATCTGAAAGGAATTAAAGGGGAGAACTGAATAGGATCAAAACACATTGTAAGAAAATTCTCAAGAATTAGTAAAGTGCTTATTTGAAAATAAAAATAATGAGAGGATGGGGGAGGGCTGTGAAATGTTGTCTTCTGGGTTTGGCACAGCCAACACTGTCATGTGCTCATACCCTCTGTGACTGCTGCAGTAAACCTACACAAGAATGGGCCTATTAACAGTGACCTGTGGATTAGAGAAGAGCGTGTAGAGCTCTATTTCCTCCTGCCAAACTACTGCATACTTATGAATTCTGGGAAAGAGACAGTGATTGTCCTCATATACTGATCAGTGAGGAATCAACCAGGCTAGAGTGAACTGTTCCAAACACATGTCACACAAACAATACTGGTTAAATTTAAACTCTATGGATCTCAAAAACAAAAACAAACAAGCAAAAAACAAAGGCAACAGCAACAGTCATCACAAAGTCCCAGATTTTGGAAGAAGAATTGTATGGGTGGATGGGTGGGTTAGTAGATCTGGGAACAAAGGAATATAACTATAATTATATAGTCATATAGTAATCTTCATACCAAACATGTATGAAATTATTAAGTAATAAACTCTCTGAAAGTTTAAATATGAATAATAAAAATATTTTCTTGGCAGATCTAAACTTAAGATGGGATTTCTTCTACCCTGTGTTTGCTTGTTTGTTTGACTTGTTCATTATTATTATTATTATTATTTATTACAATTTATTCACTTTGTATTCTAGCTATAGCCCTCTCCCTCACCTCCTTCTGGTCTCAACTTCCTTCTCTTCCCCCCCTTATGTCCCTCCAGTAGTCCACTGATATGGGAGGTCCTCCTCTCCTACTATCTGACCCTAGCACATCAGGTCTCATCAGAACTGTCTAGACTCTCTTTCTTTGTGGCCAGGTAAGGCAACCTCACCAGTGGGAGGTGATCAAAGAGCAAGCACCCAAGTTTATGACAGTGACTGCTTCTGCTCCCCTTAGGGAATCCACATGGAGACTAAGCTGCCCATGGGCTACATCTGAACAGGTGGTTTAGGTCCTCTCCATGCATAATCCCAGGTTGATTCATCAGTCTTTGCAGCCTCCCCCTTGCCCCAGATTTTTCACTCTGTTGTTCTCATTGTAAAGCACCTGGCCTCTCCAGGTCTTTCTGTCTCCCCCTTCTTCTGTAAGATTCCCTGTACTCTACCCAAGGTTTGATTATGAGTCTCAGCATCTGCTTCAATACCATGTTGGGTAGCAGCTTTATTCATAATAACCAGAATCTGGAAACAACTTAGATGTCCATCAACCAAAGAATGTGTATGCCAGTACCATGCAGTTTTTAGTATTGTTGCTCTAAAGTACAGCTTGAGCTCAGGGATGGAGATACCTCCAGAAGATCTTTTACTGTAGAGGATTGTTTTAGCAATTCTGGGTTTCTTGTTGTTCCATATGAAGTTGAGAATTTTTCTTTCAAGGTCTGTAAAGAATTGTGTTGGTAATTTGATGGGAATTGCATTGAATCTGTAGATTGCTTTTGGTAAGATGGCCATTTTTACTATATCAATCCTGCCAAGCCACGAGCATGGGAGATCTTTCCATTTTCTGATATCTTCTTCTAATTCTTTCTTCAGAGATATGAATTTTTTTTCATACAAGTCTTTGACTTGCTTGGTTAGGTTCACACCAAGGTACTTTATGACCTTTGTGGCTATTGTGAAGAGTGTTGTTTCACTAAGTTTCACTAAGTTCTTTCTTGGTCCTTTTGTCTTTTGTATACAGGAGGGCTACACATTTAGACATATAATATAGGATAGACCTACTAAAAACTGTACACCTAAAGAAACTAATCAAGAAGGAGGACTCTTGCTAAAATGTTCAATCCTTATCCAGAAAGGCAAAGAGGATGGTCATCAAAAGAAAGAGAAAGCAGGGAACAAGTCAGGAGCCTGCCACAGAGGGCCTCTGAAAGGATCTGCCCTGCAGACTATCAAAGCAGATGCTGAGACTTATGGCCAACCCTTGAGAAGAGTGCAGGGAATCTTATGAAAGAAGTAGGAAATAGTAAGAACTGGAGAGGACAGGAACTCCACAAGGAGAGCAACAGAACCAAAAAAATCTGAGCACAGGGGTCTTTCCAGAGACTGATACTCCAACCAAGTACCATGCATAACTTAGGACCCCTGCACAGATGTAGACCAATACAGTTCAGTGTCCAAGTGGGTTCCATAGTAATGGAGACAGGGACTGTCTCTGACATGAACTGATTGGCCTGCTCTTTAATAACCTCTGCCTGAGTGGGGAGCAGCCTTACCAGGCCACAGAGCAAGAAAATGCAGCCACTCCTGATGAGACCTAATAGACTAGGATCAGAAGGAAGGAAAAGAAGACATCTCCTAGCAGTGCACTTGGGGAGGGACAGGGGTGCAGAAGGGGGAGGAAGGGAGGGATTGGGACAGGAGGAAGAAGGGAACTACAGGGGTGTATAAGGTGAATAAAGTGTAATTAATAAAGAATTTAATAAAAAAATAAAATGGAAAAACTGTGTAAAGAAATTGTGGTACATTTGCACAATGGAACACTACTCAGCTATCAAAAACAACAAAATCAAGAAATTTACAGGGAAATGAAAGGAACTAGAAAAGTTTATCCTGAGTGAGGTAACCCAGAATTATAAAGACACACATGGTATATACTCACTCATAAGTGGATATTATCCACATAATATAGAATAAAATACTAAAATATATAGTCCTAAAGAAGCTAAACAACATACAGGACCCTAGGGAAGATGCTCAATCCTCATTCAGAAGTGCAAACAGAATAGATATTGGAAAAAAGAGACGATGGAACAGGACAGGAGCCTTTCACAGAGGACCTCTGAAAGCATGTTTTGCTTGCTTTTTAAAACTTGTAATTATAAATTCTCTGTGCCTTTAATGTGTAATTAGTTTCAAAATATCCAGGAATGTATGTCTCAATGATCTCGGAGCCATTTTCCTTAAAGCTAAAGAAAAACACACTTGCATTTGAGTCTCTATCAAAAGCTGTCTGTTTAACTTGTTGTGACCTAATCACAGAAGAAAAAAAATCAAGCTTTGCAGTAAGTCTGTGTGCTCATCATACCGTTGATAAATCTCCCTTTATGTGCCTGGCAATACTTATTTTCTAGCACAGTCTACTTGAAAATTCCCCCCAACCTTTATGCGTATAGAATATATGATTATAAGACTTTCCATTTATATGTAAAATTGTTCTTTTCACCCTTGTGCTTAAGAGCTAAGGTCAAAGTTAACTTATTTGAATGTTCTCCATACCAGGATGCTCTTGGGTTTGTTCTGCAAGCATCAGGAGTCAATTGATACAAAATGATACTTCATGAAATGGGTATATCAAAACACCATGAGCTTAGCCCCAAATTGTGTTTGAAGAGTAAATACCAGGAACTGTAGCATAAACCTGCTGTGTTGCACTTCACAACAGTGCTGCTTTCCCTACCAATTCCAACAACCTTGATCCTAGCCTATTCATGCCTCTGGTTTCCCTGGCAACAAGATGAAGTGACTACTGCTGATGCTGCTCACTCACCTCCAACTAAAACCAGAATGGATCCCTTTCCTCATGTCATCTTCACAATATTCTGTAGATATAAAAGACATTCAGAATATAAGTGTTCTTATGTTCTACAATGAGAGGTGAGCTCTGTCTGTCACATAATCTGGGAAATTCCAAAACTGTTGTAAAACATTTTAGGTCCATCTTTTCATGTATTGCAAACTCCCAGACAAATCTTTCCTGTGTTCTAACCTATAACTTGAATGTCCTTGTCTTAGGTTTTTTGTTGTTTTGTTTTTTCATTTTTGTACAAATCAAGGATGTTAAACTGATTTCTGCTTTAATAATCCCAGACATGTAATGTGGTGTCTGTGTCTGCACCACACCACTATACTAAAAATGATTATTATTTCTCCCAGGCCCAACAGGAATATGAATATATAATAATATGTTAAAAAATGCCTCTGCAAAATGTCTCCCTCAATAGATTCACTCTGTTAAACTTTCAAATTTTTAAGGAAATTCAACCACTTATAATAGGACCTTCTATCTAGCATTGTTAATAATGATCAATCTCTGCCAACAACCAGAGAGTGCTTACTTTTCAGACTCATTTTGGTACTTTTTGTTTGATTCTTTGGTTTTGTCTTTTTAAGGCAAGGTTTCTCTGTTTAGCCCTGGCTGTCCTAGACTCACTTTGTAGACCAGTCTGGCACTGAACTCACAACTCACAGACCTTTGCCTGCCACTGCCTCCGGAGCGCTAGGATTAAAGGTGTGCACCACCACACCCAGCTTCTATTTTTTTTTAAAATAGTGTCATGAGCACATGATTAAAGTTTTACATGCCTCGACAGAAATTCCTTAAATGTGTTTATTTGTGGTGTCATAGTAAACGTAGCCCATCCAGGGACACTTTTCTTGGCCTCTTTTCAATGTTGACACTGCAGAAGACATGTATCTTTTATCAGCTAAAAAGCAACTGCTTACAGCAGGAATTTGCCTTAGCCTTTTTGGTCATAATGTCGGGAATCTCTCTTTTTCCAAATTGACTCTTGTGATATTTTATGTTATTCTTGCTGTGCAAGGCTGGAATCTCGCATTCCTAGCATGCCCCTTGGCAATGATGAGAGTAGATAAATTGGCTCAGCCACTCTAGTGGATTCCCTAAGGTTTTTGGAGCCTTGTGGCTATTGAAATGTACTGCACTTGATTCCCTTGGCAAGTTTCATTATGTTCCCTCAGTCATTTGTTCTCACAGTGCTTCAGCAAATTCACCTGTTGTGAAAATGTCCTTTCTTTCAGCCAGGCAGTGATTCAGCAAATACTTCCGTCAGGCATTTTACCACTGAGACTTTCTATGCATTAATTCGTCGATTCTCATAGCATGTCCTGCAGATGTCATTACTTCTAGATGTTGAGGGAAAGCATGTGTCAGAACTCTAGGAAGGGTTCAGACAACTATAACAATGCATTTTGAGTGTCTGAGTTTTGAATTTTGAGCATTTTAGTATATATACAAACTAGTTCTTGATAGAGCAGCAGAAAATTGACAAAAATAAAATAAAATAGTGCTTAGGGATTCTCTCCGTGTGTGTATATTTAAAAGCATGACCAATTTTAGATACAGTAGCTTGACTTTTTTAATATACTGTTATACCTGCTATGCAAGTTAGAATCTATTCAGTTATTTTGCAACTTATGCCAAAAATAAGTATACCTATAAATGTAAGATTCTTCTAATACCCTTGTGACTTTCTTTGCTATATTTCCTGCAGAACGCATGTTTCAGTACCGCAGACCTCTTTTCTTTTTTCTTTTTTTTGTTTTTGTTTTTGTTCTACTGAACCATTTTTTAATTGAAGAATGCCAAGCACAGGCAAGATTACATACAAACATTGAATTAAATAAAGTAACTCGAGAATTCAGTAGACAAAAGAGAAAAAACATTAGTAATGGAAAAATAAGGCAACTGATTTCTTCCTTGGCATTTGCATTTTGCCATTCACATTCACATTTTTTTTACATTATTTTTTATTTTTTTGTTATCAATCACAGGTTAGGTACTTTGCATCCCCCTCCCTCATTCCCTCCCACCCTCCCCAACCCTCCCTCATCTCCTCCCCGCCCCCTCCAAGTCCACCAACGGGGGAGGACCTCCTCCCCTTCCATCCAACCCAAGCTCATCCTGTCTCCTCAGGGCTGGCTGCAATGTCCTCCACTGGGATCTAGCCAGTCTGTCACTCCCCGGCTTGTATGGGGGAGTGTCAAAGAGTCAGCCATCAAGTTCAAGACTGAAACAGTCCCTGTTTCCCTCAGTA
>CM053745.1:34131060-34151999 GCA_028658305.1 Pachyuromys duprasi | reverse complement strand
CAAGACCTCTTTGCCCTGCTCAGTTTAGTCATTGTGGAGCTCTTGTTCTCTCCAACTTTCACCAACCTCCTCCATTTCTATTACCGCTTCTTGCCCTCTGCCAAAGGCTTGATCGCGAGTCTTAAAATCTGCTCTGATACATCGCTACATTGACCCCCGCAGAGGTCCTCCTTGGCATACTCCTGTCCTGTTGCTTGTTTTTTCCTCCACTCAATGTCAATCCCATTTGTTCATCCAAACGAGCATTGATCATAACCACCTGGGTCCTCCTTCCTGTATATCCTCCCTAGGAGTGAAGATTTCAGCATGACCTTTCTATCCTATAGGTCTATATAAGTGAGTATATAGAATATAGAAGTACCTCTGCTTTTGAGGTACTTCACTTAGGATGATCGTTTCCAGGTCCCACCATTTGCCTGCAAATTTCATGATTTCCTCCTTTTTAATTGCTGAGTAGTATTCCATTGTGTAAAAGTACCACAATTTCTGTATCCATTCCTCAACTGAGGGACATCTGGGTTGTTTCCAGGTTCTGGCTATTACAAATAGAGCAGCCACAAACATAGTTGAGCAAATGTCCTTGTTGTGTATTTGAGCATTTTTTGGAGATATGCCTAAGAGTGGTATAGCAGGGTCTTGAGGCATCATTATTCCTAATTGTCTAAGAAAGCGCCAAATTGATTTCCAGAGTGGTTGTACAAGTTTGCATTCCCACCAGCAATGGAGGAGGGTTCCTCTTTCTCCACAACCTCTCCAGCATATGTAGCGCAGACCTCTTTTCAAAGGCCTATCCTAGTAGTCCAATCACAACCTACTTTTCTGATGCAATCATCACTCAATTCAATATGGTCTCTCAATCCCTGTCACACTCTATTTTTCACAATCTGGTAAGTCTTCATAGAAACTCTAAATTTTCTCCTATTGTTTTTTTTTTCTTCATTCAGAAATATCATTCTAATCCTGCATTACTGCTGGTCAATTTTAAGATAAGCTACTTACAAAACGATTAATCTGCCCTCCTTTTCAGAAAGATTCTTTTCAGATTCTTAAATTTTAGAAAAGGTGGTCCACAGTGAAAATTGCAACTGTGCAGTTCTCTATAATACTAACATTGACTAAATTTCATAGTTTCTAGTATCTGATTCCACCAGTCTTGATGCCTGAAGATTGGGAGTTTTAGGCAGCCAGATCCTATGTAATCCTTTGTGCTCTTCATGTCTGGCACAGAGTATGACAGATATAGAGCATTCCATAAACACTGTGGAGAATGAATGTGGGCTTGCTATCACCTCTGTTAGGTTTGATTATACAATCCCTAGTTTTGTGAATTGCAAAATATGATGAATCTTTTTTTAATTAATGCACCACTGAAAATAATTCAAATGGCTAAATAAAATATAAAACGCTTCATCTAATTTACATTTAATGATTGTTAAGGTGCATGAAGTTATATGTGTCTTGTTTGTGAGTATATGCACATAACTTCAGTTGGCCACAGAGGCAGAGGAGGACATTAAATGCCCTGGATCTATGCATACAGGTAGCTGTGGGCTGCTAGAAGTGGGTTCTATGAACAGAACTCACATTCTTTGCAGGAGCAGCACTTGAACAGTCGAGTCATTGCTCCAGCCCTGAATAACTTTATAGCAACTTTACTTCTCAAATAGATGTGAGGTCAGCAGAGAAGGGAAATCAGCAAAAGCAAACCTTTTGAACAATCTTGGTGATTGTAACCTCCCTTTTAAACACATTCAAGTTACACAGCATGCCTGAAGTGAGGCTGGGAATTTATCCCTGTTGGTGATGCTTGAAATCTAAAACAGTCTTTATTCACTGTTAGCACAGAAGTGAAATGAATCTGTTTTATAGGAAAGGTCAAACATGGGAACTTTCCCCACATCATTACTATGTAGAGAAGGAAAAAATAATAATGTGAAATGCAGTTAGCTATGTGGCAGGCAAACATCAACAAAAAGGTAAAACAATAAAGTAGGACAAGAGAATAGAGGCCACAGGGGGAGAATGGATATCTATAATGATGAAGGAGGGACTGCACTAAAAGCAAAAATCATATTATTATAAGAAATTGATTGTGATTGTATTGAATAGTCTGTATGACCCATTAACGTGTTAAATATATGTGCTCATTTTTGTAACTAAATTGGTATTTTAATTTTAACCACCACTATTTTATTAATTCTGCAAGTATGTTTTTACGATGTTCTAAATGCAAGGCATTTTCCTAACGATTGGAGTGTAGCTGTAAATAAAGCTGATAAATTCTTTTTATGAGGTGGAAGACACAGAACTTTGAGAGGGACTGAACAGCAGGGACATCCTTTTGTTAACTAACAAAGAAACAGACATCAGAAGTCAAAATGACATTAACATAAATCCAAAGCAAAGTCCAGACTTAAACATGAACAATTTTACCATGTGTCACTGTACTTTTTATTCCAAATTCAACTCTCTTTAGAAAAGGAAGTCATGTGAGAGGAGACTAATAGAAGGATGAAAACAAAGTGAAGGAGAAAAAGAATCATAGATTCACAGATATTACACTTAAATCTAAACAAGTCACTGTGTTATTGTGAGGGCTTATCTAGATAACTCAACGCTTTTATTTCTGATTATTAATGAGAAAAAACAAATTCTTTGCAAATGCAGTCCCTTACTACATTTATATTTTAAGTAGTGACAAAGACACTAAAATACTCTTCAAAGCTCCCGAGAGTGGTATGCTCTGGTATCTACAGCTAATCACAGTAACTTGATTAAATGAACTCTTTATTAGTGACATTATCAAGTAGCATTGAAGTAAAGTTTCTGGTTTCCTTGAAGACTCAGTTTTGTGATGTGATATTTTGCTGCAAGCTCAGCATGTGATGTTTTTCTGGAGGTTGGCTTGTGCGAGGGCACGTCATGTTTTGCTGTGAGCTCTTTCATGTGAGAGGCATGACTTTGGCCAGCTGAGGATATCTGTGGTTGGATTCTGAAGAGAGGGGATGTATAGAGGCCTACCCACAGTGAGACATCACTTTTTGGATCGTCATTGCTGCACCGATCTTCATGCTACAACACTTGAAACGTTCCGGAGTCAGGGCAAACCAAATGAGTCTTGCAGCGTTCACTGACTTCATGTTGCTGCTAGGTGTTGGCCTTTGAACTGGACTGCTGGTATCCTGATAACTGAGTCTGGTAATTCCCTAAAGACCATAAACCCTAACCATCAGGAAGTATGTATATGAGGCCTATTCCCTACTAACAAGGCTCTTTTCCCTACTAATCTCCTACCTAGGGTCAGGGGATTGGAAGGGAAGTAAAGGTGTTTGAGAACCTTAAATCAAGTTTGGTGAAAAAGCTAAGCCTACAAGTAATATTTTCCTCTTTCATCTTACTTAGACTAGATTACTAGTCACATCCCGGATGCTTCTGTTATTTTGGAGAGAATCTTGTCAGTCTAATATCTCATGTAAAGGAGTAGTCAGCTAGGCATTTTTATGCATTTTGGATGTCTAAAATACATGTTCTTAAAATGTAATTGAAGGCTTAATTTTCATAGTAGTCCTACTTGCTAGTCAGTATATTTAAAATCTATCCAATTTATCACTACTTGCCTTTATTTTTAGGAATGTCAATGCATTCTTAAGACAACTCAATTCTAGTTTCCTTTTATCTATAAGCAAACAAATATATTTGGGTTGTTAAATCATCTTTTCTCCAGAGAAAAGTTTTTGTGATAAAAATTCACAGAGATGAGTATTATCAAAATTTCAATATTACTGAGTAAAGAAAGCTCTGGATATGGTTTTTTTATAAGTAATGGCTCAAATCTATCAGTCTGATAACAGATTAGGAAACACAGCATTTTTAACACCATTGACAAGCGCTAACATTTTCATCAATCATACTGTGAACTGGAATGTCAGAACCACCAACACACTGTGAAAGTACAACTTGACCTGGAAATAAACCATATGTTCACAGTTTGACTTTCAAAATACCTGCTTCTAGTTTACTTAACTCTTCGATTTATCCCACCTGGAATAGATGCAAACATTTCAATCATATAACATGTTAATACTTGTCACCTGAAGTTTTTCACATGAAGCCTGAATCTGTTTGCCTAATGTTTTCTTCTATTTTTTTCAAACTTTCAACATATTCCAACATAACTTTCACTCATTGATTCTCCCAGGCCCTTGATAATCAAAATTTAAAAAAAATTACCTAGACATCACCAGTGTTTCCCCTTTTTTTCTTATTTCAGTTTGTATATAGTGCCTGTTGGGGGACATTTAAGTTGCAACAATGGGGGAAAATGTCAACATCTAGAATGCATGTTGATTTTAAATGTAAATGCATAACTACTACCAATGAACTTCCTGTATAAGACAGGAAAACACCTCACCAATTTCCACCAAGCTTAGAGATCATTTCAGTCTAAAATTCAGGTCTGTGCTATTAGGCTGCTAGCATATATCATACAGTACATCGTTCTCCCTCCCCCAAGTCCAATAACCTTGAATGCAAACAATCAGAATGCATGATCCCTCTCCTGTTCTTGACGTTTAAATTATACACATGCTGAGCATTAATCTGTGAATATAAATGATGCTCCTTTCGGAGGATATTTTTTGGGATTCCAGAGATTATGTGTCTCTGCATGTAACCTTGTATGTTCACTGATCCACACTGTGTCCTACTCAGTGGCCCCCTTTGAGTCAATGTGCTTTTCAGCCCCTTCCTATCCCAGCTCAATTTCCAACTTAATTAAGAAATATTTCCTGGAAGTAGTTTTATTAAAAATCATGATCATTCACTTGGGAAATACAATTTTAACAAAAAAAATTTCTAACCTAAAAACACCTGGAGAAAAACTCATTTTCAAAGATGTTACTTCTACTGTCCACATTGTGGATGAGAGGGAACCTTACACTTATCATGTACTAAAAAACAGAAATGTAATGTTATGTAGAAAATATAAAACAGTCATCCATTTTCATATCAAATTGCACCAAATTAATGTAGTCATAATTAGTTTATAAAACAATTCCATTAGTCTTCATAAAACTACCATAGTGCCCACACAATTATATATAGAAAGGAAAGATCAGGGGTATATGAAGTAAAGATGTTACTGTTACCCTGTTTATCTTTCAGTACAAAAGTGTGTTTGTAGGTTTGAACAGTTTATAAAAAGTATACCACCAAACACTCTTGTATCCATCATAGAAGCATATGGTCAGAGAGATAACTCTACAATACCTTGGAGGAGGATGACACATGTTATATAAGAAATAAAGCATGGAAAATAATAGGCAAATATTGAGAACATAATTTTTAGTAACTTTCATAACCTGCAAAATCAATCAAAATGAGATACATCTCAATTTGTTTTCTATTTATATTAGTTATTTTATGTTACAGTCTTTCAAAGTTTATATTACATAAGTTTACACAGTACTATACAGATGGCATCCAAATATTTGTGTCATATTCTATACATTATATGAAACATGTTTACAAAATTGGCATTTATAAGTTAAAGTGCCAAATATACCGTAATACTTAAAATAATAGAAAATAATTATACCTAGAATATGTAACTCAGTTTAATTTAAGAAATATTTCCAATGGAGCAATGATTTCTCCATTTTCGTGGGACTCCTTAATTAACAACAGCTGACATATCTAATTCTAATATGAAGTAACATTATGATAGGCTCTTCAGAAATTCAAAAGCCTATGAGATTATTTCCTCTCATTCCTGGACGTATTTGTTAACATGAACACAATTAGAAGCAGAGAAACTTGAAGCATGACAAGTAAATGGTTGAAAAGGTTCTGTGAAAGATTAAGGTTTTATCTGCATAAGACTTGGTAATTTATTGTCTGTTTAATTGAAGATTATTTCAAAGTCTGTTTAATGAATACGAAATTATTTCATTTTCTCCTGTGATGAGAAACTTACACTAACTCGTATAATATGTTTAGAGTCATCTTTCATTTCAAGGACATTTTTGACATCTCTACAATTCGGTCTTTTATTGTAATTTCATGCTGGTAAGGTAGAAAGGATTGTCTATGTCAATTGTTGTCTATTCAGGCTCTCAGACAAAGCTTTCAGAAGAAGTTCTAATACACTTTATTTTAACTGTGTGGTTTTAATTAGTAATTTTTTAACATTACTTTTTTTATTGATTCTCTGGGACTTGCACATCATGCACCCTGATCACACCTACTTCCTGGTTCTTTCATATATGTCCCCTTAACTTGGGACCTTCCTCCCAAAAGTAAAACTAAAACTAATTTTAAAAACACTCAATTTATTTAATCTATACACTCACTGGAGCATAGTTGAACTCTCAGTGGCCAGCCCCTTAAGTAGAACTGAGTCCTTCCCCTCCTGCCATAAGCCATAAATTGTGGAGATCCATACTTCAGCCTCCTCTTCACACTTTTTGAGAGATCTCTTTGGAGACTTCCTGTCTAGGCTGTTACTTTCTCTTAGGGTGAGAGGAGTGAGGCGGAGGGTTGTCACAGAAGCCTTGCATGTCTCTCCCTCTCATCTAAACATTTGTAGTTATCCTTGAGGGAACATGAATCATGGGCCCCAAACAGTTTCTGGTACTACCACAGACTATGAACAAAACTCCCCAGTTCAGTCAGACCACTGACCCAGACAAAGAGCTTGGAGGCAGCCAGGAGCAGGGACATCAACAGAGGCTATGGGCATCAAACACAATACACTAGCTGCAGGACCTCAGACCCAGCTCTTGGCAGCAGCACCAGCAGCATGCTCCAGGACCTCCCACGACCTCAGATGGCTTTTCTCTGTCCTTTTTGGCATACTCAGTTGTGCTGTTGTCCTCGTTGAGCTCACATTTGGGTGCATGTGTTGGTGAGACTTTATGATTGTACCTTCTGATGTTACTGGAAGACACAATTGCTCAGCAAACTCCCCGGTGCTCTTTCTCTTACAATCTTCTTGTGTCTCTTTCACAAAGCTTCCACACCCTTGGTGCAGGAGCGTTTTGCAGATGTAATTATATTTTAACTGTTGTTTTTGCTTTGATGTAAATGGATTTAAAAAATAGTAACATTTCCAAAAAGTGTTTTGTTATAAGCACTTATGAATATATCCCTTTGTCACTCATTTTATTGAGACTGTAGTTTAATTAGAACATTGTTTTCTCCTTTTTCCTTCCTCCAAACCCTCTCACATACCCCTACCACTCTCCTTTAAATTCATGGTTTCTTTTTCATCAATCATTATTGCTGCATATATGTATTTGTGTGCACTTATATTTGTATATACTTATATCATATAAAGAAATGTTAATGTGTTGATCCCATGGAAAGTTACTTGTATGTATGTTTTCAGGGTTGACTATTTGGTACTAGACAACCAATTCACTGATTAGTGTGTTCTTCCCTAGAGAGGGCAACTTTGTCTATTACTAGATTTTCTCAGTTGCCTGCAGTTATTTTTATAGGGATGGGGCCTTATGGGCTTTTTCTCATCCAGTTTGGCATATTTTGTGACTAACTGTTAACTAACTTATACCTTCTCACTAGGGTTGCTCATTAGAGTTACATCTATCCATATTATTATTCAGATATGCTTTTGGAAAAAATACTTCTGGCTTTAATATATATACTGAATTGCAATTCTTGAATTTGGTGAAGAGTACTTTAACAAACATTATTTGGGAATATAAAAATGAGAATAATGAATTAAACCCTTCTCAGTAATAACATTAATTCTAGAAGTAAGGAAGTGTTTTGTGTGTGACATTTCCCCACTAAAATTATTTGCTTATTTTCTCATATAATTAGCATTCATATATCATGGAACATGCAAAGCTGTGAAAATATGTTAATGTGGGAGACTATGAGGGATTGAAGAACATTAGGATGCTCAGTGCAACCTGTAGACTTTGAGAGTAAAGAAGAAAATAAAACGTTTCTATATCACACATGTCAAGTTTAGTGACAAAGAAGAAGGAAATCATTGTAGATCCAAATGTCCAATTTTGAACCAAGAATTTGGTTGTCAAGATCTTATCAATTTAGACTCTGGAAAGAAATGTAATGTCATCCAGACTGGAGGCAAGGAAGCATACATCAATAGGAAGGTAAGAATGTTGATGTACTGTCATGAATTCTTGTACTTTTCTCTAAACTCGCTAAAGGTCAGACACACACGCACACAATTGTTTTCTTTTCCAGGAATACAGCAAAGAATAGAAGTTGAAGGCCAATAAGTTAGTAAAGTTTATGAATAAACAATTATTTCAAAAAGAATTATTGAAACTGGAAAATACATTTTCCGTTATAGAGAAACTACATTGCATAGGTGACTCATAAACTCTGTAGCTGTTAAAAATCACAGAAGCACAAATATTCATAAAACAATGAAAAGTAAAAAGGTTAATGGAAAGCTGAAATTAAAATTATCTTTTACAAGGTCTAGAAAAGAACAAAAGCAATTCATGTCATGTGTAAGTAGAACTAACTGTGTTTTCTACTTTAATTCTGTTATTACTATTAATAGTACCATTATTTTTATTTCTGCTGGTGTTTCTACACTCTGATTTCTGCAAAAACAAGATGAATATTAAAAGGTGATCTAATTTACTGACAATCCTTCTATAATGGTTAGCAAACATAGAACAGAACAATAAGTATATAAATTGAACATTTTTGTTTCCTTAGGCATAAAACCTTGCTCTAGTGATATATATGACCTAAATATGTATATAAAGCTCATTAAGGAATACATGTGGTGACACATCTTAATTACTAAATAAAAACAAGAAAGAAATCCTTTAAATCAAATCCACAATATTTCAGTCATGGAACAAAACTTATAAAAAGAAAAGCAAGAATCTCCATATGCTGTTAGGAATCTATTTATCTATCTATATATATCAAAGCCTATATGTAAAGTATATCCACAATAAAGTAAATTTATTATAACTCAAAGACCATTAAATAAAATGTTTTTCTAAATCCTCTTTGTATACCTATATATACATATGCATAAATACATGCATAGTATATTGTGTTTTCCAAAGGGACAAGTATCTGATACAGCTTACAGGCTGATTTTGGCTCCTTGTATCAGAGATTTCATTCTAAGTTCAGCCAGATCCATGGATTTGGAACTGAGGTGAGATAGAATCATGAGCATATAGCACCAACTCATGGTAAACAGGAATTAGTCAGGTAAGAAGGTGATCAGAACACGACAAAGCCCCCATCTTCCTACAGGATCCAGAAAATCCAGAAAAGAACTTAGAAAATAGGAAGAGCCATCAGAACCAAAGTACAAGCTACAGAATTTCTACAGAGGGCTGTTCATCTTTCGGGAATCATCTCCACCTGTCAAGAAAACAAAATTTTATTAAGTATAAATTTTAGGCATATTTGATAGCATTGTAATATATTTTTATTTGTTTGTGAATTAATTTAACACTTTATTGATATTTTTTGGTGTTGCCAAAAGATCAATTAGTATTCTCTGTTGAACAGTTGATTAGGTGAACGTTGCAATCAGGACTCATGCTTCACTGTATGAAGAACCTGTGCTAACTGCCTATAGCTGGGGGTAGCTGGAGTCAGTATCTGTGCTCCTACAATCCATGTAGTTGTTCAAATTCAACCCACAAGAATCCAAAGAAACATAATTAACTTAAGTTTGTTTTGAAATTCAGACACTGTCCTTCTACAGTTTCAATTACTGTTATCTTCTTTTTGTATAGTTCTCTGTGTGTCCCTGCTTGCCAACCTTTTCTTGTTTTGAGCTGTCAGTAAAAGAAAACCCTACTATCTATCAAAGTGTTATTTCTTATCACCAAAGGATCCTATATCTTACAAAACATGAATGCAATGCTATCTTAGTTACAGTACTTTATACACTTTTTTTCTGTAAAATGTGGTCATTTTGGATGCATAATGTTGTGCTTTCATCCAGGAATACTGCCAATTCATTATGCTTAGTAGTTTATCCATTTGATGAAATGCACATTTGAATAACTTCAAGAGGGTTGAGTACAGATGCTACCTAACTTACCTAACTGGCAATTGCATTTATTGGGTGAACCAACAAATATGCATTTCAATGTAAATTTGTTCTTGCCTCACAATTATATTTGAAAAAACATAATAGAGCTCCCACAGCTGTATGTCTTTGAGAGGCTCAATCATGGAGGAAGAGACAATCTTCAGTGAAGCTGAAAGGGGAGTAAAGATTCTTCACAGAATGTGATTCATGAACAATTTGGGGGCCTGTACAAATATTTTCTTTCCTTCCTTCCTTCCTTTCTTCCTTTCTTTAGATTTATTTATTTATTATGTATACAGTATTCTGCCTGCATACCAGAAGGGGCACTAGATCTCATTATAGATAGTTGTGAGCCACTGTGGTTGCTGGGAATTGAACTCAGGACATTTGGAAGAGCAGCCAGTGTTCTTAACCTCTTTGCCATCTCTCTGCTCAAATACTTTCATATGCCTGAATCTCAGCTGTTTCAAATCACATCTCTCCAAATTTTATGATGCAAATCATATAAACTATGTAGTTAATTCTGCCAAAACCTTTTTCTCTTTTTTCTGTTAATAGACCATAATTTATATTGTACTAACTTGAGACATGCAAATTGTTTAATTACTGAGGATGGCTATAAAATGTGAGACTCAGTTATGAAAAAGAAAATAGAAACTCTAAGATCTATGCATCCTTCTTACCTCATTAGCCCATGTTTAGCAGAGTGAAGCTCCTCCAGTTCTCAAAGGAGAACCTTTGAAACTAGACCCTTCCTTAAGCAAGAAAGAGAAAGTGCATTGCTTTCTCTGTTCTGGAGAGTATGGAAATTTAAAGAGTCCAAGAAAAAATATGTATATACATGTATGCATATATGTGTACATATTCCACAAACAATATTCATTTACAAGCACACAGCAATTTAGATAAATAATGTATTGGACTAGTTTCTAAAGAACAGATATGGTGAACTGTTCAACATTTTGTTGAACATTATTCAAGAAATAAAAATTGTTTGCATGACATTGTATAAATTATTTCATCTGCTAGAACTTCAGTTTTATTGTATAAAAATTGGAGACAATAAAATTGACTACTTCATGTTGTTGAAAAGACTAGACAAATGAATAATATAAATGAATGTATAAAGTACTTACAAGTATACATAACACTGAGGGTTGCCTGTCATTGGTGTTTAGTTTAATAGAAAATATTTGGGGTAAAGAGATTCTAGTTCTTTCTGTGCTTCTTGCTATATCATTTCATGAGTACTATAGTGGTTTCCCAAGTCCAAGTCTGAAAAATGAAGCATCTGGCCAATTTAGTTTCTAAGGATTTTCCTAGCTCTAACTTTATAATCAACAAATAATATTTTATATCAATTATTTTACTATCAGATCATTTTTACCCCCTAATTAATGCTTACAAATACTTCACGGGTGGTGTGTGCAATACATGATATGATGGATGTTTCAATCATGGTGAGCGCTGAGTGTAACAGCTACTGAGATATTTTGATGTTCATATTACATTGTCCCAGACATAGCTATCTAAAGAAAGGGAAATCATTGAAGAAACTCATTTTATAAGTGATCACATGCCAAAGGGGAATTTCTGGCACATTTTAACTAACTTTAAAAATGACAATTGATTGTAGACTTAAAAATGAATGTTCTCTCTTTTTTCTTTTTTTTAATTTCCTAATTTATTTTTAATTTAAAAAGAATGTTCTCAAAACCTTTTAAATTGTAACAAAATACATGAAAATTCACTAGCGTATCCTATTTATAGTGTATAGTTCAATAACCTTAAACGTGTTTATTTTTTACCAGCATCACCACCATTAGTCTCCCAAACAACTAAATCTCATGTTCGGTAAGAAAAACTTCCATTCTCTTTTCTCTCCAGTACTTAGCACTTTTTACTGGACTCTGGCTCTAAGATTTTTTTCCAAGTGACTCATGTGAGAGCAATCACACTATTGGTACTTATGAGACTGGATTATCTCACTTACTCCAATATCTTTAGATTTCATTCATACAGTCACAAGCAACATGATCCGTTCTATTTTAATGATCATTAATTGTCAATAGCAAGTGTACATATACCGTGTGACTCATTTGTTAGTATATCAATGGAGAACTTTAACTTCATAGCTGTTATGAATAATGCTGGAATGAACATGGGATCACATTGACTTCTAGAGACTTTTCTTTAAATTCTATTGAGGTTTTACCCACAAATGTAATTACTGAATGACATGATGACTCTAGACTTATTTCTATGTTAGATTGGCAGAAGTTTTTACATTTTTACTTATCCATTTTATACCCCTGTTGTAGACCCCTCCCTCCTCTCCTTCCAGTTCCACCCCCCCTATCCTCCTACCTACCCACCACTCCTCAGAGAAGGAGAAGCACTCCACCCTCCATGCCAACATATCAATCCAAATAAGGACTGAGTGCATCCTCTTCCTTTGTGGCCTGGAAAGGTATCCCTGCCAGGAGAAAGTGATCAAAACGCAGACAACAAAGTCCATGTCAGAGTCATCCCAATTTCTCTTACTAGGGAACTTATATGAGGCCCAAGCTGCCCATTGGCTACATCTGTGTAGGGGGCCTATGTCCAGTCTATGCATGGTCTTGGTTGGTGCTTCAGTCTCCACAAGCCTTCCTGGGCAATGAATAGTTGGATTTGTGGTCTTTTTGTGGAGCAACTGGCCCCTATGGGTCCTTCTATCCTTCCCCCAACTCTTCTAGAAGTCTCCCTGATCTCCACCCAGTATTTGGATGTGCTATCTGCATCTGTTTCCATCAGGTGCTGACGGAGCCTCTCAGAGGAGAGCTATGCTTGGCTCCCCTATGCAAGCATAGCAGAGCATCTTTAATCATGTAAGTGATTGGATGTCTCCCCTGAGGTGAGTATCAGGTTGGACCAGTCATTCCTTGGGCATTTCCTCAATTTCTGCTCTAATTTTGTCCCTGCCAATCTCATAGGCAGGATAAATTTTGGTTCCAAGTTTTTGTGGGTGGGTTGGTGTTATACTGGGAGTAATGCCTAGTTAGAGGGTGGCCTCTGTAGTCTGCATGACCCCTGTTACTATGAATATCAGCTAGAATCACCTTAATATTATTCCACAAGCCTACCTTGTCATAAGTCTCCATTTTGTCACAGAGAAGTCCCTACCCAAGGTTTCTCTTCTCTCTCTGCAAATCCCGTCTTTCCACATGCGCTCTCCTTAGTTCTAATATTGACCCTCATTTTTCTTCATGCTCTGTCTCTTATCCTGTCCCCTCTCTTCAACCATTTCTGATGTCTATTTTATTTCCACTCCTGAGAGGGAATTAAGCATCCTCCCTTGTGTCCTTCTTGTTACTATCTTCTTTGGGTCTGTGAGTTATAGTATGGTTATCCTGTACTGTATGGCTAAAATCTGCTTGTAAGGGAGTACATACCATGTGTGTACTGGGATACCTCACTCAGAACGATCTCTTCTAGATCCCACCATTTGCCTGAAAATTTCATGATTTCCTTGTTTTTAATTGCTGAGTAGTATTTCATTGTGTAAATACACCACAATGTCTGTATCCATTCCTCCATTGAAGGACATCTGGATTGTTTCCAGATTCTAGCTATTATTACAAAAGCTGCTGCAAACAGCAAATGTTGAGCAAATGTCCTTGTTGTGTACATGAACATATTTTGGATCTACGTCTAGGAGTCGTATAGCTGGATCTTTAGGTATTACTATTCCTAATTTTCTGAGAAAGAGCCAGATTGATTTCCAAAGTGGTTGTACAAGTTTACATTCCCACCAGTAATGGAGATGGGTTCCCCTTTCTCCACAACCTCTCCAACATGTGTTATTACTTGAGTTGTTGATCTTGGCCATTCTGGTGGGTATAAGTTGAAATCTCAGGGTTGTTTGGATTTGTGTTTCCCAAATGACTAAGGATGTTGAACATTTCTTTAAGTGTTTCTTGGCTATTCAGTACTCCTCTATTGTGAATTCTCTGTTTAGCTCTGTACACAATTTTTAAACTGGATTATTTACTCTGTTGTTTAATTTCTTGCTTTGTCAGATGTAGGGTTGGTGCAGATCTTACCCCAGTCAGCAGGCTGCCATTTTGTTCTATTGATAGTATCTTTTGCCTTTTAGAAGTTTTTCAATTTCATGAGGTCCCATTTATTAATTGTTGATATTTGAGCCTGGGCTGTTGGTGTTCTATTCAGGAAGTTGTCTCCTGTGCTAATGAGTTCAAAGTTCTTCCCTACTTTCTTTTCTAATAGATTTATTGTTTCTGGTTTTATGTTGAGGCCTCTGAACCACTTGGAATTGAGTTTTGTGCAGGGTAATAAATATGGATCGATTTACATTTTTCTACATGTAGATATCCAGATAAGCAAACACCATTTGTTGAAGATGTTTTCTGTTTTTCCATTGCATGAATTTGGCTTATTTGTCAAAAATCAATTTTCTTTATGTGTGTGGGTTTATTTCTTGGTCTTCAGTTTGATTTTGTTGATCAACTCGTTTGTTTCTATTTCAGTACCATGTAGTTTTATTACTATTGCTCTATAGTACAGCTTAAAGTCATGGATGGAGATAGCACCAAAGATCTTTTATTGTATAGTATTGTCTTAGCTATTCTGTGTTCTTTTGCTTTTCCATATGAAGTTGAGAATGGTTCTTTCAAGGTCTATAAAAAATAGTGTTGGTATCTTGACGGGCATTGCATTGAATTTGTAGATTGCTTTTGGAAGGATGGCTATTTTCACTATGTTAATTCTACCGATCTATTAGCATGGTAGATCTTTCCATCCTCTTATATATTCTTCAATTTTTTATATAGACTTGAAGTTTTTGTTGTACAGGTCTTTAATTTGCTTGGTTAGAGTTACACCAAGGTACTGTAATTAATAAAAATATAATGACATCATTTTCACTCCCTCTTCTTCTTCCTACCTCACGCATTTATTACCTCTCTTTCCCAAATTCTCTTCTTGTTATATTGTTGTTACATATACATATAAATGAATAAATATAGCCTGCTGAGTCCATTCAGTGATTTATTGCCTGCACAGACATTTCCATGGCTTGACATAGGGTATTAGGTAAGAACACTGTACTTTTTACCACTCTACCTACGCCTTCTTATATTCTTATAATAACAGCCAGAAAAGGTATAGTTCTCGATAGTCCCACCAATTCCGATCCTTTCCCTCCTTACTGCCCTCCTTTCCCTTTCTCCTCCTTTTCCTTCTCCTATTTCTCCTTTTGCCCTTTCTGCTTCTTCTCTGTCCCTGCTTTACTATTTTAAAGACTATGATGTTCGTGCCATGCTTTGATTAGAGTGGCTCTAATTTTTACTGAGACTAAGTATCTTTCATGGACCTACTGGATTTTTGTCTCTCGAGGTTGCTCAGCTGAAATTATCTGCATACTTTTGCATTGGTTATTAGTTTTAATGTAGAGCTTTAAAAATTATGTGCATATGCTTTGAATTTTACAAATGAAACATTTGAATTTTTCTTCCATTCTATATATCATTTTTTAATTCTGTGTTTTCTATGCATGGTGTACTTTTAATCCTATTCATGAAATTCAACTTGTTCATTATTAATTTTCTTGTATATTAATTTTACTTTTTCTTGGTGCCATATTGAAGAAATTATTTCCAAGTCTAATGTCATAAATTTTAGCCTCTTCTAAGGATTTCAACTGTTTTTAGAATATACATTTAGATAATAGATTTAATTTCAGTTAATTACTGTAGATGGATTAGGATGAGTTCAACTTCATTCAGTTTTCATGAATACACAGTTCTTCCAGCACCATTTATAGAAAGCCTGCCTTTCTTCCAATGAATAGGTAGAAAGTATTTCATGTCTTCAATTTTTGCAAATGTTTAAGAAGGTATAAAGTCTACTTAAAATCTTGGTAAAACTCACCAGTTAATCCATTGGATCTTTTTCTTTGGAAGAAATGTCATGAATTATTTAGACCATTAGTGATAGGTCAGATTTCTGATTTCTTCATTTTCTTTGTATGTTTTTTGGTATTTTCGGTAGAGAAAATCCCTTTTTAATTTATTTTTCTTGTTACTACTTTGGTGATTACGTTTAGCAGCCAAATTATATAGCATTACAGTTTGAATGCATAGCACATTAATTTCAATAGACTAGAAAATTTTCTTCATTTAACAGCTTTATATTTTTTAGTGATGGATATTACAAATTGTTCCTACCGGGGTGGATCCAAGATGGCGATGAGCACACACAGTTTCTGAGTTCCAGAGAAATTGTTGGACCTGAATTGGTGAGTAGAAGGATGACTGAAGCCAGGAAATTGACAGTGAGGCTTTCTAAATGAGAGGGAGCATCTCATGAGGTGAGAACTTTGGGCTCTGGTCACCCGTGGACTTGTTTGGGGAAGGAGCATAAGAATCATTTGATCTTCTGGCACTCCCCTTTTTTGGGACTCCGCCCTCCGCGGCACAGCTGGCTCACCTAGATTCTCAGCTCGGAACTCACTGCCTGGAGACTCCTGCAGCAGCAGAGGTGGGGCTCCTGGCCCCTCAGCCACACACCCCCAACTCTCATGCCTTGGAGTCCTGGATCCAGGACAACATCCTTCCTGTGTCCCAGGTCTGTGAGCAGCCACACTGACTCCTCAGGGTCTCCCAGCCACTGACTGTATGGCCCGCCCAAATCCTCAATGAAGGTAATGAGCTATATAGCCACCAAAGTCCAGCAGATGCCCCAAACAAGCTAGGCACACCAGGAGCCGCCAGGCCTCCCAGGTCTAGAGAGCACAGTGGAGGGCCCCCAAGACTTCCCAGAAGACATCCTGACCAGCATCTCAGTCTCCAGCTGCAGCTGGAATTCCTCTCCTGGTGACTGCAGCAGCATTGAGCTGGCCTCATCTTCCTGCATATGACTAAGCAGGGCCAAACCAGAGAATAGAGAGCCCAGATACCCTGATCCTTGCCGATGTGACCTGTCTGAGAATGAGTGCGTCCTTGACTGTCTGCAGAGTCCCAGATCCAGGGTCCTTGTAAACTAGCAGCCAGGCATAGGACTCCTCCCACCCACACACCCATTGTGGGAAACAGAGGGACTCTTGGGACATCGATGGCCCTGTTCTGTGGGCCCAACAGTGGAGTTAAGGTCGATGACTCCAGAAATTGTGGCGACTATCACCAGCGCCTGCTACATCTACAGTGCATGCACAAGTAAACCCCTAGAAGACTGCAAGGCAGGGCCCCTGACACATATTCAAGGGTTCAGCATTCTCTATCACTTTGTCCCTCGAGGCACACTTCCACACACATTTCCACACACATTTCCACACACAGGCATGCCCACATTTGCCCTTCTGCCCCTGCGGACTTTCCTCCCACAGGTACAGCTGAAGCACCAACATAAATGCTCAGGCCACAGGATCTCTGTCAACTTCCTGAAAATTTCTCCAGACACTGGAGAATGGCATTACCAGTCTGAACTGCAGAATGCAGGAACAATCAGGGAAGGTTACAGATAAGCCAATGGCCAGGGGTGGCAAAAGAACACATCCAACATTAATCAGGGCATCATGACTTCACCAGCAACACCCAAAATTGATGGATACTCCAATTCATCGGAAGCACAGAAAAATGACTTCAAAGTTGTGCTTACCTAATTATTTGGGGCACATAAAGAGGAAACATCCAAATCTCTCAAAGCAATAACTATACAAATACAGAGAGTTAAAGAGGAAATGAACAAATCTATCAAAGATTAGGCCAATCAAGTAGAGGCAAAGAAAGAGGAAATGAACAAAATTCTCAAAGAAACACAGGCAAATATAGGCAACAAATAGAGGCACAAGTAGAGATACAATTAGTGGCATATAAAGAAGAAATGAACAAAAAAATAGAGATCATCGTAGAGAGACAGGAATCCACATTCAAATACATGAAGGAAATGGTGCAAGCCATGGAAACAGAATTAGAATCAGTAAAGAAAACACAAACTGAGAAAGCCCTGGAGCTGGAGAACTTAGAGAAAAGATCAAGAACCACAAGGTAAGCATCACCAACAGAATACAAGAGATGGAAGACAGAATCTCAGATGCTGAAGATACACTCGCAGGAATTGATACTTCTCTTAAAGAAAAAGTAAGTTCAGAGAACTCGCAAACACAAAATATTCAAGAAATCAAGGAATCCATGAAAAGACAAAATAGAAAAATAGGAATTGATGAAAAAGAAGACTCCAGGCTCCAAGGTCCAGAAAATATTTTCAAGAAAATCATAGAAGAAAATTTTCCCAACTTAAAGAAAGAGATATCCATAAATATACAAGAAACCTACAGAACACCAAATAGACTAGACTAGAAAAGAAACACATCACATCATAGTCAAAACACTAAATCTACAGAACAACAACAAAAAAAGACATTTTATAAAAGCAGCAATGGAAAAAGGCCAAGTAAGATATGAAGGTAGACCTATTCAAATCACACTGGACTTCTCATCAGAAACTATGAAAGCCAGAAGGGCCAGAAGGGCCTGGGCAGGTGTCATGCAGACTTTAAGAGACCACAGATGCCAACCCAGACTACTATACCCTGCAAAGCTTTCAATCAACATAAGATGGAGAAAACAAAATATTCCATGACAAAACTAAATTTATGCAATATTTACACAGCAAACTAGCCTTACAGAAAATGCTAGAAGGAAAACTCTAATACAACGATTAGAAAACATAGCATACAGATAATATCCCAACAAAAATTAAGAGAAAAGAAGCAATGAATCACAGTAAGACCACCAACTCCACAATAAAAGGAATATAATGTTCATTGGTCACTTTTATTTACCAATCTCAATGGACTCAACTGTTCAATAAAAAGACAGAGACTAACAGAAGGGGTGTACAAAGAGGATCCAACATTCTGCTACATCCAAGAAATGCACCTCTGCAACAAAGATAAACTCTACCTCAGATTAAAGGGCTGGAAAAATGTTTTTCAAGCAAATGGACCCAGAAAACAAGCTGGGGTAATGATCCGAAATAACAAAATAGACTTTCAACCAAAAGTAATCAAAAAAGATAAGGAGGGACATTACATTCTTATCAAAGGAAAAATCCAAGAGGACATCAAAATTCTGAAAATCTATGCCCCCAATACAAGAGTGCTACATTCATAAATGAAACATTATTTAAACTTAAATCACACATCGATCCCAACACCTTAATAGTGGGAGACTTCAACACCTCACTTTCACCAAGGGACAGATCATCTAGGCAGAGGCCAAATAAGAAAATAAAGGCACTTACACAGGTCCTAAATCTAATGGACCTAATAGATGTCTACAGAACTTTTTACCCAAACTCAAAAGAGTATATCTTCTTTGGACCACCTCATGGAACATTCTTCAAAATAGACCATATAGTTGGTCAAAAAGCAAGTCTCAACAGATACAAGAAGATTGAAATAATCCCACTATCTGACCACCATGGACTGAAGCTCGACCACAACAACAATATAATTAGCAAACAACCTACACACACACATGGAAACTAAACAACTTGCTGCTCAATAATAGCTGGGTTAAGGAAGAAAGAAAGAAATTAAAGACTTCCTAGAATTCAATGACAATGACAGTACAAATACCCTAATTTATGGGACACAATGAAAGCAGTGCTCAGAGGAAAATTCATACCACTAAGTGCCTTCAAGAAGGAATTTGTGACATCTCATACAAGCAACTTAAAGGCCCAACTGAAAGCCCTAGAAAAAAAAATGAAGTAAATATACCCAAGAGGAGCAGATGGCTGGAAATATTCAAACTCAGAGCTGAAATCAATCAATTAGAAACAAATAAAACTATTCAAAGAATCAATGAAACCAAGAGCTGGTTCTTTGAGAAAATAAAAAAGATAGATAAACGTTTAGCCAAACTAACTAAAAGGCAGAGAAAAACTATCCAAATCAGCAAAATCAGAAATGAAAAGGGTTTATAACTACAGACTCTGAGGAAATCCAAACAATCATTAGGTGGTACTACCAAAGCCTATATGCCATAAACTTTGAAAATCTAAATGAAATGGACAATTTTTTGATAGATTTCATCTACCAAAATTGAGTCAAGATGAGGTAAAAAGAATGAATAGACCTATATCCCCCAAGGAAATAGAAGCCGTCATCAACAGTCTCCCTTCCAAAAAAAAAAAAAAAAAGCCCTGGGCTAAATGGTTTTAGTGCAGATTTCTACCAGACTTTCAAAGAAGTGCTAACTCCAATTGTCTTTAAACTATTCCACAAACTAGAAACAGAAGGAACATTACCATACTCATTCTCTAAAGCCACAGTTGCATTGACACCTAAATCACACAAAGACCCAACAAAAAAAGAGAACTTCAGACCTATATCCCTTTGAACATCATTGCAAAAATACTCAATAAAATATTTACAAACAGAATCAAAGAACATATGAAAGACATTATCCACCATAATCAAGTAGGCTTCTTCCCAGCCATGCAAGGATGGCTCAACATACAGAAATCCATTAACGTAATCCACCACATAAACAAGCTGAAAGAGAAAAACCACATGATTATCTCCTTAGATACCAAAAAAGCATGTGATAAAATACAACACCCATTCATGTTTAAAGTCTTGGAGAGATCAGGGATACAAGGTACATACCTAAACATAGTAAAGGCAACATAGAGCAAGCCTATAGACATCATCAAATTCACTGAAGAGAAACTTAAATCAATCCCACTGAAATCAGGGACAAGGCAAGGCTGCTCATTCTCTCAATATCTCTTCAACATAATACTTGAAGTCCTAGCTAACGCCATAAGACAACTAAAGGAGATCAAGGAAATACAAATC
>CM053745.1:34079856-34130560 GCA_028658305.1 Pachyuromys duprasi | reverse complement strand
TGTTTCTCCAACCAAGAATTATGTATGGATATAACCTAGAACCTCTGTCAGATGTAGCCTATGGTCAGTATCCAAGTTGGTACCCTAGTAAGGTGTACAGGGACTATTTCTGACATGAATTCAATGGTGGGCTCTTTGACCTCCCCACTCTTCAAGGGAGGAGCAGCCCTGCTAGGCCACAAAGGGAGACTTTGCAGCCAGTCCTGAAGATACCTGATAACAGTGGTTCAGATGAAAGGGGAGGAGATTCTCCCCTATCAGTGGATTTGGAAAGGGCAGGAAGTAAATGAAGAAGGGAGGGTGGGATTGAGAGGGAAGGAGGGAGCAGGATATAGCTGGGATTCAGAGTTAATAAAATGTAACTAATAATAAAAGTAAATAAATAAATAAATTGTTCCTTTTTGTATTCTGTACATTCAATCATTGATTTTAAATAAACTAGTTTCCTAAACTATATAGAAAGCAAACTATTGAGTTACCAGAACTGTTATAGAAACAGAGAAAGAGTAGCTTTAATAACAGCTGATGTTACTCTTATTGAGATTTTTTTTTCTAGAGCCTTGATGGCTAGAAATATTTTATTTCACCTATCAAATCCTTCTGGAGAATTTGTTTTATAAAAGGTTGGCAGTAGAATTCTTCAGCTAGCATTCTCTGTCTCTCCGCCTCACTCTCTTTTTTCTCTTTCTCTCTCACACAAACACATATACACACTCACATAAATACACACAAACATATATATATTAATTTTTGATAATTTTTAACCACATAATTGTTCAACAATTTTCATGGACTATTTCTGTAGCTATTTTTATGTAGTTTTCTTAGACATGCCCATTTTCTATATCTACTTAATGGAAAACTGTAAACTTAGGCTTTGTTGAATTTTCTTCAAATTTAATGTTTTCATTCTTCGTACTCAATATTTTACATAATATTCAAGCTCTTGTTTCTTGCCTTAACTTCACAAATTTGCCTTTCAGGCCATTATATAAAATTTCCATTTCTTCTATTTACCATTCCAACTCTAGCATTTCTTTCTCTCTGACACTCTGACTCTGTCTGTCTCTCTTTGCTTTCTGTCCTTTTATAAATATTTATGAAAATACTCATTTCATCTTCTGTAACCAGGCAAGGCTTTCTTCTAGTGGAAGGGCTGGGATACAACTCCACGACAAAACCTTAAACCTATAATCTGTCCTGCCTGCAAGATATTTTTCAGTAAAGGCAGTTTAGAACTTGTGGGAATGGTCATCCAATAACTGGTCCAACTTGACTGTTACTCTATGAGAGGGAGCCCATGGCACAACAGGGCGTCCATCCCAGACTCTGCCTAGAGGCACAGGATCCAGAGGTTGGATAGCCCAGAAAAATATGGTAGATTAAATTAGGACTAGAAAAAAAGTCAACAAAATGATTCCTAATAATATTCTGCTATACTGGTAAACTGGAGCCTAGCATATTCATCTTTAAATGGATATAGAGCAGATACAGAAACCCATAGTCAAACATTAGACGTAGTTCAAGGAACTCTGAAGAAGAAGGTAAGAAAGAACTGTAGGAGCCAGAGGGGTAGAGGACATGAGGAGAACACGGCCCACAGAATGAACTAAGCAGAGCTCCTAAGTGATCACAGAGACTGAAGTGACACACATAGACCCTCTGTGGATCTAAGCTAGGTCCTCTGCACATAGGTTCTAGTTATGTACCTTTGTGTTCTTGTGGGGCAACTAACAATAGTAGTGGGGGTTTTCTATGAATCTTTTGCCTGCTCATGGCACCTCTCTCCTCCTACTAGGTTGCCTCATCTGACCATAATAAGGAGAGATGTGCCAAGTCTTATTTCAAATTTGATATGCCATGTTTGGGAGGCCTGCCATTTTCTAAAGAGAAACAGAGGAGTAGATCAGCAAGAGAGGGGAAGTGGGAAGGGAGGAAAGAAGGGAAACGACAATTAAGATTTAATATATGAGAGAAGAGTGAATAAAATAATAACATGCACCCACAAATCAAGTAATCCAATTAAAAAAGGGATACAGAGTAAACAGAATTCTCAACAGAGGAATATCGAATGGCAGAGAAACACTTAAAGAAATGTTCAATGCTCTTAGTCATCAAGAAAATGCAAATCAAAATGACCCTAAGATTTCACCTAACACCCACCAGAATGGCCAAGATCAATAACTCAAGTGACAACACATGCTAGAGATGATGTGGAGAAAGGGCAATTCTCCTCCATTGCTGGTAGGAATGTAAACTGATACAACCACTTTGGAAATCAATGTGGCACTTCCTCAGAAAATTAGGAATAGTGCTACCTCAATATCCAGCTATACCACTCATAAGCATATACCCAAAAGATGCTCAAGTATACAACAAGTACATTTGCTCAACTATGTTCAAAGCAGCTTTATTCGTAATAGCCAGAATCTGGAAGCAACTCAGATGTCCCTCAACTGAGGAATGGTTACAGAAATTGTGGTACATTTACACAATGGAATACTACTCAGCAATAAAAAACAAGGAAATCATGAAATTTGCAGGTAAATGGGTGCAAATAGAAAAGATCATTCTGAGTGAGGTAACCCAGTAGCAGAAAGACACACATGATATATACTCACTTATAAGTGGATATTAGACATATAATATAGGATAAACATACTATAATCTGTACACCTGAAGAAGCTAAGCAAGAAGGAGGACCCTAGGGAAGATGATCAATCCTCATTCAGAAAGGCTATCAGGACAGACATTGGAAATAATAGAAGACAGGGAACAGGACAGGAGCCTACCATACAGGGCCCCTGAAAGACTCTACCCAGCAGGGTGCCAAAGCAGATGCTGTGATGCTGAGACTCACAGCCAAACTTTGGTCAGAGTGCATGGAATCTTATGAAAGATAGAACAACTTGGAGGTGACAAGAGCTCCAAAAGGAGACCAACACAACCAAAAAAATCTAGGTCGAGGGGTTTTTGCAGAGGCTGATACTCCAACCAAGGATCATTTATGGAAATAAACTAGAACCCATGCTAAGTCTCCAAGTGGGTGTCCTAGTAAGGGGAATAGGGACTGTCTCTGACATGAACTCAGCGGCTGCCTCTATGATCACCTCCCCCTGGGGGATGCGGCCTTTCAGGTCCACAGAGAAATACAGTGCAGCCAGTCTTGATGAGGGCTGATAGGCTAGGGTCAGATGGAAGTGGAGAAGGACCTCCCTATCAGTGGACCAGTGAAGGTCCTAGGCATTGAAGAACAGAGGAGGGTAGGACTTGGAGGAAATGAGAGCGAGGGCTACAGCAGGGATACAGATGAATAAATAGTAATAAATAAAAATGAAGTAAAAAGAGAAAAAATAATAATATGCATTCAGTTACATAATATTTTTTTAGATTTTTACATCACTTAAGCTTTAATTTTCTGGTCCTAGTGTGTTTGAAACATTGTATACAATATTCAAAAAACTCATAACTCTTTAGGTTTCAGCAGTATTTTAATTATTTTTTTCACTTTTTAAAAATTTATTTATATTTTTATAAATTACAGTTTATTCACTTTGTATCCCCTCTGTAGCCCCTCCCCCACCCCCTATTTTTATTTTAAATACAGGATTTGCTTTAATTATTTTTAATAAATTAAATATAATAATATAAAAAAAACAACCAAAGCCCTGCCATGTCAAAATTGAACAAGACAAGCCAACAGAAAAATAAAGAAGCCCCAAGAGAAGGCAAAGATTCAGAATCCCACTAGTTCACACATTCAGGAGTCCCATAAAAATACTAAACTGAAAGTTATAGTTTATATTCAAGTGACCTAGTGAATACCTATATAGGCCCTGTGCATGCTGCTTCAGTCTCTGTAAGTACATATAAGCTTTGCTAAGTTGCTTTAGAGAACATTGGTCTCCTGGGTTTCCCCGTCCCTCTGTCTCCAAATTCCTTTTGCTTGCTCTTCTACTGGGAAGCCTAAACTCTGAGGGAAGGGATTTGTGGAAGCATCTCATATAAAGCTTTGTATTCCAAAGTCTTTCTCTCTGTGAATAATGCCTGGCTTGGGTCTCTGTATTTGTTCTTATCTGCTGTAGGAGGATGCCTTCTTGATGATTGCTGAATAAGGCACTGATCTATATGCATAGAATATAATTAGGGGTCATTTTATTGTTATGTTTTTTTGTTTGTCTTTCAGTCCAGTAGTATTTAGTTTTACCTTAGGTTCCTAGGCTATCTAGTCTCTAGTTCTTGGTCTCCCAAACACTGTCAGGTATGACTTCCATCTCACAGAGTGGGCCTTAAATCAAATTGGACATCATTTGGTTAGTTCCACAAGGTTTGGGACACCATTGCCCTAGCGCATTTGCAGGCAGGACAGATTATAGTTCAAAGGATTTGTGCTTACACGTTGGTGTTTTTGTTTCTTTTTGGAAGCCTGAGGAGTACCTTTCTGTATCATAGATATTAAAACGCAGAGGTGAGGCTCTATGTAAGTACCAACTGCACTTCTTTATGTTTAATGAGTTGTATGGGTGTTCAGCAATGGAACCTTGCTGTCATTTTGTGGAGGATAACCCACTGTCTTGACAACAGCCTGGGTTGTTTGGGGATTTCCACTGGAGCCTTTCTACTCAATTGGATGAAATCAGTCCCAGCACTGAAAGCTTCCTAACAAGAGATGGTGGTGGCTGGTTGGAGTCCTGTCTCCTTCATTATTTAGAGACTTTAGTGTAGAGGTTCCACTGCACTAGGTTTCCATACCATCCCTCAAACGCCCTTTTTAGTTGTCTCTTCCTCATTTCCTCCCTAAATGCCGTCTACCCTTCTGCTTCCCACTTGATTGTCCAGTTGTCATTCCCCAATCCCTAACCAGTCCAGCCATGAAACATATTCTGTGTTCTGCTTAGGGATATCCATTTGTCCCTCCCATCCCACAGTAGTCCCCTCTAGGTCTACATATTGTAGACTGGTTATCATTTGTTTAATGGTTAATATCCAGCTACAAACAAATATATACCACGATTATCTTTCTGGGTCTGGTTTACCTTGCTCAGGATAATTATTCCCAGTTCCATGTATTTGCCTGTAAATTTCATGATGCCATTTAAGAGGTAAGGAATACTCCATTGTGTAAATATGCCATATTTTCTTTATCCATTCTTCTATTGAAGAACATCTAGGTTGTTTGCAATGTTTCTCTCTTATGAATAGAGCAGCAATGAACATACTTTATCAAGTGTCTCTGATAGGATGAAGCATGCTTTGGGTATATACCCAAGAATGGCATACCTGGATCTTGAGGTAGACTGATTTCCATCTTTCTGAGGAACCACCATAGTGATTTCCATCATGGATGTGCAGTGAGAATTTTGGTTTCTTTAAAAAAACCAGTGATGGTATATGAATATGTCTTTGTTTTTATCCCAGGTGTGGGATAAGGGGCTGCTTCAGATTGTCCACAGCCACTAGGATTTGTCTCATACTGTAGAAGGGGTGCAATTTTTTCAAGATCCAGATAATTGATATTTGGAATTTGGGGGACTCCTAAGAGCGTATAAATGCAAAAAAAAAAAAACCCCAAGAGGGCCTGTGGTAGCTGCTGCCTCTGCTGTTGCTTGCTTCTGATGCTGCTCTGCTATTGTTGAATTGCTGGGTTGCTGGGTTGCTGGGTTCCTGGGTTGATAGTTGCTTGTTGCTGGTGGGAGATATTCTGAAGTAGACGATTGGGCTTGCCACAAGACCTTGACACCCCTAATCAGTAAGAAGTAATCTAAAGAGATCCATGCCACTTTTCTTTCTTTCTTTGTTTTTTTTTTTTTGGAGGTTGGCTTTTATTAATAAAAATGTCACACAATCTAAAGTAGACTGTAATTTGTTGTCACATTTTCTTTCATTACTTTTTCAGTGGTAGCTTATGCAGAAAGAATTGCCTCATTAATAAGTAACCAATTGCTTTGCAAGATGTTGATTGTTTTTACCTTTTGCATTTGACAAAGCTTAGAAACTGAGAAAAATATCAGTGTAAAAATGTGTTAGGTTAGTTTTATTAATAAGTCAACTGTGGGAGTTAAAATGAGTAAATTTTTCTTTGGGCACAGACATACCCTGCATGGTTTCTCAGACATCATGAATACAAACACATGCACACACACAGACACACACACACACACACACACACACACACACCTTTTACCTTTAACTTCTTTCTCACTTACCTAGTGTTGAGGGTTTTGGTTAGAGAAGGATGGTACATATAGTATCCCCATAAAGTAGCTAAAAGGCCTGGTTACATGACTGTACAAGTTTGTGTTCCCACCAGCAATGGATGATTGTTTTCTTTGCTCTATAATCTCACCAAGATGAGGTGTCACTTGTATTATTGATCTTAGCCATCCTGACCTGTGTAAGATGAATCCGAAAATAGTTTTGATTTGTAGTTCCCTTTTAGCTAATGATGCTGAACATTTCTGTAAGTGATTCTCAGCCATTTGAGTTTCAAAGAATTCTATTCAGATTATTACCTGATTTTTTAATTAGATTATTTTTTGGATATCAGGTTTATTGATATTTTTGTATATTTTGTATATGAACCCTCTATCTGATGTGAGGTTGATAAAAATATTTCCCCTGGCTACAGCTTTGTCTGAATGATGGTGTTCTTTGTTATTCAAAAGCTCTTCAGTTTCAGGAGGTTCCATTTATTAATTGTTTTACTGTGTTCTACTTTAATACATTGTCTTAAAGTTGATCTTACAGAGGTCTTTACAGAATTATTTTGATGATATATGGGCATTTTCATTAATGAGCCATATTTTTTGTTCCTTTGGCTGAGTTTTTTTTTTTGAAAACTGGACATTGTAAAACTTTTGAATCTAATGGTTTTGTGATTCCAGAAATCATAATCTCTTTTATTCCTAGGGTATAATGGTTTGCTAGTTGGATATCTGTTTGTTTGTTTTAGTTATTTTTACTTATTTTTATAACCAAGAATGTAAACTTAAGATTCTTTTATGGCTTTTCTGAGCCCTTTCCTTTCTCTGGACATCTATAGTTACTTGTGTTTTCTCTCATATAAACATTTGTTTCTAAGTAATGAGAATTGTCCTGTTGTTACCGCCCATAGTGAAAAAGATAGAAAGAAAAAGAACATGAGAGCATTGGTACTCCATTTCCTAAAACTTACATCGTCCAGTGGAGAAATGGCTAACAGAAGAGGAAAAGCTGAAAAGCAAGAGATAAACATTTTGTATTTGTTGGTCTGTGTTTGATCAGCAATCAGAACTTACCCCTGATAATGGAAGTTGTCATTTTTATGACTCCCATACTTTCTGCTAACTGTATGTTGGTTAGACTAAATATACACTTAAAATTTCCTGTCATCGTTCAAGGCAACAAGACACTGGTACTTGCCACAGTACTGGGAGCTGAGATTGATTTAAACTAATTACAGCATTTCCAGGACTCTGCAGGGCTTTAAGAGACTCTCGATGTACAAAATAATTATATTAAATGGATACTGCCATGAACTGGTTGTCAAGGTGCAGATATATTTTCAGAACTTTCTAGTCTGCCACCTCCTTAGTGTTTTGACTGATACATGTAGATGCTTCATTTACAATAAACAAAGTCAAATTTTAACTAACTGACTAGTACAGATCACCATTTGTTTCATAAAATATTAAGCATAACAGCCGATTTTACACTTGCATGAATGTGCCTTATTGCAGCATTTTTGTTTGTTTAAAAGTAAAGAGATTATGTGTCCTTTCTCGTTGACATTGTCTTCATCTATAATTATGGCCTCAGCCAAAGATGTCTGCGGAAATTAACTGAAAATCTAAACACACCTGGAAAATAATTATTGGTCAATAGCCAGCTTTTAAATTTGATATCATCTAGTACTAACAGACAAATGTTTATAACTATTGTCTGTTCACAACAGATGCCCCATGTTTTTAAAATCGGTCTCAGACTAAGATACAGATGGCCTTTGTTCTGTAAAATTTCTGTTTTTTTTTCTCCTTCACTGACCACATAGCCAATATGTGTGAATCACAAAGCTGAGACTTAGCATTTTCTTCAATTAGTCTGGGGCAACAATAAATTAAAGATCCATTGCTGGTATAGGCAAATTTCACGCATACAATACTATGGAAATCAGACAGACATCTGTTTTACGGAAGAATGAAGCTAATGGAGCTCAGTTATGCATTAGTGCATAATTTTTATTCATTCTCAAGGGTCAAAAACTTATTAGGTTAACTCTTCATTTTTGTTACTAAAGTGAAGACTTCTAATGCAACTAATATATGACTGAAGATTTAGGATTAAGTTTGCTGAAATCTCTCAACATTCCTTATAAATAAGTAGTATTTAGACAACTACACAGAAACATTCTTACCGGGTACTCAGCACACAAACCCCCAGAATCAGCTTAAATTAGCCATTTTTTCCTTTAATAAATTAAATAACCAAAATGTAATTAGTTTCAGTTAAATAATTCAACTTTAATTAAATAATTTATGTCTTGTTATAATAGCCAGTCCTTGACAACTGTACTATTTATATAAAATAGAAAAAAGTGACTATGTACAAACAATTGAGAAGACCATATTTGTATATGTGACAATGCCTGAATAATGTTCAACATTCAAATGTAAGTAAATTGTAACAGAATCATGAATGATATTTTAATAAAGTCAGATAAATTTTTGGTAACTTATTGGGACATAATATAAAATAATTGTAAATGAGCTCATTGATTATTTGCATGTAAAGTGACATAACTAATGATTTAAATTGATTTCACAGATAAGTAGATATTAGAAATATAATATAGGATAAACATATTTAAATCTGTACACCTATGGAAGCTTAGCAAGAAGGAGGACCCTGGGTAAGATGATCAATCCTCATTCAGAGAGGCAAACAGGAATGACATCGGAAGAGAGAGAAAACAGGAAGCAGGACAGGAGCCTACCTTCAGGACTCTGAAAGACTCTACCCAGCAAGGCAGATCTCCCCCTTCTTTCATAAGATTCCCTGCACTCTGCTCAAAGCTTTGAGTCTTAGCATCTGCCTTGATGGGAGCACAGGCTCTAAGATCAACAATAAATAAATGGGACCTCATGAAACTGAAAAGCTTCTGTAAAGCAAAAGACACTGTCATCAAAACAAAATGACAGTCTACAGACTGGGAAAGGATCTTTACCAATCCTACATTTGACAGAGGGCTAATATACAGTATATATAAAGAACTCAAGAAGTTAAAAAGCAACAAATCAAGTAATCCAATTAAAAAATGGGGTATGGAGCTAAAAAGAGAACTCTCTGTAGAGGATTGTAGAATGGCAGAGAAACACTTAAAGAAAGGCTCAACTTCCTCAGCCATCAGAGAGATGCAAATTAAAACGACTCTGAGATTTCACCTTACACCTATCAGAATGGCTAAGATCAAAAACTCAAGTGACAACACATACTGGAGAGGTTGTGGAAAAAGGGGAACTCTCCTCCATTGCTGGTGGGAATGCAAACTGGTACAACCTCTGTGGAAATCAATTTGGTGTTTTCTTAGACAATTAGGAATAGTGATTCCTCAAGACCCAGCTGTATATAGGCATATATCCAAAAGATGCTCAAGTATACAACAAGGACATCTGCTCAACCATGTTCGTAGCAGCTTTATTTGTAATAGCCAGAACTTGGAAACAACCCAGAAATTGTGGTATTTTTACACAATGAAATATTACTTAGCAATTAAAAATGAGGAAATCATGAAATTCACAGGCAAATGGTGGGACCTGGAAACGGTCATCCTGAGTGAGGTATCTCAAAAGCAGAAAGAAACACTTGGTATATACTCACTTATATAGACCTATAGGATAGGAAGGTCATGCTGAAATCTGTACACCTAGGGAAGATAAGCAAGAAGGAGGACCCAGGGTGGGATGATCAATCATCAGTTAGATGGACAAATGGAATGCACATTGAATGTAGGAGAAAACAAGCAAAAGGACAGGAGCCTACCACAGAGGGCCTCTGAAAGACTAACTAACAATGTATCAAAGCAGGTATTAAAACTCACAACCAAGCTATCGCCAGAGTGCAGGGATTCATATGAAAAAAGGGGGAGTTAGTAAGACTTGGTGAGGACAAGAGCTCCACAAAGACCAAATAGATCGGGGGAAATGGGTCTTCTATGAGACTGTTTCTCCAACCAAGGACAATGTATGGATACAAACTATAACCCCTGCTTGGATATGTCCCATGGTAGCTCAGTACCCAACTGGGTACCCTAGTAAGGGAAACAGGAACTATTCTGTCATGAACTCAATGGCTGGCTTGTCTACTGCCCTCCGCCCAACCCCTGAGAAAGGAGCAGCCTAAGTAGATCCCAGAATAGGACATTGCAACCAGCCCTAAAGAGACATGATAAGCTAGGTCAGATGGAAGGAGGGGGGAGTCCTATCAGTGGACTTGGAGGAGAACAGGGAGAAGATGAGGGAGGGATGGGGAGAGTGGGAGGGAATGAGGGAGCGGGCTACAGCTGGGATACAAAGTATATAACCTGTGATTAATATAAAAATAAATAAATTACTTATTTAAAAAAAGGAGAAAAGGACAGTCAAAACGAAGATGTAGAATCACCTTCTAGAGCTACAATTAAGAGCCAACCAGTGGCTCTCTTATGAAGAGGTTTCTATGGATGCTAGAATCCTCCAGCAACTGGATATTGGATGGTCTGGACTTCGCTGAGCTGCAACACCAGCAGCCAGATTCCAACCCTAGACGGAGTGATGGCTAATTAGCTATTTGCTAGCTGTTGTGCTTTGAAGTGTTTTCTTTTTTTTTTTAATTAATTTATTTTTATATCAATCACAGGTTAGGTACTTTGCATCTCAGGCGTAGCCCCCTCCCTCATTCCCTCCCACCCTTCCACTCCCTCCCTCATCTCCCTCCTCCCCGCCCCCTCCAAGTCCACCAACAGGGGAGGACCTCCTCCCCTTCCATCCAACCCCAGAGTTTTCTAATTACAGGCCATAATTACAGAATCTAGAGACAGCCCGGGCAAGGTACCAGACTTCTTCATGAAGCACTGTCCAACTCAGCTTGCCCACCCAGCCTCTCCTCAGGCCCAGAAAGGGCCTACCTCTCTTCTCTACTTAGCAATTCCACTTTCAGTAGAGTGCCTCCTGGTTCTAATCATGTAAGTAAGGGTCAGAGGTATAGGCCAGAACTGTCTGCCATTTACTGGTGCAAATATATAGGCCTGGAGAGGGCAGCAGCTTTCTACCTTAGAAGTGCTAATATGGTTGAGGTGTGTCAGGATGCCACAGGACCAAGGTGCTTCAGAGGAAGCACTTATTTCAAAGGTATCACTGTCAAAAGACAAATGTACATTGGTTTTGGGTGCTAGAACCTATAATAACTTAATTATAGCTTTATTTTCTATTTTATTTTGAACAACTATCATCTTAGTCTCAGAATAAATATTCACTTTAGCAGTGACATATACATTATTCTTTATGGCTTAGACTGAAAAAATATTCTATAGTTTTTTCTTAAATATTCACCAGGTCAAAGGTATGCTTTTTTTTTTTTTACTTCTTCAAGGGTATCATGCTGTGTACTGTATTAGAATCACTATTAAGTGTCTTCAAAGAATGAAAGAAACAAAATGTCAATAAAAAAATGATCATTCTGATACATTGACTGCAATCCTCAAAGATACTGATATTTAGAAATGAATGAGGGGAGGGGGGAAGAAGCAATTTCTAAAATGTCAATTGTTCAGTTTGTGCTAGCCTGCAGCCTTTCAAAATTACAAAATACCCCTTGGCAGACAGTATGAGAAGTTTCAGTATCCTAGCAGAGCAGTGAGAATGATTTCATTATATTTGTCTATTATACCTCCAGCTCATTATACTCTTATTTCTCAGACTCATTTTAAGCTGTATTTATAACTTCAAATGTTTTCTTAGTTCTTCTATGGATATTAATACTTCTTAAACGAAGAACTTGCTTGGTACATGATTCTTATTATGTAATTCTAGAGACATTTTTCAGATTATTTGCAAGAAGCTTTCTTACTTTAAGAACCAAGCATGCAGGAAAAATTTCTCCTAAATACTTCGTTATGACGAAATGCATGATACCCAACTAACTACACCTCATAAGAGCCAGGCATCCCACTGTTATAAAAACTAATAGATGCAAATTAATCAAATATATGGATAACAATTGATCATATACCTCCAGAAGTACATTGATTTAACCATTGTAAGAGAGTGCTCTTACAATATGTCCAGCACTCCCATTCCTGACAGAAAACAGAAATAGGAAGTCTTCAGAATTGACTGTCTATACATTCAGGGAAAATTATTTATTTTTCTTTAAGTTTGATGAAGACTAAAATTTCATAATACTGCCAACCTAATGATGATTGACAGAAGGAAGAAAGGCAGCAAGGCCTCTCCCAAGGAGCATTGGTTCCTTCATCCTGGTCATGGGCCAGGATTACCTCTGGAATGAGGGTTTTGAAGGCAATGAGAAAAGGAGAGCAGTGAGATCTCAAGGGTTCCTGGCTCACTTTGAGGAACAGCAGTTTTATTCTCTAGCTTGCTTTGAGAAGAAGGAATCCTACTGTCTATGAACCCCTCAGGTTACAAAGGAGTAGCGCACAGGAGAGCAGGAGGAAGTCACAGCAGCATTGCCTCTGGAGTTTTCTACTCTCCTTCACTAGATGAGCTCAGATTCCCAGAAACTATGAGAAACAAACAAAGCTTGGTAGCAGGCTTTTGTAATCCCAGCTGCAGGGAGGATAAGACAGAAAGATTCTACTGTTTCCTGGGACTGAGCCTAAACCAGTGTGTGAATCCAGGGTTCAATGAGAGACACTGTTTCAAAAGTTGAGGTAGAGAAAGATTGAAAAAAAAGAGTAAAACACCCAACATTGACATCTTTTAGCCTTGTGCTCAAGCACACACACACACACACACACACACACACACAAACAGAAAGTAGGTGTCATGTTCCCTTTTCATATCATGGCACTGACTCTAAACAGCTTCTTGGCAAATTCAATTGTTGTTCCCTTATTTAGCTATGTTGTTATATAAAATACTGCCTTTTTAAATTATGTATCATACATTTCATATAGAAAACCCAAAATGGTTCTTACCAATTCTAGCAATTAAAAATAGTCTTCCTGGGGAAAAGCACACTAATTGATGATCGCAAGCCAAATTGTCAGTACTGACTCATATATATGAGTAACATTATACAGACTGTACAGTGATATGAATAAATGTAATATAATGTATGAATGAAATAGAAATTAATAAAAAAGATCACAAATTTTAAGGACAGCATAAAGGAGTATATGGGAAAGCTTGAATAGAGGAAAAGAAAAGAATAAATAATGTAATTATACTATAATTTCAAAAATAATTTTAGTTTCATGGTTAGGTTTTCTATTGCTATGATAAAATATCATGAAAAAGCAAATTGAGAGAATAGATTTTTTTTCTTGCAATTTTCCTGTAACAGTCCATCACTGCAGTAAGTTTGAGCAGAAATTCAGACAGGGCCGGAATCTAGAGGTGGAAACCAATGCAGAGGCAATGGAGAAGTATTGCTTGCTGGCTTTCATTAATGGCTTGATCAACCTTCTTTTGTATCAGACTCAGAAACATCATCCCAGGGGAAGAATCACTCAAAATAAGCTGGACTCTTCTAAATCAATCATCAGTCAAGACAATTTACCACAAGCTTGTTCATAGGCCAATGTGAAGGGGGCATTTCTTAACCGAAATTACCTTTTGCAAAATGACTCTATTTTGCAAAATGACTCTATGTCTGTGTCAAATGACAAAAAACAAGTAGTATCAGTTTCCATATGATTTCTATGTAACTGTCTAGATCTTGCTACAGACAATCTTCTTTTTATTACCGTATTTGTGTGTGTGCACATGTGAATATACACTTGCCACAGTGCATGTGAAGGTCAGAATTCAACTTGAGAGAGTCAGTTCTTTCCTTCCATCAATCACAGGAATCAAGCTCAGACCAGTAGACACGGTAAGAACCACCTCTGCCCGCACAGCCATTTGCTGGCACCACAGGTCAACAAGCTTCGATTTGTAAAAGTAGCCGTGTAGTCTGTAATGTAACATGTTTCATAACTTTGCATTCCAAAATTAATATTTGAATTATTATATTTGCAAAATTAAGTCTTCAGAATTAAATTTCTTCTGCAGATCAAATACAGTCACTTTGACTAGGTGATTAATTGTGGTTATTGTGCCTCTATGCAAGGAACTGCCTAAAGCTTTAGCTAATATTGTCCTCTACCCCTATTGATTAGCAATTTACTTGTCTTGGCAACCAAGAAACATATTTCAATTATATTCCTGTTGGCTTAAGAATATTTTCCTTAATAAAATGTACCTAAATTACATGCGCTGGTGATTTTGTAAGTTTCATAGCATTCTTCATAAAAACACACTGAAAGAAATAAGGGACAGGAAGGAAATGCATTTCAAAGTCTCCATCTTTGTATCAAGAAAAATAACCCAACACTTCACAAGGCATGAACTAAATTGGCATCCTGCCATTTTAATATACTTCTGTATTAGCCTGACCCTTTCTGTACACATTGATTGGGACATCTTGTTATGTGTTCTTTACAAATGGCTCAGAATAAATGACCCTGCTGTGCAACAGTCATTACACGACAATTTGACTAGCACTTCTAGGTCTTCAGTTGTTGAAAGAGAAAGATTATTCAGAATTAATAAGATAGCAGTGACATTCAGTAAATGATGATTAAAAAGAAAAAGAAAAAAACTGAGGAAGTAAAAGAAAATGCAACTGTTTTTTCAAATCCTCCTTTTTTCGAAGTAAATATTGATTTAGGATTTCAAAATAATTTCTTAGACCATTGCTTAGAAAATGTTTCAATGAAATATCAATGTATTTGGATTTATATTGTAAATTTAAAATTAAAATGCAAATCATTATTAAATTCAGGTTGAATAATTATATTAAGAAAACACACTTTATGCCTAATGAAATGTTCTAAAGGATGACACACATAAGTGTCCTGGTTCAAATGAACATCTGCATGAAAAGAGTCTCTGAATTTTGTAATGTCTGCTTTGTTACAGAATGGAGAGGCCTGGATCCCACAGACAGATTTAGCCACAAAACACTGAAAATGTTCAGTAGGTGGGTGATGGTAAGCATTGTGTGCTCGCCAGGAGAAACTGCTGTGTTATGTTGGATCTGTGTGTCATTCTATTACTAATGTGAGGCAGTGTCCTTCTCTAAATCATACACTAATACAATCAATATTATTTTCAAAATATATAAGCACCTGCATAGCATTGATTTGAGTGTGTGGTAAGAACTGAGTTCTATAAATATGAGATGAAAATAAGGACATAAAGTCTATGTGTCGTTAATGTCCTGATGTTTTCTTGTTTGCAAGTTTTTAATTGTAAGGCTTTAAGTGGGCTTAATACTGAAGGAAAAGGCCCAATGCTACTAAGGACTAGAAAATGTCTTAGATTGAACTGATTTTATAGAAATGACAAGATATTAGCAAAAACAAACAAACAAACAAAACACCAAATCTTAATGTGTTACTTAGTGTAGTATGTCTTCACCTATATCTGAGAACTTACACTACCATCCAGGGCTAAAACAAATGAAATGTTCTCTGTTCCCAGAGCCATTTTCATCAGAAAAATCTAATGCCATTCTTATACTGAATGATTTAGTTTAGACTGCTATATAAGTTGTTACAAACACAAGACTTCTGGGAAGTCCCAATGTTCCCTCATTAATAGCGGAGGCTCTTGTACTAGAACACATGACTGTTTCTGGGAAGATGTCAGAGTTTCTGGAAGTGGGTAATTTAAAAGTATCTTCCACTTGATTGTGATGTGTCCCTGTGCCATGACCAAGTATTTCCTAAATCATTTTTGAAAATTATGGGTTTGGGACAGTTAGCCCATAGTAGCTGCAGACACCTCAAACCCCAAAGAACAAAATGGTCAGATAGCCTTTATCTCAAGAGGGAAATCATCTCTGCCACATTCTTTCCCGTTCATATTCTACAGTTCATGGAAAATCAAACACTTTCTACTAAAAGGCATTTGGGATTTGCTGCACCTTCCTCTTTTTCATCACCATAGAAAAGTTTAAGTATCAACAGCTTTCTTCTAAAATACTGTAATATTCTTCTTACCATTGTTCCCATCTTCTATGTTGCCCTTTACACACTGCTTCTCATGTAGTAACCAAAGTAGCCAATTAAAAACATAATCTCATATCATTACCCAAATGGAAATTTTTAATGAATTTTCACTATCCTCACCCAAGTTGAGGTTAGGATATAGTATATCCTTTAATATAATATATCCTTTTTATGAAACTCTTATTTAATGTATTTTCACTATCAATCCAAAGCATTTTTCAGTACTTAAAAGTTTCACAAGCTCTTTCCCTGATCTTCTGTTTAGCTGTCTTCCTCATTTCTGTTGTTAACATTCCTTCCAATCCCTTCTTGAAACAATCACTGAGATTGGCCCTAATATAAATTAGTGATGTCTATAATATTTTATGCTAATATGAACATTTACTCTATCGTATTGATTTAGTCACTACTTCTACAGAGGTTGTTTATCACTTACCTTTCTCATTATTAAGTTTCTGAGACCAAGAAAAGAGCCTTTGGGCTCTGAGATATACTCTGAATTAAGCACTATTCAAAGTATATAGTAATAGCTAATTAATAAAAGATGAAAGAATGAATCACAGTGTTATAGTTGATGAAGTGTCCTCTTGGAAGGGAAAATGTTTGAATTATACAACAATACTGATTCAAATACCCATTCTAGGTTCTTACCCTAGAAAGCCAATTGGAAACCTTTAAAAGCAGGGGGTTTCTGAGGCAAAGAAACTGTATTTGAATGGTTGAACCCTAACCTGGTAGAGCATGAATATAGATTTTACTACAAATGAGTAGTAAAATCTACTCATTTTTTCTTTCGAGAAAACTACTCACTTGTTTTACCTAAAATACAAAATGTAAAACAACAACAACAAAAATCAATGCCCGCATCACAATATCAATGCTATAATAGGAGGCTTACGAATGACATAGTAATGTATTTGGACATTTAATAGCAGTTTAGACCCAACCATGTAATATTTTAAAAAGGATTATTACTAAGGAAGCCTATAGTATGGCTGAAGTCCTCCAGGATGCTAGGTGACAGTCTGTTATTGACACCTATCTGCTTATGCAATACTGCAACATTCCACACTACTAACCCCAATTATATCATGTTACTTGCAACACTTCCATCTAATCTCTGTACAGCATATACCAAAAGTTTCTCTATATCCACAGATTCTTAATGACTGGTGTAGTAAGTCCATTTTCTAAATAAAAATAGCAGTAACCACACCTTGTTCATGGGTAAGATTAAAGTAGTCTACAGACCACACAGCTTATACCAGTGAACTCTGATCAAAAAATTATATATATATATATATATATATATATATATATATATATATATATATGTGTGTGTGTGTGTGTGTGTGTGTATGAATATATAGTAGTTGATTTAACACTGGGACTTTTATTCCCACCATCCTGCTCAACATTGCACCACTCAGCCACCTTTTATTTACATGAATTGAAAACTTACATAAAACCGAATAGGTGAGCTTCAATCTGATAAAATACAAAGAGAAAGAACTAAGAATTCAGCCTCTCCTTGATTTTTCCCCTCAGTTCAACCTGGACTGAAGCCAAATTGACCCATTTAAATGGTTAAAGTTGTTTTTAGATTTTGTTTTTAAGTTAAAAACTCATTTGATTTGACTAAATACAAAATTCCGTCATGCCTATCCACAAACAATGTAAAGGACTCATACTTATTTAACAGCAATATAATTAGAGCCAAACAAAGGATTATTTAGAAGTGCTAAACAGCACAGTCTTGCTGTATAGGCTATTTTAACACGATCAGAACAAGAAGTTTGTCAGGGGCTTTTGTTCTGAAAGAGTGCTGTAAATAAGTACACACCTGTTTGGCACTAATGCTGACATTATCCTCCTCAATTACAAAATGGTAGTATGCAAATGCACATACTAGAGAAGATTTTAGAGAATAGCCTGGTGCATTTCCCAGGCACTATTTTATAAGACACCTTATAATCCTAATAAAAATATTTTTTTGCAAGGATGCGGTGTGAATATGAAATAAAAATTACCAGAGATTAATGTAAAAACATTTCTATTTAAAAGTTTTGTGAAAGGACTTATATCTTGTATAATCCACAGCTAACTTCACCACAGGGCTATGTGTCCCTGGACTCTGAGCCTATGTTTGAGAATCCTTACTTTTTATACAAACATCAGAAGGGACACTTAGTGAGCCTTGATATCGTACATCAGTCACTAGCTCATGCCCGTTTAATGCAGTCAAGATATACAGATCAGTTCATCACTTTAAAGTGCATTTTCATGTTTTGTATGGTGAGGGCTACACCTCAAATTACAATTAAAAAGTAAAGTATGTCAAATCCATGGGTCAATAGGGTGTTACCCGCACGTGTTCTGTCATGTGTGGTACTGTCTGCACTATGCTGTTTTAGAACTGGCTGCACAGTAGGTTTGTAGACATCAGCATAAGCACTCACATGTGAGACACAACGTGTGCTTTGTTGCTGTGATGATGGTTGAAAGCGCTGAGACCAGCTACTTCCAGCTTCACTGTGTTCTTATGTAGCAGCACCATGTATGGGACTCATCACTAATCAGTAAGTCCTACAGAGTGCGTAGAATTTAAATATACTCATCTCTTTAAACTCTCATGAATATTTGAGAAAGTGACAGAAACACAAACTGAAAAAGTGAAAACCTTCATTACCACTCTTACCTACTCACAATTTCCAAACATTTCTACACATCTAACAAAATAGGAACAATGATATCCCAACTCTACACTGTAACAGGACCTTTCTATTTTATATGGCTATAATGTTCCTAATAGTCCTTCATGACTTTACCAAAACACAATTGAAAATTAAATAACAAATCCTCCAATTATTTTCATGAAATTATGTCAGAAACGCAGAATTCAGTGGCAGCAATGTGAGAAACTATACACTAATTACAGATCTAAAGCCTTAACATATGTCATTCTCCTCAAAAGCCAAACTGATATCATCTGTTCTTCATGTATAATTTAGGAAAATCTGTACCAGAATGTGCCCTGAGCATGGAGCTTGCATAAAACCAAGTAGTTAAGACCTATCACGTGTGAAAACTTGTGTCCGATCATAAGCACCAAAAGACATGACAGAACTGATCTTTGTTTTCTTTTTTTCTCTCCCCTGAGAAAGCTAGTTCATCTTTCTAGGTAGAAGTAAAATGTGGTAAAATGGGGACAGTAATAATGTCTATCCATCATCCATCACAGAATTTGATGAATATACAAATACACTTAGAAATATAGGTAATACTGCCTAAATATGTTACTTGTGATACTTATTATTAAAGAAACCATTGTGCAGGACCGGTTGACAGGGAAAGGAAGACTGTATTTAAATAAATGCAATGGCAAAGAGATCACTTCGATGGAGAAGACAGAGTGCACCTAACTAATTAAGAGAAATGTTAGAAAATGCTTAAGAATTAGGGTGAGCTAGGCAGAAAGGACACAAAGATATAAAGAAGGAAGGTCCAAATGTTATTAGGCTATGCATGATTGCTAATTAGTGTTTGCTGAAGTTAGGATCCTATCTTTCTACAAAGAAGGAGAAAGGAACACTGTCTTTCCTGTTGATTATGTTGCAAAGGGATAAATTATCTGGTCCTTGAAAAAGAAAATTCCTTCCTGGCAGATTAGTTTATATTAATCAGGAAAGCTAAAGAAGGATTTTAAACTGTATATTTTTTTCTAAATCAAATACTTCAAAAAAAATGAAAGTAAGAGACAAAGCCATGAAAAATGTTTCACAGTGAAGAAAACTCATCCTGGACACTGATGTCAATTATTACAATACTGCCAATAGAGAAGAAGGTAATCTGAACAAACTTTTCAAGGCTACATATGTACTTTATTATTAATATATGTATTATACTCCAAATAAAGTCAACACTAAAGTGCTATATTTTGCAGTTTAAGCTTTTGTTAGCTCCATAAAAATGCTGTGATGTCAGAATCGAAGGAGATGGGAACATAATGACATAGTCTTTCCAACTGTGACAAAAGACAAGAGAAAGTATCATTGTATTAATTAATAAATTATAGGTGATATCAAAAGTACATCACTTAACTCTAGGCTAGAAATTATAGGATGTTAATCTACAAGCCTGGTGATTTCAGGCCATTAAAATGGATTGTGCCTGTAGGCAGGTGTCTCACTCCAGAAACTGTCTGGTGTCTGAATAGACATGTCTATGAAGTTAACAGTCACCTTCAGCTCACTAAATTTTAATTATCACACTCCAAACTATTTTATAGGTTTCCAGTTTTGCCAAAAATGTTATAAACTGCATGTCAGAACATAGATAATTATTATTTACTCACAGAAAAATGGGCTACTATATGACATGACTTGAGATTAAACTTCCTGAAATGGCTTCAACCATCAAAAGCAGTTTTTGTAATATTCATATTTAGGAGAAACTAACAAGACTGAACTGGGAAACTGTGCTCAGTCACAATATTATCGAATTCTTGCTAATTACTTTAATGGTTCCTAACTGGATCACTAATTATATAGGGACAGAGGAAACTCTGTGTGACTGAACACTTACAATCTCTCCTGGGTACCCTTCACCTAGGAAGGAGAACAAAATAACAGGATATTTTAACAGTAATAATGAGTTTGAAAGCATGACACTTTGTATGAGTTTCTCTCTGTACTCCTTCACCCTTTATGTCTAGCTTTAAAGTAGCATGCCTTTACTGCTATGTATGTATAATTTATGTTCCCATGCCAATTTCAAGCCCTCACTCCCATTTATTTATTTATTTATTTATTTATTTATTTATTTATTTATTTATTTATTACACTTTATTCAATTTGTATCCCAACTGTATCCCCCTCCCTCAACCCTTTCCAATAACACCCTCCCTTATATCCTCCCATGAACCTCCCCAAGTCTACTGAGAGGGGAGGTCCTGCTCCATTTCCTTCTGACCCTAGCCTATTAGGTCTCATCAGGACTGGCTGCATTGTCTTCCTCTGTGGCCTGGTAAGGCTGCTCTCCTTCTCAGGGGGAGGTGATCAAAGAGCCAGCCACAAAGTTCATGTCAGAGACAGTCCCTGTTCCCCTTACTAGCGAGCACTCGGATACTGAGCTGCCATGGGCTACATCTGTATAAGGGTTCTAGTTTATCTCCATACATGGTCCTTTGTTTGAGTGTCAGTCCCAGAAAAGATTGCTTTGCCCAAGTTTTTTAATTAAATTTTATTTTAATATTAATTACAGCTTATTTACATTGTATCCCAGCTGTAGCCCCTCCCTCATTCTCTCCCAATCCTACCCTCCCTCCCTCATTTCCGCCCATGCCCCTCTCCTAGTCCACTAATAGGGGAAGTCCTCCTAACCCTAGTTTATCAGAGCTCATCAGAACTGGCTGCATTGTTCTCTTCTGTGCCCAGATTTTTTGGTTCTGTTGTTCTCCTTGTGGAGATCCTTTCCCCTCCTGGTCTTTCTATCTTCCTCTTCTTTCATAAGATTCCCTGCACTTTGCCCAAAGTTTGGCTATGAGTCTCATCTTCTGCTATAATACCCTGCTGGGTAGAGTCTTTCAAAGGCTCTTTGTGGTAGGTTCCTGTCCAGTTCCCTGTTTTCTCCCAGTACTTCTGGAGAGAATGTGGAGAAAGGGGAACCCTCCTCCATTGCTATTGGAAATATAAACTTATACAACCACTTTAGATATCAATCTGGTGCTTTCTCAGACAGTCAGGAATAGTGCTTCTTCAAGATCCAGCTATACTACTCCTAAGCATATATCCAAAACACACTCAAGTACACAATAAGGGCATTTGCTCAACCATCTTTGTAGCAGCTTTATTAGTAATAGCCAGACTCTGGAAACAACTCAAATGCCCCTCAACTGAGGAATAGATAAAATTTTGGTACATTTACACAATGGACTAGTACTCAGCAATTAAAAACAAGGAAATCATGAAATTTGCAGGCAAATGATGGGATCTAGAAAAGATCATCCTGAGTGAGGTATCCCAGAAGCAGAAAGACACACACTGTATATACTCACTTATAATTGGATATTAGATATATAATACAGGATAAACTTACTGAACTTGTACACCTAAAGAGGCTAAGCAAAAAGGAAGAGCCTGGGTAAAGTGAACAATCCTCACTGAGAAAGGCAAAGAGGAAGAAATCAGAAGAGGGAGAAGACTGGAAATAGGACAGGTACCTAACATAGAGGGCCTGTGAAAGACTCTATCAAGCAGTGTATCAAAGCAGATGCTGAGGCTCATAACTAAACTTTGGGCAGAGTGCAATGAATCTTATGAAAAAAAGGGGAGACAGAAAAACCTGAAGGGGACCGGAGTTTCACAAGGAGAGCAACAGAACCAAAAAATCTGGACCCAGGGTTCTTTTCTGAGACTGATATTCCAATCAAGGACCATGCATGGAGATAAATTAGACCCCCGGCTCAGATATAGCCCATGGCAGCTCAGTATCCAAGTGGGTTTGCTAGTAAGGGGAACAGGGACTGTCTCTGACATGAACCTGTGGCTGCTCTTTGATCACCTTCCCCTAAAGGAGGAACAACCCTACCAGGTCTCAGAGGAAGACAATGCAGCCAATCTTGATGAGACCTGATAGGTGATGGTCAGATGGAAGGAGAGAAGGACCTCCTCTATCAGTGGACTTGGAGAGGGGTATGGGAGGAGATGAGGGAGGGAGGGTGGAATTGGGAGAGATGAGGGAAGGGGTTACAGGTGGGATATAAAGTGAATAAAACTGTAATCAATATAAAATCGTAAAAGAAAAAATTTTAAAAACTGGGGTACAGAACCAAACAGAGAATTCTCAACAGAAAAAAATTCTAATGATGGAGAAAGAATAAAGGAAATGTTCATTATCCTTAGTCATTAGAGAAATGCAAATCAAAATTACTCTGATTCCATCAGAATAGCTAAGATCAAAAACTCAAGTGACAACACATGCTGGTGAGGTTGTGGAGAAAGGGAAACCCTCCTCCAGGTCTGATGGGAGTGGATACTTGTGCAACCACTAGGAGATCAATCTGGTGTTTTCTCAAGAAAACTGGTAATAGTGTTACCCAAAGGCCTACCTATACCACTCTTTGGCATATACTGATAAGATGCTCCACTGTACATCAAGGACATTTGCTCAACTATGTTCATAGCAGCTATTTTCATAATAGATAGATAGACTCAGGGAACAATCTAGATTGCCCTTAACAGAGGAGTGGATACAGAAATTGTGGTACATTCACACAATGGAATACTATTCAGCAATTAAAAACAAGGAAATTATGAAATATGCAGGCAAATGGATGGAACTAGAAAAGATCAACCTGAGTAAGGTAATCCAGAAGCAGAAAACCACATATGGTATATACTCACTTATAAGTCGATAGTAGCCATATAATATAGAATAAACATAATAAAATCTATATTCCTAAAGAAGCTAAACAATAAGGAGAAACCTAGGTAAGAACCTGAAACCTCACTCAGGAGCACAAACAGGATAGGCATCGGAAGTAGGAGAAGACAAGGAACAGGACAAGAGCATTCCACAGGGTGTCTCGAAAGACTCTACCTATGAGGGTATCGAAGGAGATACCGAGAATCATAGCCAAACTTTGTGCAGAGTGCAGGAAAACTCATGGAAGAAGAGAGAGATAGAAAGACATGGAGGGGACAGGAACTCCACAAGGAGACCAACAGAGCCAAAAAACCTGGACCCAGAAGGGCCTGAAGTGACCAATACTCCAACCAATTACCATGCATGGAGAGAACCTAGATCTCCTGCTCAGAGGAAGCCCATAGGCTGCTCAGTTTCCAAGTGGATTCCCTAGTAAGGGGTACAGGGGCTGTCTCTGACATGAACTCAGTGGCTGGCTCTTTGATCACCTCCCTCTGGGGGGTGCAGCCTTACCAGGCCACAGAGGAAGATGGTGCAGCCAGCCTTGCTGAGACCTGATAGGCTAGGGTCACATAGAAGGGGAGGAGGTCCTCCCCTATCAGTGGACTAGGGAAAGAGAGTAGGGGGGAAAGTGGTAGGGTGGGTGGGACTGGGAGAAGAGGAGGGAGGGGACCACAGCCAGGATACAAAGTGAATGAATTGTAATAAATAAATAAATAAATAAATAAATAAATAAATAAATAAATAAATGTAAAGCAAGCAAGCAAGCAAGAAAGAAAATTTTGGAATATGCAGGAAAATGGATGGAACTAGAAAAGATCCTCCTGAGTGAGGTAACCCAGTGTCAGGAAGACACACTAGGTACATACTCATTTATGAGCGGATATTAGCCATATAATACAAAATATCCCTACTAAACTCCATAGACCTAAAGAAGTTAAATTACAAGGAGGACTCTAGATAGGATGCTTAATTCTCATTCAGCAGGTCAAATAGAATAGACACTGGAAGTGGTTGAAGAGAGGGAACATGACAGGAACCTACCATAGGTGTCCCCTGAAAGTCTCCATCCAGCAGGGGATTGAAGCAGAAACTGAGATCCACAGCCTAACTTTGGGCAGAGCACAGGGAGCCTTATGGAATTGTTGGGGTATAGAAGGACCCAGAGAGGACAGGAGCACCACAAGGAGACCAACACAGTCAACAAATCTGGGCTTGGGGGTAGGGTGGAGCTGCAGAAAGTGATGCAGCAACCAAAGACCATGCGTGGAGGGGACTAAAACCCTCTTTGCAGATGTAGCCAATAGGCAGCTCAGTCTTCCTGCGGGTCTCCTAAAAAGGGAACAATGGTTATCTCTGACATGAACTCTGTTACCTGATCTTTCATCACTCCCCTCCGCCCCCCAGCTGGGTCACCTTCCTGGACAGAGAGGAAAAGGATCCAGGTAGTCCTGATGAGACATGATTGGCTAGGTGCAAGTGGTAGGGGAGGAGGGCTCCTTCTTTCTGTGGTCTAGGGAAGAGGACAGGGGGGAAGACCTGAAGACGGAAGGAGGCAGGGACCCAGAGGAGAGGAGGGAGGAGGCTACAATCAGGATAGAAAGTGAATAAATTATAAAAAGTTAAAAAATAATTAAATAACAAACAAAATTTACAGAATCATTTCTTATCCATTTGTAGACAAATGAGAGTAAACGAAGGTGTGACATGCTCCTGAAACAGCTTTGTTTTTTTAGTCAGTCATAACTATCTTTTTTGACAATGTCAGTTTCACACAAGAGCCAACTATAATACAACTGAAATAACTGAGTTTTTGCTATATTACGTGGACTGATGGGCATTTCTGTAAAAATTGCACTGTGTATCAATTTTCAGGTTTGTCGTTATTATTACCTTAAATCTTATCAAAACTGATTGGATATGTATGTAAAATACAAGTCAATGGGAAATGTTTGAATATTATTTTGTGCTATCAGTAAGGTAAGTGGCACAGAAATTGTCTCTGCCTTCATGGAAGCTATCATTTCATAAATCAGACAACACTAACCAAAAAGCTGTATATTGATGGAAATCATAGAACAGTATTTGAAATTTTTAAAGTTTAAGGAAAGAAATGAGGTTTAAGTAAATAGTTGAATGTTTATCAGTAATTATTTCAGTGAAATGGATTTGTGTCAGTTTTCTATTGAAGTTAGTTAATGGATGCAGTCCTCAAAAGAAACCATTTCATCAGAATAATAACTGGAAACTTCAATTGATCCTTAGAGTTCAGGAAGTAACCCTACCTACTTACAAGGTTATAAGGCAACCTGCAATACAGAGTGAATTCAAACTAATCCTGATCAAATTAGTGAGGCATTGTCTCAGATATCAAGCAGTAAAAAAAGGCTGGGATGCACCCCAGTGAGAGTAAAACTGCATAACTTATTAAGTCATAGGCTCTATTTACAGTGCCATTATAATAAATGAGGTTCAGCACTGAATTCTTCACTGACAATGGAAATAAATGTAATCTGTGAAGAAGAAAACATAAGAGAAACAGAAGTGTGAACACAATAAAATTAGGGTTCATATAAAACTTTAAATTAGGGTTCATATAAAACTTTTAAAGTGTTTTTAATATTTTTTATTAATTATACTTTATTCACTTTGTATCCCCCCTGTAGCTCCCTCCTCCCTCCCCTCCCAGTCCCTCCCTTCTTCTCCCTTCTCCATGCATGCCCCTTCCCAAGTCCACTGATAGGGGAGGTCTTCTTTTCCTTCCTTTTGATCCTAGTCTTTCAGCTCTCATCAGGAGTGGCTGTATTGTCTTCCTAGGTGGCCTGGTAAGGCTGCTCCCCCCTCAGGGGGAGGTGATCAACGAGCAGGCCAATCTGTTCATGTCAGAGACAGTCCCTGTTCCCATTACAATGGAACCCACTTGGACACCCTGTACAGAGTAGCCCATGGCAGTTTTAAAGTGTTTTAAGTTATGCCACATGTTGTATGTCTTACGTCCTTTCTATTTTGAGGGATGCACATAGAACATGCTCTCTTTGAGAATTTCCTAGTGTCTGTATCTCTGTCATGTTTCCGTTCTTTTGTCTTTGAATCTAGCAAAACTTTTGTTCAATAATCCACCTGTCTTGCCCAGCAAGAGGGCACTAAATAACATCCGTAGTCTATGTAAAAGCCTTGGAGGCCTTCATGCTGTTTCACAGCCATTTCATCACCTTTGATCCCTTCTCTCCTTCTTGCTCTTTTGTCAATGTGTCACTAGCATCCTTGTTATTTCCTTACAGTACTAGACACACTCCCACAATAGTGTTTTTCATTAATATTCCCCATTGCCTAAATTCCCCATCTTTAAAATCTGTACTCATCTAATTCTCTTCTCCTTCAATCAATTACATTCAATTGTCATTCTGTCTGAAATTGCAGCATGCATACCTTCACCAACCACTTTTATATTTTAATTTCTATAGCTCTTCAATATTAATATATTCTAGCTATCAAGATCAAATACTGTTAGTGAGGAATTTTAATGAGATAATAATGGAGAGAATGAATAAATTAGATGGAAAGAATCTAACCAAGCAAGGATATTAAAGGACAGAGCCCCATCCATGTAACATGAAACTGCAGTAAGGTGGCAAATAAGCCTTCTGAAAAATGTAAATGTCACCAAAGTGCTAATCCGTCAGTTAAAGTAACTCCGAGCAGAACTTCTGAGAAGTAATTAAGCCCCTGTGTATCATGGATGCACAACTGTAACAGATGTGTGCAATACAGGAGCACAGAGAAAACTGTATTTGAAATTGGTGCTCATGGTCACTGAAGTAATACTTCTAATTCAAAAACTACATCAGCAATTTTGAGAATCTAATCTCAAATATAACATATTTGAATATCATACACAACTTAGAAATTAGCAAACACGACAGTGTGTCTGCCTTAGAGCTTTAGACATTCCCAAAATTGTATTCTTTCTTCCTTTGCTTTAAAATGATGATCCATGTAGACTCTGGGCTACTAAAAACTCATTATTTAGCTTAAAGAATTATAGCAAACAGAAAAAAAATCCCCTAAATCCTATAATATTTTTGCATATATATATATATAACTTAGTCTTAAATTAAAACAACAATATTCATCTAGTTCTCTGGGAAATGTGAACGTTAGGCAAGTGACCATGAGTTTTCATAGACACCAGCATAATTAAATAACTTTTCCTGTTTTAGAAATTGAAAATTATACTCAATTTTCAAACTAATAGGAGAAACATTTTAATATAATACAAATCCAATTCAGAGGCTATTTAAATATCGCTGTTTTTTTAGGAGTTCCCAGTCCACAGTTAAGGAATTGCCAGAAAGTGGATGTGAAATACTAACAAATGTAATCATTCTATCCATGTTTTGTATGAAACTGGAGAATTACCCGCTTTGTTACAAAATAAATCAATTACCTACTCTGGGTTCATTTCTAATTTTCATGTCAACTTTAGTTATAAAGGCAGATTCTTTACTGAGTTAGAGAAACAACCATGTATAAAATTCAGTGGCTCATTTTGACTTGAGTTTGCAATCATTTTTTATTGTAATGTCTTCCTCTTGTAAAAAATTAATAATTTTTATCTATAGAAGCACCAGTACATTCTATTAAAGTTTAATTGCCTAAGTATGTAAGAAACACTTTTTTAGATCCTGTAATGTTTGGTTTAAATTAGACAAGTAAAGGGTGAGATAGAAGCATGTAATTTAATCATAAAAACAAAGATAACAATGAATTACACACACCTAGGGTTAGTAAACAAATACTAAATAACTCCTTCAACACAGCACAATGGGACACTTAATTTCAACAAGGTTATTGAAAAGTTCACCTGCTGTGAAGTCTCTGTTAAGAAATAAGCTGAACTAAAATTAAATGATGTGTCTCACAGTAACTAATTGTAATTTCAGCTGCTTCAAAATGAGAACACAGAGACATATTATATTTTAAAAGGACAAAATAAAGTTATTGGTATCCGAAAATAAGAATAATTCTTGTCTCAGATAGATGCTGTTTGTTTCTAATGAACCAAATGCTGTAAGCGTGATCTTTTTTCATTTTCTTTGCTCCCAGAGAAATATAATTGCAGTCTACAAACCTAGGCCAAGCAACTCTCTTACAGACATCGTCTTTATGGCATGAAGTCAAGATAATTATTTAAAAAATGGTAAGAAAACAAACCTGTTATGTCAAAAATCCTCCAACTTCATTTATTTTTATTGGGCAAGAAGAACATAACAGTATATTTCACTTGCAAAGACATCAAGAATAGGGGCTCCAGCCTGGCATGGTGCAAAGGCCTGTAGTTTCAGCACTGGAGGAGGCAAAGGCAGAGGGAATCTCGGTGAGCTAAACAGCCAGCTAAGTCTACAAAGCAGGTCCAGGACAGTCAAAGCTACACAGAGAAACCTTGTTTCAAAAATATATATATTTAGAGACTCCACATCCACATCTTTCACAAAAGTAGGATTTATTTTTAACTAACTGTGTACATGTGTAGAGTGGTGTGTGGGCACGTGCACCTGAGTGCCGGTTACCACAGAGGCAAAAAGAGGGTATCATATGCTCTGAAGCTGAAGTCCTGCACAACCTAATACAAATGATGTATCCTTTGCGTGAGCAATATACACTCTTAACCAGAGTCATTTATCAATTACTGATGTTTAAAGGATTGCTGGTTAGAGAATTTCCTAAATCTTTAACGTAGTAGTTCAAAATAATTTTAGAAAACACATTAACCCAGACCCCACCCAGCCCCCGACACACACACATACAGAGGACAGAGGAGAGAGCAGATTGTTAACCTATTCTGCAAAATCTCTGAGCACTAATGTTATACAAAGAAAGCCATAATTTTGTTTAAAAATATACATGGAGGCAGAATCCTGAGATTACTAAGCAGATATGGATGTTGCAAACCTTTCTCCTTTCCCCGTGCTCACTGAAATCTCCTTAGGTCAGAGGCTGTTTATGCAGTCATTTCTAAGAGAGGGTATTTCACAGCATTGTTCCTAGTATGCTGGCTTTTACACACACCTCCCGTTCCACGACGTTCTCTGAGGTAGAAACCTAGCCATCTTCCCAGGGCTACTGAGGGCATGTCAGAGACAGTCCCTGTTCCCCTTACTAGGGTACCCACTTGGACACTGAGCCGCCATGGGCAACATCTGTGCAGGGCATTAGTAGGACATAGGTGCTGAGTCAGTACAGATCAGTTTAGCAGACACCATTGAGGTACCACTGCATATGCAACACTGTTTCAGGGCTTCGGGAAATTGAGAGATAAAGACATTATTGTTCTTGCTTGATAGAGTTTTTCCTTTTTATTTTATGTTTTGATTAATATCTTTGCTTCTGTAAGTTCCTAGTATAAGAGTAGATATTCAGTCCCAGGTGACTTCAAAAAACAGCATTATTATGGAAATTGTGTCAAACAGTCCTGACCTATTGATTACCCTCATTCATTGCATTTTGTTTCTATTTGCCCTGCATTTAATTTGCTTTTTATGATGCTGTGTAAAACAGAAACCGATGTCAAGACTTTTCAGCTTTTCAATATTTTTATAAATTAAAAATATACAATTAAGTATTAAGCTATATTTTACAAATTCTATGTACTACACTTTTTTTCATTTTTATTTTATATTAATCACAGGTTATGTACTTTATATCCCAGCCGAAGCCCCCTCCTGCATTCCCTCCCTATCCTCCCCTTCCCTCCCTCATCTCCTCCCTGCACCTTTCTAAGTCCACTGATAGGGGAGGACCTCCTCCCCTTCCATCTAACTCTAGTTTATCAGGTCTCTTCAGGAATGGCTACAATGTCCTCTTCTGTGGCCTAGCAAGGCTGTTCCTCCCTCCGGGGACAGGGAGGTCTAAAAGCCAGCCATGGAGTTAATGTCCAAAATAGTCCCTGTTCCCCTTACTAGTGTACCCACTTGGGAATTGAGCTACCATTTGCTACATACAAGCAGGGGTTCTAGGTTATAACCATACATGGTCCTTGGTTGGAGAGACAGTCTCATATATATATGAGACTGTGCCCTGATATATTTGGTTCTTGCAGAGCTCCTGACCTCTCCAGGTCATACTAACTCCTCCTTCTTTCATATGAATCCCTGCACTCTGCCAAAGGATTGGTTATATTTCTTAATATTTGCTTTGATACACTGCTAGGAAGAGTGTTTTCGAGGCCATCTGTGACCGGCTCTTGTCCTGCTACTTGTTTACTCCTACATCCAATGTCCCTCAGTTGACGAATGGATACAGAGATCGTGGTACTTTTACACAATGGAATACTACTCAGCAATTAAAAATGAGGAAATCATGAAATTTGCAGGCAAATGGTGGGACCTGGAAACGATCATCCTGAGTGAGATATCCCAAAAGCAGAAAAATGAACATGGTATATACTCACTTATATAGACCTATAAGATAGGATAAAAATACAGAAATCTATACACCTAAAGAAGATAAACAAGGAAGAGGATCTGGGGTAAGAGGATTAATATTCACTTAGAAAGTCAAATGGGACATACTATACTTTTCTTGTTCAGTCATTTTTACTTCCTTTTAAAGAAAACATATACAAACATATATATTTAACTTAGAAGTGATTTTGAAAAATGTTCTTTGTAATTTAAGAGTTTTTTTTATTTTACATTTTTTACAGTTTAGTCACTTTTTTATCCCAGTTGTAGCCCTCTCCTTCATCTCTTCCTGGTCCACCCTCCCTCCCTGTTCCCCTCTATCTCTCTCCAGTAGTCCACTGATATGGGAAGTCATTCTTTTCAAATGCCTGACCCTAGCCTATCAGGTCCCATCAGGACTGCTTGGATCATTTCCTCTGTGAGGGGGCTAATTGCCCCCACCAGGGGAAAGTGATTATAGAGCATGCAACCAAGTTCATATCACAGACTCACTCTGCTCACCTTACAAGGGAACCTACATGGAGCCTGAGCTGTCTATGGGTAGGGGTCTAAGCAGGGGGTCTAGGTCCTCTCTATGCATGGTCTTCGATGCATCAGTTTTTACAGTCGCCAAGGGCCCAGCTTCTTTTTGGCTTTGTTGGTCTCCCTGTGGAGTCCCTGTCTTTTCCAGGTCCTTCACTCTCCCCTTTCTTCTATAAGACTACTTGTGCTCTGTCCAAAGTTTAGTTGTAAGTCTCTGCATCTACTTTGATCCCCTTCTGGGTGAAGGTGTTTAGAGGAGATCTGTGATAGGCTCCTGTCCTATTCCCTCTCTTCTGCTTCCAGTGTCTATCCCATTTGCCCTTTTGAATGAGAATTAAGCATCTTCCCTAGGATCCTCCTTGTTGTTTAGCTTTTTTAGGGCTATAGATTTTAGTATGGTTATTATATAATATATGGGTAATATCCACTTATAAGTGTGTATATACCATTTGTGTTTTTCTGGTTCTGGGTTACTTCACTCAGGATAATTTTTTCTAGTTTCATCAATTTGCCTGCAATTTTCAGAATTTCCTTGTTTTTAATTGCTGAGTAGTATTCCATTATATAAATGTACCCCAATTTCTGTATCCATTCTTCTGTTGAGGGACATCTAGGCTCTTTCCAGATTCTTTCTATTATGAATAAAGTTTCTATGCATATGGTTGAGCAAATGTCCTTGTTGTGTACTTGAGCATCTTTTGGATATATGCCTAGGTGTGGTATAGCTGGATCTGGAGGTAACACTATTCCTAATTGTCTGAGAAAGCACCAGATTGATTTTCAAAGGCGTTATACCAATTTTCATTCCCACCAGCAATGGAGGAGGGTTCCCCTTTATCTACATCCTCTCCAGCATGTGTTGTCATTTGAGTTTTTGATCTTAGGCATTCTGATGCATGTGAGATGGAATCTCAAAGTCATTTTGATTTGCATTTTCCTGATGAGTAAGGACATTGAGCATTTCTTTAAGTGTTTCTCAGCCATTCGATATTCTTCTGTTTCTCAGCCATTCGATATTCTTCTGTTTAGAGTTCTTTGTTTAGCTCTGTATCCCATTTTTTAATTGGATCACTTACTTGGTTTGTTGGTATTTAATTTCTTCAGTTCTTTATGTATTCGGGATATTGGCCCCTAAGAGGCTTTAAAAAAAGACTTGCTATAAATATTTCATTAATTATGTCTGAATAATTTATTCTTCTTCTTTTTCTTTTCTTTTCTTTTTTTTCAGATAGAGTTTCTTGTGTAGCCTTGGCTGTCCTAGATTCTCTTTATAAACCATGCTGGCATCAAAGTAAAAAAGATCCACCTGCCTCTGCCTACCCAAGTGCTAGGTTTACAGGAACATGCCACAATTCCTGGCTTCTGAATATTTTCTAATCATAAACTAAGAATTATATCCTGCATAATTTATTTTAGTTTAATGGCCTATATCTTGTGCTCTTTATTGTTGAGCGGTCCACATGTTCTAAGGAATTGTTCCTGCAGTTGCTTGATGAAAGCTATGTCAATGTCAGTTAAGTCAGGTAAATTGAAGGTACTGCTTAATTTTTATGTATCTATTAATTTTATAGCCCATGGCTTTTAAATATCAAGGAAGAAGTGCTCAGATATCTGATAATTATTGTGGATTTGTTTATCTCTTCTTTTCAGTTTTTCAATGTTTTTGTTTTATGTGTTTAAAATGCATATGGATGTTGTTTACTTATAATAAATTATGTAGAGTAAGAAGAGTTATGAAATAATCAGGAAAGATGTAAGTAAAAGTTACATTCAAAATGTTTAGCTCATATGTATTTGGTAACCTTGAAGAAAATACTATGTATCCTATCTAGGTGAGTCTAAAGATTTGTACCTAAATTATTCTCTATCATATTTTGTATTTATCAACTTAAAAACATCTTTCCATATCTTAAAACAATTTCTTACATCCTAACAAGCTTAAATATCACTGTGAAACTATAACTATCTATTCTTCAACTCCATCAGATACTTGCTTGGTCCTAATGTGGTTTGATATGCCAGGGTGGGTTAGTATGGGAGAAGGGCTGGATGGGGGAAAAGGGAAGAGATTGGGAGAGAGAGGCAGAGAGGAGAGGAGGGAGGGTTGGGATTAGGATGCAAAGTGAAAAAAATAAAAACATAAATATAATACAAAAGAAAAGGGGGGAATAGGAATAACATATAGAAAATATATTGAAATAATAGAAGAAAAGGTTATTGAATCCTCCCTCCAAATATAAAACTACTGCCATTCTCAAATACTTTTTTTTTGTTTCATTGGTATAGAATTCTGTATATTGGTACAGAAATAAGGTTATTTCTATTTTAAGTGTTTTGAACACATATATAAAATCTCCCTACTTTAGACTTTGAGGTCTGACTGGATAACTACAACTGCACCAGTAGGAAATGGCTACTTTTACTCCAGATAATATTTCCTACTTCAAGATCTTCCTTGTCTGATATTTCACCCATGAAAACTTTTAATTAAAATTTCTATAGAATACATTTTTCCACTATTTTGCTTCGTTTGCTTTGAGACGGGATCATGTAGTCAAGTCTGCCATCAGAGTTTGACTATTTAAGCTCCATCCCTTAGACTGCTTTGCATACTTTTCATTGATTTTCATAGACAATTGCTTTATTGACAACCATTTTCCCGTGCTATATATTCTGATCATGGTTTACCCTCCCTCATGTTATCCCATGTTCTCCCTACCTCCCTACCACCCAATTGCATAACTTATTTCTCTCTCCCTCTCTGCAAAAGAAAAAATAATCAGGCAAATAAAAAGCTCAAGCCAGAATAAAACAAAACAGAACAAACCCACAGGAGAAACATACATGCCGAGATGGACGCATATACAAAAGCTATAAAAACAAATAATTAGAACTCAGAATATGCAAGCATGTACCTTTGGTTATTTTTCTGTGTTTACGAAGTATGTCATAGTGTTATTTTATTAAAATTATCTTGAAGATGTAATAAACGTAAGTGTTTGAAGATCATGCTACAGTTTTTAATATTCTATCCTCTTTTGCTTTTTACTAAGGGGGCATCATGTTTTCTACTATGGAAATATAAATTAACAGGATAAAGAGATACTCTTGCATATATTCTGCATTTAATCAACATCTTAATTATTTTATCAGGGCTATAATTGTTTTCTTTATTTATATCTCACATCTACAGAGAAACAGTACAAGTATTTCCCAGAGTACTGCTAATTGGTAAAGCAAAATTAACAGAAAGTACAATGAATGTATCCTAATTTTTAAACAATGCTGGCTGCAAAGTTTCTTCATAAATCATACTGGCTTGAGTGAGTCACAATGTAAAATCTGAACTCATATGTTTTGGAAAATACAAACAACAATTCAATCTAAAGCAACCATATACAATTTTAGTGCATTCCTGTTACATAAATATCACTTCTGATGGCTGAGAGAATAGCATTATGAACAGAATCAGGTGATAAAAATACACACAGTCAGAAAATAATCATTGTCACTACCAATGCCATACCAAGACTTCAACACTTTATGTGTGGCAGGAAAACTAGAACCCAGGCATATCTTTCTCCTCAAAGTATTCAGCCATCTCATAATGCAACAATCTTTTCCTTAAATACCAAGACTAAGCCAAATCTGAATGGTTCCATTATATTTCTTTTAAAAATATTTATTATTTTTATTTACGTTATATCTCAGCTGTAGTCCCCTCCCATATCTACTCCTAATACCACCCTCCTTCCCTCATCTCCTCCCATGCCCCACCCAAGTCCACTGATATGGGAGGTCCTCCTCCCCTTCCCTCTGACCCTAGTCTATCAGGTCTCATCAGGACTGGCTGCATTTTTGCTTTTGTGGCCTGTTAAGGCTACTCCTCCCTCAGGGGGGAGGTGATCAAAAAGCCAGCCACTGAGTTCATGAGTTCATGTCAGACACATCCCCTGTTCCTAGGGTACTAGGGAACCCTTTTGGAGAGTGAGCTGCCATGGACTACATCTGTGCAGGGGTTCTAAGTTGCCTCCATACATGGTACTTGGTTGGAGTATCAGTCTCAGAAAAGACCAGAATTTTTTGGTTCTGATGCTCTCCTTGTGGAGCTCCAGATCTCTCCAGGTCTTTTTATCTCCTACTTCTTTAATAAGATTCCCTGCACTCTGCCCATAGTTTGGCTATGAGTCTCAGTATCTGCTTTGATAACCTGCTGAGTAGAATCTTTCACAGGCCCTTTGTGGTAAGCTCCTGTCCTATTTCCATCTTTCTCCCTATACTAATGTCCATCCTAGTTACTAACAGCATCTTCAACAAGTGGTGCTGGTCTAACTGGATGTCTATATGTAAAAAATGCAAATAAATCCATATTTATTACCCTGCACAAAACTAAAGTCCAAATGGATCAAAGACCTCAACATAAAACCAGACACACTAAATCTGTTAGAAGAAAAAGTGGGGAAGAACGTTGAACTCATTGGCACAGGAGACAAATTCCTGAACAGCACACAAACAGCACAGGCTATAAGATTAACAATCATTAAATGGGACCTCAGAAAACTGAAAATCTTTGGCAAAGCAAAGGACTCTGTCATCAGAACAAAAAGACAGCCTACAAACTGTGAAAGGAACTTCATCAAACCTATATCTGATAGAGGTCTAATATCCAGAATATATAAAGAACTCAAGAATTTAAAAAACAACAAATCCAATAATTCAATTAAAAATGGGGTACAGAGCTAAATTCTCAATAGAGAAATCTCAAAAGAGGACTATGGAATGGCAGAGAAACACTTAAATAAATGATCACCTTCTTTAGTCATCAAGGAAATGCAAATCAAATGACACTCAGATTTCATCTTACAACCATCAAAATGGCTAAGGTCAAAAAATCAAGTGACAAAACATTCTGGAGAGGTGTAGAGAAAGGGGAACCCTCCTTCATTGCTGGTGGGAGTGTAAACTTGTACAACCACTTTGAAAATCAATTTGGTATCTCTCAGACAATTAAGAATAGTACTACCTCAAGATAGAGCTATACCACTCCTAAGCATATATTCAAAATATGTTCAAATATACAACAAGGACATTTGCTCAACCATGTTCATAATAGCGAGAATCTGGAAACAACCCAGATGTCCCTCAAGATTCAGCTATACCACTCCTAGGCATATATTCAAAATACACTCAAGTATACAAGAAGGACATTTACTCAGCCATATTCATAGCAGCTTTATTCCTAATAACCAGAACCTGGAAACAATCCAGATGTCTCTCAACAGAGGAATGGATACAGAAATTGTGGTACATTTGCAAAATGGAATACCACTCAGCTATTGAAAACAAAGAAAATCATGAAAATTTCAGGCAAATGGTGGGAACTATAAAAGATCATTCTGGGTGAAGTAACCCAGAAGCAGAAAGACGTACATGGTGTATACTCACTTATAAGTGGATATTAGAATATAATATAAGATAATCATACTAAAATCTGTACACCTAAAGAAGCTAAGCATCTTGATTCTAACTGTTAGGAAGAATTCAGTACAATGATTGTCTTTTTATTTGTTTGTTTTGTTTTTCTTTTTGAGATAGGATCTCACTGTGCAGTCCTGGCTGTCCTGGAACTTGCAATATAGAACAGGCTAAGTGGAACTCACTGAGATCCTCCTTCCTTCAGCTATGTGGTACTGGAATTAGTTTCTGTGAAGTTGTGTTTCCTAGCAATATTAGAAGCTGTACCTATACAGTCTTACATATGTAACTGTCCAAACATGAGCTGAACTACAACGGCAACAACACGCTTACCAAAGTGAATGGAAAAAGGCCCATGAAGCTTCATCCCCAACCAAAGAACTACAGGCAACTGAGAAAAGTTGAGAGGAGAGAAATAGTCTTTTGCAGAAACAGCAAGCTACTTAGTGATCCAGTGCCAAAACAGTCAATCATGAAAAAATACATATAAATATATTTGTGAATATACACATATACATGTAAGCATGCAATAACAATCAGGAAAATTAAAACACCATACTTTTGGAGAAAAACTGAAGAGTATATGACAGGTGGGGGAATGTTGAAAGAAAGAATGGAAGAAAAATGCTGTAATTAAATTATAATCTCAAATATATTTAAGGTAAGTGTCACCATGACAGACAAATACAAAACAATGGAACATTGATATTCCTCATATGTCTCTAGGAAAAGACAAAAAAGCCCATGAAGGAAAGGGTATTTTGTGGAGTAAAATTGGAGTGATATACCTAGTCCTCTGTGACCGCTAGATATAAACATTCCTAAGATTACTGTAATCATGTACTGGTTATGAAGGCAGCTGAGAGGTGTACAGGATGCATATTTTAAAGCTAGACTTTGTTACATACTGAGTTTTCGTGATTTTGAGATTAGCCTGTGCTGCATGAATGTCTAAAATAATCAATCAAACAACCAAACAAACAGAAAAAACCTCCTAGAAACGAATACAAAAACAGCAGAAAAGAAATGCCCCACCACCTCTAACTTATATAGCCATTCCTCTCCATCTTTCACCATGATCCCTAAGTTTCAGAAAGATTGGGAGGATTGGATATAAATAAAACCCATGGTATGGGAGCCCTGAGCATCCATGAGGAATGGAGTTTGATAGAACTCAGTCTCACAGTTTCATATACATCCGAGTAGGACACCAGAACTACGTTGAAAACAAAATGGTGTATGTCACTTTCAGATTTTGTAATTAAGAAACAACGTTCCTCTGCAATGGCTGAATGCTCTAAGAAAAGCAGTAGCTCTGAATGACGATAGGCAAGGCAACCAATGACAAGACCATGATAGAAAAGAGATGAGGATCTTCGGTGTATCTGAAGATGTAGGTTTTGGTGTTACCAAAATCTAACACCGCTCCAAATAGTAATAACCTATAAAAAGTCCATTCTACAGAACTCTCAAGGAACTAGGTAAAATTAAAAATAAAGTGCCAGATTGATTTCTAAAGTGCTCGTACAAGTTTACATTCCCTCCAGCATGTGTTGTCATTTGACAAAGAGGATGGACATTAGAAGAAGGAGAAACAGGGAAGAGTACAGGAGCCTGCCAGAGAGGGCCTCTGAAAGTCTCTATCCTGCAGGGTATCAAAGCAGATACTGAGAATTATGACCAACCTTTGGGCAGAGTGCAGGGAATTTCATGAAAGAAGTAGGAAATAATAAGACCTGGAGAGGACAGGAACTCCACAAGGAGAGCAACAGAACCAATAAATCTGGGCACAAGGGTCTTTCCCGAGACTGATACTACAACCAAGGACCGTTGATAGAGATAACCTAGAACCCCTGCACAGATGTAGCCCATGGCAGTTCAGTGTCCAAGCGAGTTCCATGGTAATAGGAACAGGGACAGTCTCTGACATGAAATGATTGGCCTACTCTTTGATTACCTTCCCCTGAAGGGGAGCAGCCTTAGCAGGTCACAGAGGAAGACAATGCAGCCACTACTGATGAGACCTGATAGACTAGTATCAGAGGGAAGGAGAGGAAGACCTCCCCTATCAATGGACTTGGGGAGGGGCATGTGTGGAGAAGGGGGAGGGAGAGTGGAATGGAGAGGGGAGGAGGGAGCCTTTGGGAGATACAAAGTGAATAAAGTATAATTAATAAAAAATTTAAAAAATGACATATGAGAAAAAATTTAAAATAAAGAAATGTCCCCTTGTACCAAGACCAACAGCCTTAATAATACTGATGTCATTATATTTGTAGTGAGAAAAATTCAAGAAAACCCACATGTATCTCAACTTTAGAAAAGATTAAAAATCTATGCTACATGAATATAAAAGCAACCTCAACAATTAACCAATTTATACAATGGATCAATCTATGATTAAAAAAATAAAAGTACAAAATAATGTACATAGTATGTTTGCAACTTAAAGTTCAAAATCGGTGCTCAACATTCTCTTTTCAAATTGATGTATCTATATACATATATATTGATATTTGGAGAAAATATGGTAGAATGAAAACTATTGGAAATTTGGTAAAGCAGATGCAGTAATGCTTTATAGTACTATCTTATGCATTTCAGGTATTTAAAAAGAGTTCAACAGTCATACAAAATTCACTTACATGTTTACAAATGAACTGTGGGTAACAATATATGACGAAGAAAATAACTGTCAAAATCCAAGCTGTCCTCTCCAGGTCTTACTATTTCCCACTTCTTTCATAAGATTCCCTGCACTCTGGCCAAAGGTTGGTCATAAGTCTCAACATCTGCTTTGCATCTACCTTGCAGGGTAGAATCTTTCAGAGGCCCTCTGTGGCAGGCTCCTGTCCTGTTCCCTGTTTTCTCTTTCTTCTGATGTCCATCCTCTTTGCCTTTCTGAATGGGGATTGATCATTTTAGCCAGAGTCCTCCTTCTTGATTAGTTTTTTCAGGTGTACAGATTTTAGTACGTTTATCCTATATTATATGTCTCATATCCACTCATGAGTGAATATATACCCAGTGTGTCTTTCTGCTTCTGGGATACCTCACTCAGGATGATCTCTTACAGTTCCTACCATTTACCTGTAAATTTCATGATTTCCTTGTTTTTTATTGCTGAGTAATATTCCATTGTGTAGACAAGGAGAGCAACAGAACCAAAAAATCTGGGCACAAGGATCTCTTCTGAGACTGATACTCCACCAAGGACCATTGATGGAGATAACCTAGAACCCCTGCACAGATGTAGCCCATGGCAGTTCATTGTCCTAGTGGGTTCCATAGAAGAACAGGGACTGTCTCTGACATGAACTGATTGGCCTACTCTTTGATCACCTCCTCTTGATGGGGGAGCAGCCTTACCAGGCCACAGAGGAAGACAATGAAGCCACTACTGATGAGACCTAATAGACTAGGATCAGAAGGAAAGAGAAGTGACCTCCCCTATCAGTGGACTTGGGGTGGGGCATGTGTGGAGAATGGGGAGGGAGGGCATGATTGGGAAGGGAGGAGAGAAGGGTTTAAGACGGGGATACAAAGTGAATAAATTGTAATTACTAAAAAAAATTAAAATATTTTATAAATTCCAAGCTTCTACTGATGCTAGGAAGGATGAGCAATTGAGGAAGGGAGACTTCATATTGGAGCTTCTGATAATGTTAGCTTTTTTTTTTTTTAAACAAGGTACACATGATTTAATTTTCCTTTATAATTATATGTGAAAGTAGCAACAGTATATCAATTTCATGTATTTCTAATGACTAAAATTGAAAAAGAGAGTAAAACGAAGTTTATAAAATTTAATATTTTTGTTATCACTGAAGTAGATAAGAGTCACTGTCACAAATCCTGATTATCAATTTATACTCCTACATTAAAATTCTGGATTTAGGCTTTGTGGCACAAACATATAATCCCAGCACTCTGAGGCTGAGGCAGGAGGATTTTGCACTGGAAGGTAATCTCAGGTACATGTGAAGAGTCTTGCTCAAAAATTTAAATGTCTATATCCTCCACTCATTAATTGCTATTATTTTAAGTGAAATGTCAGTCACGATTTCCTTTCATGCATTACTTTAACTGAAAATCACTGAAATAATGAACTGTTTCAAAAATATAAAAATATTTTAAAGAAAGTTTTCTAAACTTGCTAAAATATTTTATTTTCTAATTTGCAATATGTATATGTTAGTATGTAGCTGTTGTTACATAGATAACTTATTTATATGAGATCAGGTTATCAAAACACATTTGCCATGGGATGACTTTTAAGGAAAGCCATAATAACATCAATTTATTTTTCCATGAGGTTAACCATATACCATTACCAATTCTGAAATATTTTTAGTTTGATTTTGGGTGAGATAGTCTTCATAGAAAATATGAAAAGCATGGAGGGTAAACATTACAGACACTTTGAAAGCTCAATCAAAATAACCCCAAATCTACAAAATCTCTCTTCATGTTTATGGTGGTGTTGGATGCAGACTGTGTGTCAGAATATTACAAATGACAGACTAGGAAAAATACACCAGAAAATTATATTTTTTCCAATATTAAGTTATCAAGTACTGGTTTCAAAGTCCTTTCTTGACCTACAACATTAAAGTACTGAATGTTTCTGGAATCATTTTCCAGTTTTATCTGTATTTCCAAGCAGAGATGAATTTTAAAAAATGAATTAATTTTTCTGCATACAGATATCCAGTTGGACCAGCACCATTTGTTGAAGATGCTGTCTTTTTTCCATTGAATGGTTTTGGCTTCTTTGTCAAAATTCAAATTTCCATAGGTGTGTGGGTTCATTTCTGGGTCTTCTATTCGGTTCCATTAATCCACTATTCTGTTTCTATGCCAATACCATGCAGTTTTTATTACTATTGCTCTGTAGTACAACTTGAGGTCAGGGATGGAGATACCTCAAGATGATTTGTTGTTGTAGAGGATTGTTTTGGAGATTCTGGGTTTTTTGTTTCTCCATATGAAGTTGAGTATTTTTCATTCAAGGTCTGTGAAGAACTGTGTAGGTATTTTGATGGGAATTGCATTGAATCTGTAGATTGCTTTTGGCAATATGTTCATTTTCACTATGTTAATCCTACCAATCCATGAGCAGGGGAGGTCTTTCTACCTTCTTATATCTTCTTCAATTTCTTTCTTCAGAGATTTGAAGTTTTTTTCATATAGGTCTTTCACTTGCTTGGTTAGAGTCACCCCAAGGTACTTTATGTTATTAGTGGCTATTGTGAAGGGTGTTGTTTCCCTAATTTCCTTCTCGGCCCTTTTGTCTTTGATGTACAGGAGGGCTTCTGATATTTTTGAGTTGATTTTGCATCCAGCCACTTTTCTGAAGGTGTTTATCAGTTGAAGGAGTTCTCTGGTTGAATTTCTGGGGTCACTCATGTATATTATCATATCGTCTGCAAATAGTGATACTTTGACATCTTCCTTTCCAATTTGTATCCTCTTGATCTCCTTTAGTTGTCTTATTGCTCTAGCTAGGAATTCAAGCACTATGGTGAAAAGATATGGAGACAATAGGCAACCTTGCCTAGTCCCTGGTTTTAGTGGGATTGATTTGAGTTTCTCTCCATTGAATTTGATGTTAGCTATAGGATTGGTTGTGAGTCTTAATAGTACAACCACTCTGGAAATCAATTTTGCGCTTTCTTAGACAATTAGGAATAGTGATTCCTCAAGACCCAGCTATAGCACTCTTAGGCATATATCCAAAGGATGCTCAAGTACACAACAAGGACATTTGCTCAATTATGTTTGTGGCTGCTTTATTTGTAATAGCCAGAACCTGGAAACAACCCAGATGTCCCTCTGTTGAAGAATGGATACAGAAATTATGGTACTTTTACACAATGGAATATTACTCAGCAATTAAAAAGGAGGAAATCATGAAATTCGCAGGCAAATGGTAGGACCTGTAAACTATCATCCTAAGTGAGGTTTCCCAAAAGCAGAAAGAAACTCATTTATATACTATATATACTATATATACTCATTTATATAGACCTATAGGATAGGAAGATCATACTGAAATCTATACACCTAGGGAAGATAAACAAGAAGGAGGACCCAGGTTCTTATGATCAATGCTCGTTTACATGAACAAATGGGATGGACATTGAAGAGAAGAGAAAACAAGCAACAGGACAGGAGCATACCAAAGAGGGCTTCTGAAAGAATCAATATAACAATGTATCAAAGCAGATATTAAGACTCACAACCAAGCCTTTGGCAGAGAGCAGAGAATAATAATAAAAATAGGGGAAGTTAGTAAGACTTGGGGAGAACAAGAGTTCCACAAAGACCAAACTGAGCAGGGCACAGGGGTCTTATACAAGACAGTTTCTCTAACCAAGGACCATGTATGGATATGGCCTAGAACTCCCGCTCAGATGTGGCCCATGGTAACTCGGTGTCCAAATGAAGACCCTAGTAAGGGAACAGGGACTGTTTCTGTCATGAACTCAATGGCTATCTCTTTGACCCTCCCCCACACACGCCTGGCAGTAACAGCCTAGCTAGATCCCAGAAGAGGACATTGCAGTGAGCCCTGAAGAGACAAGATAAACTAGGGTCAGATGGAAGGGGAGGAGGTCCTCCCCAGTTGGTGGACTTGGAGGGGGAGGGGAGGAGATGAGGGAGGGATGGGGAGAGTGGGAGGGAATGAGGAAGGGGCCTACGCCTGGGATGCAAAGTACCTAACCTGTGATTAATGTAAAAATAAATAAATTACATTAAAAATTAATTAAATTGAATGGTTTCTGAAACTTTGCCCACTCCAACTGTCATTACAAAAGACTTATTTAGGCAAACACATTGCTGAGACTTCATGTCTGCCTCTTCCCTGTCATGTCTAGAAGGCACTTTTATGCTGCAGGTGTCTTGCTCCTCTATTTTGTGCAATCTTCTTGTCCACTCTTCTCTGATGTTTCTTGAAACTTATATATTTGTCTTATCTATAAGATTTGATATTAGATTATTAAGCTATTTTCAAAGGCAGGGGAAAAAAAGAACACATCCAGTTGATTTTTACCAAGTCAGCATAGCCCAATGTCAACACCAGACTCAAAAAGCACATAAACAAAAATATCAAATTCACTTAGGTATACAGCCAAATAGGACTGAATGTGATATAATGCAAATGAAACTGATTTTTGTGAATATCAGGATATATTTTTAAATAAATGAATATACATATGATATTCCTAAATGGAAAAAAATCTTTCTTGTTGACTAGATATCACTGTCTGCACATACTAACTTATAAATATAGTGATATATGTGAAAAATCACAAAACAATATGAGCCATATATCTAGCCCCAAATATTATTTAAAGCATAATAACTATTACACTTTTTTCTGAAGAGTTATAACTAGAAAATTTAGATGCTATTTATAAAAGAAAGCCATGCATTTTTAGATATCTAAGGGTTGTCTAAACTAAGAGAACTACATATGTTTACAATCATGATGATATTCTATTAGAGTATGCTATAGAAAATTGCCAAATAAGAATATGTTTTAAAAAAAAAACCTCTTAACACCACTTTTTAAAAGAAGCTTTTAAAATGTATTTTTATATTTTGCTATTGGACATGTTAGTTATATAACCTCCTGCATTATAACAAGGTGAAAACAGCTAACACCCGTGAAAAGTTCTTAGTCCTCTACAACATGACTGTGAAGAATCATTGCAAGCTGGTTGTTTGAGGGTGTGTCACTGCAGGTAATGTAGTTACGACAATTTTCCCAGGATATAGGTAGTAAACAAGTGATTTGTGGGTTAAGAATTTAACACAATAAAAAGCTAACTATCCAGTTTGCTCTTTATGATTACCCTGAACAGTCATTTTCAAATATCTTGGTGATTAATTAGTCTTTCGCACCAGACTGAATGGCTTTAACTGCTTCAGTTGAAATTGTACTACTTGAGGGCAATGAATAGAAAAATTGAAAAGAGAAGAAGAAGAAGAAGAAGAAGAAGAAGTACGGGAGATGAAGAAACAGACATTCTTCACCTTTTTCTTTTACATTAAGTGCTTAATGTTATCAGATTGTAAATAATAAGGTTGAAACATCTAGATTTTATTAGAATTAAATTAATGATGCCCATATTTATTTGTTAAGCCATGGTATATTGTTAAATGGAGTTGGAACAATAGTTATATTACAGTCTGTTTGTAAACATTGTTTTTATGCATGATATCTGTTAATAAGTTACCCAACACTAATTTAAGCTATAATCTTATTTTAACTGTCTTTTAATCATAGCATTGTCAGTAATAAGAAAGATAAATCAATCAATGCACACACACGCATGTTTTACTTGAGAAGTTATTCTTAGTCAGGGATGAATTGGAATATCTTGAGGTGCTTTTAAAAGGCTGACACCTGGAGAGCACCCACACTACCCTTTTACTTTAACTTTTATATAAATTAAAGTTTATTCATGTTATATCTTAGCTGTAGGCTCCTCCCTCATTCCCTCCCCATCCCACCTTCCCTCCCTCATATCCTTCCATACCCTTCCTCAAGTCCACTGACAGAGGAGGTTCTCCTCCCCTTTCACCTGACCCAGTCTCATCAGAACTGGCTGCATTGTCTTCCTCTGTGGCTTGGTAAGGCTGCTCCCCCATCAGGGGCAGGTGATCCAAGAGCCAGCCACTGAGTTCATGTCAGAGACAGTCCCTGTTCCCCTTACTAGGAAACCCACTTGGACACTGAGCTGCCATGGGCTACGTCTGTGCAGGGGTTCTAGGTCATTTCCGTGCATGGTCCTTGGTTGGAGTATCAGTCTCAGAAAAAACCCCTGTGCCCAGAGTTTTGGGTACTTTTGCTTTCCTTGTGGAGCTCCTGTCCCCTCCAGGTCTTTTTATCTCTCCCTTCTTTCATAAGATTCCCTGCACCCTGCCCAAAGGTTGGTTATGAGTCTCAGTATCTGCTTGGATAATTTGCTGGGTAGAGTCTGTCAAAGGCCCTCTGTGACTGAAAAGGCAACCATACTACTCCTTTCAGGATAACCAGGTAGTGGCCAGGAAGAACCAGGTACTGGTGATTTTCATGTTTGGTGATGTCAATTCCCAGCCAGTCAAGAGCCAAACAACTCAATTCTCACTGCACAGGCTAGCTTCACAGATCCACAGGCAGTGCTTCTTAGAAATGCAGGTCTGGGTCCCCACTCTAAAATGCAATAGGATTGTGATAAGAATGTACAAATTTCACTGAAGCACAAGAAGCCCCAAAGTCTCTGTTCTCATCAGCTCAGTACTGGATTTAGCCAGAAGGAAGGCTTCTGATCTCAAAACAAATCCAAGGCCACAGAATGGCTAAATTCCTTATCTATTTGCAAGTGCTAGAAATCGTTCACAAAGATAAACACCTTCTTTTGTCTTGAAGAGACTGGAGATCATATTAACTAATCTTTATTCAATAAGCAAATAGAGCTATTGGAGATCTATTTGAAATAGGTTTAGAAGGTTGTGTCATGTATCTCTTTGTTCTTGGAAAGAAAACATTCCATCATGATTTCTCTTCAATGTTTTTGACTGAGAGAAAAATAAAATTCCAGACTTTGAAGTTCAATATTATGTTATTCAATTATCTTTTACAAAGTCATATGTTCTAACCTTATAAGCTAAACTTTAATAAATATGCTAAGTTGCCTGAAATATCAGGTATAATTTGTATCTGAACAAAAGAAGACCTAAATCATTCATATGGATCATTTTTGTCCCACTTATCTCAATAATAAACTATAAATGATTAGAGTTAATATAACAAAAATTTGTAGCTTTGGGGAGGGGTATTAAAATGAAGAAAACTTTTAAATTGAAAAAGCAATTGCCATACAAAATGGGATTTTTTTGTGTGTAGAATAAATTTACATAATAGAAATTCTAGGCAACCAGTCAGTACAAATACGCAATGTAATAACAACTTTATTAAGATAACAGCTATATACATGTATTAGAAAAAAAGCCATTTCCCCAGCCTTGAAATGGTATTCTAATAAGAATCAGTATTATAAACTCTTCAGTAACAGAAGAAAGTTGGCTGATAAACTGATATTTCTTGTGTTAACACAGTAGTGCACACTCAGTTTCTTTGCTGTTTCTGCTATAGACATTGACACTGTTTTATATGTAAATGAAAGCTTAAATTGAACACTATCACTTTACCAAAACTTTGTTTAGTGCACCAAAGTGTTATAAGACTACTTTGCTTTTCTTAAAGTATGCATCATAACTCTGCTCAGCTTTCCTATCACTATCAGAAAAAGCTAAAGACAGACGGGTTCTACGAATGAGCAAGAATACACATCAACAATTAGAATGCACATAAATGTGTATTTCACTCCAAATTTCTCCAATGCCATGCATTTTGTGACATAATTCTATTTCTGTCAGTGCTGGTTTAGTTTATCACACACTTTCTTTAAGTAGCCATGGCCAAAACCCAAAACATAGGCCACATGTTACTAAAATTATTAATAAAAATTTACTTTCTCAGATCCTTATGCAAATTCCATATTTCTAGACAAAACGTGAAGGAATAATTTCATTCTAATAGCACTAACTCTTACTTTTTATATGAACATTTCTAGTCAACCTCTACCAGAGCAGATGCTTTTTAGTTAAGAGGGCTGTGATTTTGATCATTATGGAAAGTGAAGTTAATTCTTAGTTAAAATTTTCATTGTTATAATACATAGCTGTTTGTCACTAGTAGCTATTTTACTTTCAAAATTATCTACTTAGTTTACTTTTCATAATTCCAAAACAGCATGTGGTGAACTGACATACAGATTTCTACAATCCAGGATAGAGTCATTTAAGTATATCATTTGAGTTAATAAGAGTTCTCTTTTCATGCCACTTCCTGGGACCCAACCTGATCTGCAGCCCCAGAGACCAGCAATGATTGGGAAGCAGGCAGAAAACCAGAGTACTGAGGCCATCTAGCACTACCTACAACCCAAGAGACATACTATCATTAAAGACCACCAGGCCTGCTAATAACAGAGTCAACCAGATGGCTAGAGGTCAATGTAAGAAAACAAGAAACAAAACCCAGATATGATGCCACCAAAACCAAGCAGGAAAGTGCAACCAAGCAGGTGAAAATAAAAGAATAAATCTCTTCAGGAAAATACAACCTAACAGGAGAAAGAAATGAATAAACTATCTAAGACCTAAAATTGGAAAGAGAAGCAATAGAGAAAACAAAGTCTAAAGAAATCCTGGAGATGGAAAACCTAGGGAAGAGAACAGGAACTACAGAAACAAGCATCACCAAGATTATAAGAGATGGAAGAGAGACTCTTAGCTGTAGAAGATATGATTGAAGAAATCGATACATACCAGACAAAGAAAATGTTACATTTAGAAAGTTCCTGACACAAATCATCCAAGAAATCTGGGACAATATAAAAAAGTCAAACCTAAGAATAATAGGAATAGGAACAGAAAATATTTTCAACAAAATCATAGAAGAAAACTTCCCCAACCTAAAAAAGAGATGCCTGTAAATATGCAAGAAGCCTACAGAACATTAAATATACTGGACCAGAAAAGAAAATCTTCCCGCCACATAATAATCAAAACACAAGCTTTACAGAACAACAACAAAAGAATATTAAAAGCTGCAGAAAAATGGCCAAGTCACATATAAAAGCAGACCTATCAAAATTACACCTGACTTCTCACCAGAAACTCTAGAAGCAAGAAGGGCCTGGGCAAATAAGACCATAGATGTCAGCACAGACTACTATATCCAGCAAAACTTTTAATCCGCATAAATGGAGAAAACAAGATAATTCATGACAATAACAAATTGAAACAATACCTGTCTACAAACACAGCCCTACAGAATGTACTAGAGGGAAAACTCCAACCCCAGGAGGCTAGTCACACCCAGGAAAACAGGAAATAACTCCACAACAGCAAAACCTAAAGATGGAAAGCACACACACCACAAACACACAAAATCTACCACCACCAACATCAAAATTACAGGAAGCAAAAACTTGTCATTAATATCTCTCAACATCAATGGTCTCAACTCTCCAATAAAAAGACCTAGGCTAACAGAATGCATGCATAACCAGGACCCATCATTTTGTTGCATACAAGAAACACATCTCTCTAAGTGTTTCTCTGCCATTCGATATTACTCTATTGAGAATTCTCTATTTAGCACTGTACCCCATTTTTTAATTGGATTACTTGATTTGTTGCTGTTTAACTTCTTGAGTTCTATATATATACTGGATATTAGCCCTCTGTCAGATATAGGGTTGGTGAAGATTCTTTCCCAATCTGTAGGCAGCCGTTTCATTCTAATGACAGTGTCCTTTGCTTTACAGAAGCTTTTCAGTTTCATAAGGTCCCATTTATTGATTGTTGCTCTTAGAGCCTGTGCTGTTGGTATTCTGTTCAGGAAGTTGTCTCCTGTGCCAATGAGTTCAAGGCTCTTCTCCACTTTTTCTTCTAACAGATATAATGTATCATTTTTTTTAAATGTTATTTATTTAGGTACTTTGCAACCAAGGAGTAACCCCCTCCCTAATTCCCTCACATTCCCCCCATTCGTCCCTCATCTCCTCCCTGCCCCTCCCAGTCCACCAATGCAGGAGGATCTCCTCCCCTTCCCTCAGACCCCAGTTTATCTTGTCTCCTCTGGGCTGGCTACCATGTCCTCCTCTGGGACCTAGCTAGGTTGTTACTCCCTGCAGTGTATGGGGGAGGGCCAAAGAGCCAGACATCAAGTTCATGACTGAAACCATCCCTGTTCCCTTTATTAGGGTCTTCATTTGGACACTGAGCTACCATGGGCCACATCTGAGCGAGAGTTCTTGGCCATATCCATATCGGGTCCTTGGTTGGAGAAACTGTCTCGTATAAGACCCCTGTGCCCTGTTCAGTTTGGTCTTTGTGGAGCTCTTGTTCTTCCCAAGTCTTACAAACTTCCCCTATTTTTATTATTATTTCCCGCTCCCTGCTCCCGGCTCCCTGCCAAAGGCTTGGTTGTGAGTCTGAATATCTGCTCTGATATATTGCTATATTGATTCTTTCAGAAGTCCTCTTTGGTATGCTCCTGTCCTGTTGCTTCTTTTCTCCTCCCTTCAATATCCATCCCATTTGTTCATGTAAACAAGCATTGATCATACCAACCTGGGTCCTCCTTCTTGTATATCTTCCCTAGGTGTATAGATTTCAGCATGACCTTCCTATCCTATAGGTCTAAATAAGTGAGTATATACCATATGTTTCTTTCTGCTTTTGGGATACCTCACTCAGTATGATCGTTTCCAGGTCCCACCATTTGCCTGCAAATTTCATGATTTCCTCCTTTTTAATTGCTGAGTAGTATTCCATTGAGTAAAAGTACCATAATTTCTGTATCCATTCCTCAAGTGAGGGACATCTGGGTTGTTTCCAGGTTCTGGCTATTACAAACAAAGCAGCTACGCACATAGTTGAGTAAATGTCCTTGTTGTGTACTTGAGCATCTTTTGGATATATGCCTAAGAGTGGCACAGCT
>CM053745.1:34051565-34079356 GCA_028658305.1 Pachyuromys duprasi | reverse complement strand
CCGGGAAATTTCTCCAGGTAATAACTGGGTGTCCCTTGGGTTTTCCCACTTGATTTTCTCACCGTAGGAGTTCCGCTCACCTGGCACTCACAATGCTGGCGTTTTAGGTCCCAGAGTTCAGTCTCCTGGTCGCTGCGTTGTTCCTGCTCTCCTACTCCTCAGACACCGTGTTCTCTGGTGGCAGCCATCTTGGATCTCCCAGTGGTGTTTTTTTTAAATAATATCTTTTATTCAGCATATCTAGTGATAGATTTCATTAATTTGTTTTCACACAGACATGCCATTATTTTCGTTTGTTTGTTTTCATTCTCCTCATTCCATCAGAAGAATCCCACTCCAAATGTACCTCACTTTCCATCACTGGTCTCCCTCCTTTCCCCTAGATAGTGGATCTGCTTTAGTGTCACATGAACTCAAGTTACCCTCTTTTTATGACTTCCTCTTCATTCCTATGATATTTCTTCCTCTCTTTTCATAGTCCCCTATATAATTTCAATATATACACATATACACACAGTTTAAATAATAGAACCTTCATACAAGAAAACATACTATATTTGTTTGTTAATTTGCTTATTTGTTTTTGTGGTTCAAGGAATCGAAGTTACACCCAAGCATACCGCAAGCCAGTGCTATGCCACTAACTTTCCCAGCCCCTGTATTTGTCTGTCTGGAACTCCTTAGTTTGGATAACAAAATATCCTACAATTCCATCCATTTTCGTGGAACTGTCATAGTTTTGTTTTATTTTAGAGCTGAAAAAAATCAGTTGTTTATCTGCATCACATTTTTCATGATATATTTACCTGTAGATGGACACTTTAGTGGGTTTATTTCTTAGCTGTTTTAAGCAATACAGCAGTGCACATTTTCAGGCGACTTCTGGGATATGAATTAGAGTCTCTCAAGGATATACCCAGGGGTGATATGCCTGGGTCACATCGTAGTGTATTTTCAGTTTCATAAGGACAGAATATACCATTTTCTACAGTAGCTGCTCTTCTATCCATTTCCAAGAGTAGTAAATAAATCTTGCCTTTCTCCACTGCCCTGTCAGCATTATGTCATTTATTTTTTTATTATAATCAGTCTAAGTGAGGTGAGATGGAATCTCAAAGTAATTTTAATTTGCATTTGCCTGATGGCTCAAGATGCTGAATACTTTTCAAATATTTACTGGCTATCTGTGTTTCCTCTTCTGAGAAGTGCTCATTGAGTTATTTAGCCCATTTATTGATCAGATAATTTGATTTTTTCCTATTTAATTTTTACAGTTCTTTATGTGTTACAAATGTCAATACCTTGTCTGATATATATGGCAATCATTTCCCCCTCTCTTCAGACACTTTGACTCTGATGATCAATTCTATTTCTGTGCAGAAGCTTTTTTGTACTGAGTAATACCATTGGTTATTTTTGAATGATCTCTTGTATTATTGAAGTCACTTTCAAAAAGTCTGTTCCTATGCCCCTATCTTGAACTATTTAAAAGTTTCACATCTTACATTAAGGATTTGGATCTACTCTTTTTTTGCAGGGAAGAGATATGGAGAAAAATGTAGTTTCTCAGAACTGTTCATTGAGGAGGACATCTTCTAGCCAATGTCTATTTTAGATAGTTTGTTGAAGATGGAGTGTATGTGTGGGTTCAGTTCTAGTATTGTACTTCTTTGATCTACATGTCTCCTTTGTACATTTCATTGTATAGAACAATTATGCACATGATGACAAGATTAAAACTGAATGATATAAGGTAAAACTGAGCACCAGGAAAAGCAAAAGAGACAAAGAGAAAGCACTAGCTCTCTTCTCTAGCCTTGAATCCTAGAACGTGTGTATGCACTATCATTTGTCTTCTGCCCACTTAGAATTGCCCTTAAGCTCATGATGCATGATACTAAATATAACCGAAGCTCCGTAAAGCTGCACAGTATTTCTTCTACCAACCAGCTTGCCCTGCATAACAGCTGATGAGCTTGAAAACTTTGTGTCTGACATGTATAACAATTTTCTCTTTTGTTCAATGTTTCCTTGGCAATATTAGCATTTCCCATAGCTTTAAACTGAGCCATGGCATCTAGTTTGGGAGCAAAGTAGTTTAATTGTTCCACCTATATTTAATTAATTTCAAAACAAATAAACAAACAAAAACACAGGTAGACATTTACTGAAATTTACGGACAGTGTAAGAAAAAGAAACTACAAATACTTTAGTATTCAAAACCAAAATGTGAGGAAAAAAAACACAAATTAGGTTTAATAGCTTGTTTCCATAGTATGATCACATATGGAAGAATTGGTTTCTAAAAAGATTCCTAGTTTCTTTTTTCTCCTTTTTTGTAGAATTTTTATGCAATACATTTTGATAATATTCTTCCTGCTCCACATCCTGCCAGAAGTGCAGTACTTCTCTACCTCCCTATCCACCCAATTTCCCTCTCTCTCTCTCTACTTCCTCTATCTGTCTATCTCTCCTGTCTTTCAGAAAATAAAAATGCAAAACAAATATCTAAACTGAATAAGGAATAAAAATAATTAGACAAAAATACAAAAATTAAGTAAAAAATAAAACATACAAATAAACATGGGTTCTGTTTTGTGATTTCTCTGTTCTTAAGACTAGATGCCAAAGAATAAGAGTTGGAAGGCTTTTTTGAAAAGAAACATCACTTTAATGTTTTGTGTGTAACAAAAAAGAAAAAAAAACTACATTATTTGACTAATCTGAGGTATTTCTAAGGTTAGTTGTTGATCTTGTTACTGACTGATCTTTTCTTCCATTATTCTAAGCATCCTGATAAGCATCATAGATCTTACTGAGTGTTAAACAGTGAGAATATGATACACAAAAGTAGAAGCCTTCAGAAATATCAGTGTGTTCCCTTCTGATGTGTGTGTTTATGAAAATATAGAGCGAGCATGTACATATATAACCATAGAATGAGAAAAAGATTCTCATTTAAATATACACTTAAATAATATCCCTTAGAATCAAGTTTCAAAATAGTAACACAGTCCTATAATTATACAAACATTTGCTTTTAAGAAGGACATGGTCTATTTTTACTCTCTTAAAAGTGGCTTGGCAATCACCTCCAAATTTGCATCTGTTTCATTTGATAAGGAAATTATTAAAGTCAGATCACCATAAAATAATGAGTCACAAGTGGGTGGCTTACCTCTAAGGCACAGAACATTTGTACAAAAACAAACACAGGAAGGATGGAACCTGGTCCCTTGGCTTCAGTTCTATTTTCTCTTCTAGCAAGAAAAAAGCTGATCTCAGTATACACTGCTTGAATGCAATAGTGGGAAATCAAGATGATGGATACAAGGCAGCAGGAGGAAAAGCTTGAGAGAGTTGAAAATGGGTGTGCTCTATAAATGTGAGAGCATTTTTACATTTTAGATTTAAAAATACACTTTTTTGTATGTGCATGAGAGAATTTATGAAACTAAACAATACAATTTAAAGATGTGGGTTACTTTCTTGAATGTTAAATAAGGTGAAAATCAAAAGTTTAATTCAAATCCTGCGTCCTGGATTTTGTAAAGACTTTCTAAAATAAGTATAATAATACTAATAAACAGTTGTGGTGCATTTGATTTAAAAAATTTAATATTTCTAAATATGACTTTCTTCTCTGTGACTTTGCTGATCCAATATCCAAATAAAATGGGATTTAAGTTGCTGCTCCAATATTCAAATGAAATGGGATTTAAGGCTCCTGAAGCTATAGCTTCATTCAGCTTTAGCTTAAGCATAAATTCACAGACAAAAACTGCAGACATCTTCTCAAGGACACCATTGCCTTGTCTTTTAAATTAATATGACCCTAAATAATTGCTGGAAAATAACAAGGCGGTGGGCAGATAGACATGCAGGGGAAAAAAAGCAGAGCTTTTCAGTTAAGTTACACTCAGGGTCAGAGCCAAGTGTACCCAGTGAGCCTTGCAGCTGAGAATGAAATGATCTATGCTCTGCTCTGATTTAGTTTCTAACCTAGGCTTCTCATAACAAGCTCTATGAATATATTTAAATGTCTTAAGCGTGAATGAAGGGAATGGAGAAACAGAATCTTATGGAGTAGTAGAAATGGAAACCTGCATTATGAAAATGATGCGACACCCTCCGGGAGACCCTAATCTGTCACACTGTCTTTCCATGCTTAACATTCTCAGGTGAAGCACTTCTTTCTGCTTTTACCTTTTTTCTTCTGCTTGTTTTATCTGTAGCAACATCACATTGGGTTGGCAGCAGCAGCAGTTTCCCAAGAGCGCTAAAATTTTTTAAGAGTTGGACGAAGGAGAGGGATTTTCTGTTTAATTGGGAATAGAAACATTGTGTCATTACGGTAGCATCACAGTAGCTTTGTCATTATCATATCACATCACAATATATAATAACTTTATATGTTTGTAAAACATAAATCGTTTCTTTGTAATATCCAAGCCACATGTTATGGTATGTTAAATGTCATAAACAGCTGCAAATATATATATAAATATATATTTTTTGTGATAAGAATTTGAATAGCAAAAGTAAGTATAGAACATTCTAAAGTCTATGCTAATGTTTAGTATCAAGAATTAACTATAACCCAAAGATAAATATCCTGGCCTTTTTACTTAATGGCTTTCTTTTGTATACAGCTAATTGCTTTAGAATGCATCTGCAGATTTCCTTATCAATACTATTCCTGGCTCATTATGGGAATTCAATTTCACTTATCTCACACATAAATTATGGACAACTTGAAATCAGTAAGACACGTTGTTGAACTTAAGTTATAACATGTGGGATGCAAAAAAATCAGGGATGATTTAACATTGCAGTGGAATCAAAATGCAATGAAGATAATCCTTCAAAACCTCCCCTTCTAGATGCTTCATATGGGATATGGGGAGTAGACTTAATTGAGTAGGAAAGTGGAAGAGGTATCATCAAAATTTTCAGCATCATAGAAGCTGACACTTTGCCTTTTGGGTTGACTTGAAAAAAGCCATTTCTAGCTTTGCCCTTACACAGTCTTAGTATCTATCCACTTTGTTGCTTCCTTAAGCTACCAGTGCTTAATTCAGAAAAGTAAAAGTCTCTATTAATTTCTACCTTTCAAAGTATTTATATATGTGTGTGTATATATATATATATATATATATACATACATACATACACACACACACACACTCATATATATATATATATATATATATATATATATATATAAAACCTCATAGTGCTCTATTCTTATCTACAATAAGAAAGAGAATGACTTTTCACAGAAAGCAGACTTTCATTTTCACCATCAAAAATTTTTGGTTTTAAAATTCATTTATTTTTATTTTATGTGCATGTGTGCTTGCCTACATGTATGTCTGTGAACTCAATATATGCAGTGAACACAGAGGCCATAAAAGGGCATTAGATCTTCTGAAACTGGAGTTAACTGTGGTTGGGAGCTACCATGTCAGGTCTGTGAATAGAACTCTGGGCCTTTGGAAGAACAACCAGTGCTCTTGACAACTGAACTATCTCTCCAACTATCTTTGTTAAATTTTCATTTATGTGTATTTAATTTAATTTTAAATTCATAACCTATACCCTGACTGAAATCTTCCAATGCCTTTCTAATTGTCACCTTAGTGCAATGATCTCTGAAAATAATGACCTTCAGTAGACCAAATGATGTAATTTCTACTTACTTTCTCACTTTAACTAATTCCTTGATTTTGATCATTCACTTACCCGAATGTTTTTCTTCTCCCAATTCAATGCAGGCTTAAAGAATATATTAAAGTATAGCTCGGTCTGTAATGATTAGAATAACTTATATACAAACAGACATGTAAAACAAATGGTCTAATGAATGAATGTGCCCAGTCTGTTTTCTGTCTTCTCCACAGTTCTCTATAATGCCAAAGGCGTAGAAAGAGTAACAACAACTTCAGTATGGAGCATTGAAGCCACATTTCAATGACAATCACTTCATAAAATTGGACATGAATCCACTTCTCTCTAGAGGAATTCTAACACCACACTCACCGTATACACACACACACACACACACACATGCATAGATATGCATATTGAATAGGTACATTGAATAGGATAGGCGAGCTGATGGTAAGTAGTACTGTGAAAGCCCACAAAATGTTACTGTGGCACTGGAATCAGTCAGAGAATTCCTGAGAGGCAAATAGATAATGATGGTGAAGGAAGGCCTTGTGGGAAAGGCAACATTATGATGGAGAGTTACAATTCCACTAAGGCTTGTACTAGAAATGAGAGAAAAGAAAGTCAGTGACAAAAAATGGAATGGAAACAACTTGTAGGAAAAGGGTGTTGCATTTGAAGAAATCTGAAATAGAGAATTTGGTTCATTTGCAAAACCTCAGCACTTGCTTCACAAGAAGTATCCGACTCAGAGTCCTCAACACTCAGCAAGAGCTCTGTGACCTCACACAAGGACAATTAACTTCCTTAAAAGAGTATGAGGGGTTTTTTGAAGTATATGTGCCTCTGTGTGTGTATGTATGTATGTATGTGAATAGATTGTACACTTCCAAAAAGAAAACTCTGTAAAAGAAACTGTCTCAATGTCAAAGATTTTAACCCTTGGGAATTACAGATGTAATCAGAAATCAGTTCAGAAAATCCTGGTACTACAAGAAGGAATCTGTGTTTTGTCCTAAAAGGCGCTAACGATGTTTCTCATCTGAGTACCATCCCTGCTTAGCTTCTGTGATCGGACAAGATTAGACACATTAAAGAAGATATAGAGATAGATGGCATAGATATTTAATCAAAGCAAGGTATGTGAAATATGTGTTTCCATAAGCTTGTTCTTTTATAATACTAACAAACAAATTAAAAGGGGAGGGGAGGCTGCAAGTAAAGAAATGAGATGGAATATTCTTGTAACTGAGTAGGTAGACAATGGTGACTTGCAGAGAGCATCTTCCAACATGTTTTTCTCATTTAAAAACAAAGCAGTTGATGACTATAGGGTTAATAATAGGATTCGTTATCCTCATTCGTACAAGAATTTCCTGAGCCAACCTTACCAACGAATTACGCCTCACTCTTCACATCTGAGAGATGGGAGAAGTGACCTCGACAAGTGTGGAACTCCCTTTCAGTTCTAAATTCTAATGGACCAATGTAATTTCTCCATTTGTAGGATCAAGCTGTAATTTATTGCTCTTTTTTGTTTCAAGTTGGAGAAAGAAAATGAACTCATTAATTTAGAATTAATCCTCCCAATGTGCTGTCTTATATCTGGAATGCCAGACATTGATATGGACATTTTATAAACACTAATTGAACTGAGCTATCTTTATGAGGAAGGCTCCTGCAAAGAAGAGTATAATTTAAAACACAAATTCTGAATTAAACTTGTATTTTCACTGTCATAAAGAATAGCATAAAATGTATCCCTAACTATGTTTAAACATGTCATATATTATTCAGTTGGAAGTGGCATGCATTAATAATTATGCAGAGCAAAGCACCTCAAAAGCCAGTGTTTATAGTTACAAACTACATTTAAGCATTTTTCAATAATTATACTTGGCAGTTCTAATTAGAGATGGGCTGAAGCACTCCAGGTCTGCACTTCAGCTAGATACACAGTATCAAGCATGGGCTTGTTACTTATGAGACAGACACAGGCAAATAGGGTATTAAAGCTGCCTTGCTTTATATATTTATTCCAACTAGATGCATTTTATTTTGCATATTAGGCAGAAGTATATGGGGTAAAAATAATTATATTTGAGCTTGCTTGATCCCAAGCACAGTAATTTCATATGGTTCTTATAGTATGTGAGAATAATTTAAATAAAATTTGTACAATTTATATTTTTCAATTGTAAAAAATATAGATTTGATTGTTTTATAATTTCAATTCTTCACATATATTTTATAGAGTATTAACATATTGAGCATGCTATGCTATATAAAATCTTAAGCAAAGAAATCACATTTTAAAATTTACTGAAAGTTGATTTTTAATATCAAATTGGAATACTGGAATCAAGTGATTGTCCTGTTTAGAAACTCACAAGAAATATAATTTTTTCTGAATTCACTTTTCAACCTCTAGAGGACAGAGTAAAGCCTACATGGAGGCTTCATCTGAGCTGGATGTCCAGCTGCAAAGCCCATCCCTTAGACCAGCCTGTTGGAAATGCAGTATCTCTGAACCAGTGGGGAAAGAAGAGTCCACATGATTGACTGGACATATCAAAGCTAGGGAAAACATATTCTAATGTATTTGGAAAACTGATGCTTTGAGACAAGCTAAAGTGCATTTCCAAGAAAGAAACAAACAAACAAGTGCTCTGGGGACATAGTTTGAGACAGAGAGATGCAGTGAGGAAGGTATGGAAGGAGGGAAGGAGAAGGAAGGGAGGGAGAGAGGCTGTAAAGTAAGATAAAAAAGGAAAATAATCAGGGCTGTGAAACAGTGATCTTCACCTTTAATAGTTGTTCCTTGAATTAATTTCTTAGGAAGGTTCATTTCACAACAGAAGAGAGTTAGATATTGGATGAAAAGTGACAAATCTGATTCCACTCAAGAACATGTGTGTTGGAAGTGTATGTTCACAGGAGCACAATCTATCTATGCACCTCCACACACTATCACCACCACACACACATAGAACATCCTATGGCACATCGAGAAAACGCTGACTATGAGAAAGAAAACTAGCATAACTTGGTGTGAGCAAAAGAGGAATGGATACAGAAATTGTGGTACGTCTACACAATGGAATATTACTCAGCAATAAAAAACAGAGATACCATGAAATTTGCAGGTAAATGGTGGGAACTGGAAAGGATCATCCTGAGTGAGCTATTCCAGAAGCAGAAACACACACATGACATATAATCACTCATATGAACATATACTGTAAGATGAACCTACTAAAATCTGTACACCTAAAGAAACTAATCAAGAGGGAGGAATCTTGCTAAAATACCCAATCCCCATCCAGAAGGACAAAGGGGATGGACATCAGAAGAAGGAGAGGAAGGGAACGGGTCAGGAGTCTGCCACGGAAGTCCTCAGAAGGGGTCTGCCCTGTAGAGTATCGATGCAGATGCTGAGACTTATGGCCAACACTTGGGCAGAGCGCAGGGAATCTTACGAGGGGAGTGGGGAAATAGCGGGATCTAGAGAGGACAGGAACTTCACAAGGAGAGCAACATAACCAAGTGGTCTGAGCACAGAGGTCTTTCCTGAGACTGATGGTCTAACCAGGTATCATGCATGGAGCTAGCCTACGACCCCTGCACAGGTGTGGCCCATGGCAGTTCAGTGTCCAAGTGGGTTCCATAGTAATGGGAATAGGGACTGTCTCTGACATGAACTGATTGGCCTGCTTTTTGATCACCTCCCCCTGAGGGAGGAGCAGCCTTGCCAGGCCACAGAGGAAGACAATGCAGCCAGTCCTGATGAGACCTGATGGATTAGGATCAGAGGGAAGGAAAGGGGAACCTCCCCTGTCAGTGGTCTTGGAGAGGGACACAGGTGCAGAGAAGGGAGGAAAGGAGGGGTTGGGACAGGAGCAGGGAGGGAACTACAGGGGTATATAAAGTGAAATTAATGAAGAATTTAATAAAAAATGGTTCTAGTAAAAAAAAGAAAGAAAATGCAGAGAACTGTAAACTGTGCAATAGCATCATCACACACTGACACAGTTAAGGTGGTACTGATGTTACTTTCAACTTCTCTAGAAAAGATAACTGGAAGCTCATCTTTTTATTTTTTAATATTAATTACAGTTTATTTACTTTGTATCCAAGCTGTAGCCCCTCTCTCATTCCCTCTCAATCCCACCCTCTCTCCCTCATCTCCTTCCATGCCCCTTTCCAAGTCCACTGATAGGGGAGGACCTCCTCCCTTTCCATCTGACCCTAGATTATCAGGTATCATCAGGACTGGCTGCATTGTCTAACTCTGTGGCCTGGTAAGGCTGCTCCCCTATCAGGAAGAGGTGATCAAAGAGCCAGCCACTGAGTTCATGTCAGAAACAATCCCTGTTCCCATTACTAGGGAACCCACTTGGAGACTGAACTGCCATGAGCTCAGGGGTTCTAATCTTAAAGTTTTTGCTCTAGTTACTACTGTGATATCCACATAGAAATTTTCACAACATAAAAAAATAAAACCAGTATATAAATGGGTGAAAAACATGATTAGGAAATGTTAGAAGAAATAAGAATTTTCTAAATGTTCAATGTTGCTGGTGAGGACTGTGAATAAAACTTTACTATCATTGTCTTGATGACATTAGAGATGAGGGAATTACAAAGTGTGTTTAAGTAGAGAAAGTAGAATTCTCAAAATCTGTGAGTAGGAGCACAAATTATTACAACAATGTTATAGGAAAATCGGGAAGCCTTTAGTTAAATCTATTACATGTGCACACTGGCTTCTAACTAGTGGACTGTGATTAATTATAGCTCTCAGGTATACTAAAGAATCTATTCAAGAAACATAAATGAGTAGATTAAAGAGGGGGGCAAAGCACTCTAGATATTGATCACTTGTCAAACATAGATAAAAAAATATAACGGAGATGTAAATTTCTGTGCACTAGTCAAGACTGATTGAGATATTCCTAATGCAGAAACATGGGTAATGCTTCAAATTAACATTGGTTAAAATAGAAAGAGGTGTGTGCCACAATGGCATTAATTAGTTTTTAAAACAAGCCTTATACTCTGTTTTGAGTCCATCGCTAGATTAGACAGGAATATCTATCTGAAAACTTAACAGTGATGCCTACTGGGTAGGGAGTTAATGGGCGGAGCCTTGAATGTGAAAAGAGGAAATGAAACCAAACAAACAGAAGAGACCATGCATAGAGAAGTGGTTTGCTACATTGTCAAGATACAGATTGACAGCTCAGTTAATTTTGCTTGTCTCATACAAGTAAGTGTAGAAATTAAAAACGAAACACTCCCCCTCAATGCTCCTTTTGATCCTTAATCCAATAGGCATTGTAAGTTTCCTGCAATCCTCTGCATATGTTTTTTCCTTTGCCGTTTTCTACCATGTGCAATTCTGGGCTATTTCCCAGTAATTGCTGTATTGTAAAATAAGCTATTTCACCAACAACAGTTACTTTAGACAAGTTGCTAATATTTTCAGTATTTCAAGTCCCAGTTTCCTATCTTACTATGAATAGTAAAGCTGAATATGCAATGAAAGGATGGCCATAGCATTATTTGGCATGTTTCAGCTTAAATAAAAATAATTAGGTGTCTTTTGACTTAATAATCTGGAGGCTGTATGACCTTGCAAATACATGCTTCTGCAATGTCTAATTTGTTCCTTGTTTGTATTTACTAGTCACTGTTTTTATTCAATGATTTCTCTCTCTCTCTCTCTCTCTCTCTCTCTCTCTCTCTCTCTCTCTCTCTGTGTATCTCTCTCTCTTTCTAAGAGCTGATATTGCTTGTAACAAAAGCTAAACTCTGTAGGTCTAAATGAAGTGAACCAAGGGCATGGGAAACTTCTTACCTGGATGTTTGACACTCTATAGGATCCACGACTCTGGCATTTTATCTATTGGTACTGGTGGACATACCTTCTTCCCCACACCTTGAAACCTAATCTCCTGGATATCATTGATGGGATTTAGAAAACACTATCCAAAATGCAGCACATTGGTATTGGAAGAAATATCAGAAGCAGAGAGATCTCAATGACTGCTTCCTGTTCTCCCCTGAATCAGACCTTTCAAAGAATTCTCTGACCTTCATCAGATATGAGCTATAAAGATCTGAATACAGAAGTACTCCCCATTCTGGGAGTAAAGCAATGCTCTTATCTCTGCAAACACAAGGGCACAGAGAAGAACAGAAAAGCTTTGGGTGAGTCCTTCTACTTTATTACCATATGTCCTCCACAGTCATCTGATTACATTAATCATATGTCTACATGAACACTGTTTCTTCATCAACTGCAAAAAGTGGGAGAAAAGGAAAGGCAGCTCTCTATTGCTACAAGTGTCTCGTGTGAATGTAGCAATGGACATGGTCCTTTGAGGGTTTTTTTCTTGCTAACACTCAACAGCTGAAAATGTTTCAAAATTGCTATGAAAGGCCCTTCATCTGACATGAGAGAACAGGATGAGCAAACCCTCCATACCTTCTACAGCAACATCAGAGCAAGACTCTGAACACTATTCAAAAATGTCTTCTTATAAACCCTCTGATCACCACTTCACACCTGTAGACCTCAGAGCATAAAGATAGAAGAGGAATCCCAAAGTCCTAGAACTGCTTCTTAAACGCTTTCTTTCAAAATCCTATTGCTGTGATGGAGAATTAAAATTTAAAAATTTTGTCTTTGTACCTAATTAGTTTTCAATTTGTAACATCATATTAAGTATGGAAAACTAATACACAAGCATGAGAAGACACTGCAATCACCGTGGGGAATACTAAAACAGATCATTAAAAGACTAAAAATGAACACAAAATGAACTAACATTTTATTAATTTAATAAATAGTAAAATTTCTTACAAATAAAAGAGTCAAAAACACACATGAAAATGTGTTTAAAATGGTTTATGTGTGAATAATTCAAAAAGGGAAGGCTTAACAGATTAAATGTTGCCTGAGCAGTAAATGTAATTACTAATGAAATTATTATAATGAATGTCAATTGCAAAAATACAACTTGAAGCTGTTAGAAAAATACAGACAACAAAAATAATTTGTTTACTTTTGGAATGAAAACATACTTTTAGATTATATAGGAGTTAAAGAAGAATTAATGTAAGTTTATCATAATCTCTAAGATAAAAGAAATAATAAAAATGATTAATAAAATTAGAAAAACAGGTGTGATAGAAAATAATAAATGTTTGTTTTAAAAGACAGAAATTGATTTATAGACCAAATGAAATTATTTTAATATTCATCTCTAAGTGAAGCATGTTTAGGCATGCATTTAGTTCTAGCACTCAGGAGACATTAGCAGGTGAATATCTGAATTTAGACCACTCTGGTGTATTAGCAAATTGGGCTAGTCTGATCTATACAGCAAGTTTCAGACAACTCAAATCTGAAAACTGATATCTTGCATCAAAAAGAAAAAAGCCCAAGTATTATGCTGGAAAAGCTGAAAAAATGACATAAGATTAATATATAATGAGAAATAATGAAGACTTATTTTAAATCACTAAAATATAAAATGAAACAAATAATAAATATAGTATATTATATTACATCAAAGACACAAGTCTTTCTCTTTTCAGAAAAAGAAAGACAGACCATTAGAAATTAACTAAGATAAAAGTGATGAACAATATCACTGAAGAGAAAGGGACAGGCAAGAATCCTGGATATGAGGGGACATTCTAAATTTTATTTTTTTAATTTATTTATTTTTTTACTAATTACATTTATTCACTTTGTACCCCAACTGTAGCTCCCTCCCTAGCCCCCTCCAATCTCACCCTTCCTCGCTCTTTTCCACCCACGCCCCTCCCCAAGTCCACTGATAGGGAAGGAATGCTTCAAACACTTTTTATGATAAATTCTGAAAGTGTATTGTAGACGGAGGGATAAACATATTTTAAGCATCTGTATGCAGGGTCTAGGGGATAGCTTAGTGTATGCAGTCTGCTCTGTAAGAATGGGGAACTGAGCCTGGATCTCCAGCATCTACACCATCTACAGACACAGCAACACACCCCTGAAATCCTGGCAGCGCCCTCAAGCTAGTCAACCCTGACAATTAGTGAGCTCCAGTGAGAAACACTGTCTCAAAAAATGTGGGGATTGCATTGCAACTTAAGAATACATTTCTCAGAAGGAGGGAGATAAGGGAGGGAGTGGGAGGGTAGGAGGGAATGAGGGAGGGGGCTACGCCTGGGATTCAAAGTACCTAACCTGTGATTGAGATAAAAATAAATAAATTAAAAAAAAAGAATACATTTCTCGCCTCGATATGTACATGCACATTTGCACCCAACAGCATATACAGACACACAGACATACACACACACACAAGTAAATGACTAAGAAATATATAGACACCAGAAGTCAAAAACAACAATCCCTCGGCTTCAAAAGAGACCTGTGTAGTTTTAAACCTATCATTTCACAATCTAAGACAAAACAGACATTGGAAGAGGGAGAAAACAGGGAATGGGAGAGGAGCCTATCACAGAGGACCTCTGAAAGACTCTACCCAGCAGGGTATCAAAGTAGATGCTGAGACTCATAGCCAAATTTTAGGCAGAGTGCAGGGAATCTTATGAAAGAAGGGGGAGATAGAAAGACCTGGAGGGGACAGGAGCTCCACAAGGAAGAACAACAGAACCAAGAAATATGGGCCCCATGGCAGCTCAGTGTCGAAAATGGTGTCCTAGTAAGGGGAACAGGGACTGTCTCTGACATGAACTTTGTGGCTGGTTCTTTTATCACCTTCCCCTGAGGGGGAAGCAGTCTAACCAGGCCACAGAGGAAGACAATGCAGCCAGTCCTGATGATATCTGATTGGCTAGGGTCAGATGGAAGGGGAGGAGGACCTCCCCTATCAGTGGACTTGGAGAGGGGCATGGGAGGAGATGAGGGAGCGCAGTATTGGGAGGAAATGAGGGAAGAGGCTACAGATGGGATACAAAGTGAATAAACTATAGTTAATATAAACAAATAAAATTTAAAATGAAAATAGTAACCTCCATAGATAACCAGAAAACATATAACAAATTACATTTTTAACCCAAATAAAACTCCTGGAATTGTTGTGTAAAAATAAAAATATAAAAGTATCTTTATGGGCTAGTGAAAAGTCTACCTGCCAGGAAGCAACACCAAAACATTCTTTGGAAAACAGAGTAGATATTTCCTGTGAAATCAAGAACATGACTTATCACCACCACACTTATTCAGGGTTATTCAAAAGATATCTGTACAAGTATCTAAATTTTAAACATGACACATGGTTCGAATATTCTAAGAGGAAGCTGTTGATTCATATTTTTCCTCAGAAAATCTATGTGACTCTACAGAAAGCTGGAATATCAGGCCTGAGGATTTGAAAAGTGTGGAGAGACTTAAAAGATAAAATGGTGACTGAACAAAAATTAGGTGTGTGCAAAGATTAAATGTGTGTGTGTGTGTGTGTGTGTGTGTGTGTGTGTGTGTGTGTGTGTGATTTGTATGTGTGGTAGATAATGAAATGGAAAGCATTCTTTTGGATAGGCAAGAAACATCCAAATAGTTAAAGGCTTGAGTTAATAAAATTAGCATTTCTGAAAAGCAGAGAGGGGTTGGTACCAAATATTAGAAGAGGGGAGTTTGCAATGCAGAATCTGAGGGGTAGACAGATATTAGGACTTTCAAGATCTCAGAAGACATGAAATAGGTTTGTATTTGTTATAAAACAACCAGGTCTGAGGAGTAATTGGCATAAGACTGACATACTCAGTTTACACCTTCACACTAGTATTGGGACCACCGAGAAAGCAGCAGACTGCAGTTCTGGAATCAAAGTTTCTATCATTTCTCATGTTAGATCTATGGTTTCCTGTGTGAGTAGTGGCTGAAGGCATACAGAGAAGGCAAGCTGAACTCAATCATGGTGAAGCATAACTGACTGGAGTTGATAGTGAGTTAAGTCTGCAGTGTGAGAAAACCAGTGTTCTCAACAGACTTGGACTAACTGGGTAGATGACATTGTGGCTGCTAACTGTGACAAGGAATGGTAGGTTCAAAGAATCTGACGTAGTACTCTTGAGAGGTCAAATTTCAATATGTTTTGTTTTGTTGAGACAGGGTCTCACTCTGTATCCTTTGGATGACCTCTGACCTGGAATTTTCTACACACACACACACACACACACACACACACACATATATATGGTGGTCTGGAACACAAGAAATTCACCTGATTCTACCTCCAAAATACCGAAATTAAAAGTATGTACCACCATACCTGGCCCTCAAGATTATTTCTGAATGCAATAAATGATAATATCAGTCAGAAATCAGAGGACAAGATCAGGGGCACAAAACAAAGCCCAAGCTAACTTGAAGAGCTAAGACTGGAGGGTCACCCAAATCCAGAAGTTTAAGGAGAGACTGAACAACAGAAATAGAATAAACATGAACTGTAAGACACAAAGAAAGGGTAAGAGGGGGAGGAAAGGATGGAAGATGGAAGGAAAGCAGAAAGGGAGAAGGAAGGAGGGAAGGAAAGAAGTAGAGTGTGTGGTGGTACAGGAAATCCGTTTAATCCCAGAATTTATGAAGTTGAGGAAGGACGAGAAGTTTGAGTCCACTAGTCTCTGTGTATTATAGGAAACAAGTGACAAGGTATGAGTTTTCTTCTTGTTATACTTAATTCAGCTTCATCAACTTCATATATAATCTAGTTTGTTACAACTTATCTTTCTGAACTTTTATCAGAATGAACTGTTATTAAGTACAAATTGATTACGTGTTCATACAACCTGCAGCCTCTTCTCTCTACAAAATGTGTACCAACAAGTACTCAATGGCTCTGTTCCATGAACTGGCTGGAGGCCTCTGCTCTCACTTTTGGTACTCAGCAAGCAAAGCCAAAGATGTTCTTGTCCTTTCCTTGCTTTGATGCTATCTAGCGAAGGCACATATGACCAAGAATAACTAAAGCCGCTATCATTTTCCTAGAATATTTCCCTGTTCTCATTTACCCATTATGCCTCATTCCAATGAAAGGATCGCTTGTTACTATAGGTAATGTGCCTATGATCATTAGGATATTGGGGAAGAAAAGTAACTATTCAAGATGAAGCATCCTTCCTAGGGTCCTACTTCCTGTTTAGCTTCTTTACGTCTCTAGATTTTAGTATGGTTATCTATCTTATTTGGATAATATTCATTTATAAGTGAGTATATACTATGTGTGTCTTTCTGCTTCTGGGTTCCTCATGATGAGTAACACAGGATGATCTTTTCTAGTTCCATCCATTTGCCTGCAAATTTCCTTGTTTTTAATAACTGAGTATTATTCCATTGTATAAATGTGCCACAATTTCTGTATCCATTCTTCAGTTGAGGGACATCTGGGTTGTTTCCTATTCTAGTGATTACAAATAAAGCTGCTATGTACATAGCTGAGCAAAAATGCCCTTGTATGGTTGAGCATCTTTCGGATATATGCCCAGGAGTGCTGGATCTTGAGTTAGCACTATTCCTAGTTTTCTGAGAAAGCACCAGATTGATTTCCAAAGTGGTAATATAAGTTTGCACTCTCACCAGCGATGAAGAGTGTTCCCCTTTCTTCACATCCACTACAACATGTGCTGTCACTTGAATTTTTGATCTTAGGTTTTCTGATGGTTGTAAGATGGAATCTTAGAGTCATTTTGATTTGCATTTCCCTGGTGACTAAGACTGTTGAACAGTTCTTTAAGTGATTCTCTGCCATTCCATTTTCTCTGTTGAGAATTCTCTCTTTAGTTCTGTACCCCATTTTTAAAATTCTCATTCAGTATGGCAAACAGGATAGACACCAGAGGTGGTAGAAGAGAAGAAAGAAGATGGGAGTCTACCATAGATGTCCTCTGAATGTCTTCACCCAACAGGGGATCATAACAGATGCAGAGACTCATAATCAAACTTTGGGCAGAGCTCAGGGAGTGATATGGAAAAAGGGGAGGATAGACAGGCCTGAAGGGGATAGTAACTTTATGAGGAGACCAACAAAGCCAAAAAAATCTGTTCCCAGGGTATCTCACAGAGACTGATGCACCAACACAGACAGCTCAGTCTCCAAGTTGGTTCTGGAGTGAGAGGAGCAGAGGTTGTCTTTGATATGATCTTGGTTGACTCCTCCTTGATCACTTATCCCTGGAGGTTGGGCCTTGCCAGAATACAGAGGAAGAGGATGCAGGTAGTCCTGCTGAGATTTGATAAGTTAGGGTCAGATGGCAGGGGAAGAAGTATCCCCCTTTAAGTGGACTAGGGGAAAAGGACATGTAGGGAAGAAGAAAGGAGTTTGGGAACCAGAGATGAGGGAGATGATTGGGATATAAAATGAATAAATTGTAAAAATAAAAGAGACCTAATAGGCTGGAGTCAGAAGGAAGGGGAGGAGGACCTCTCCTATCAGTGGACTTGGAGAGCGGTATGAGAGGAGATGAGGGAGGGAGGGTGAGATTAGAGGGGAGAAAGGAAGGGGTTACAGTGGGATACAAAGTGAATAAACTGTAATTAATAAAAATAAATTAATTAAAAATAAAATAAAATAAATTTCAAAAAAGAAAAAAAGAGAGATTCCTGGGATGAGAACAATAACAAAAGAAAACTGGTTGTTTAAGAAATAATTTATAATAAGCTTTACCACTTAAAGACCTATGGAGTTCTAGTAATAAAAACTGAATATAATTTAGTTCAATTTGTTAAAGTTTTGAAATAAATATAAAGTATAATGGCAGGAGAAGAATAGATTACTCATGTTTAGAGTTTTAGGTTAGTTCTGGATTTGAAGAAATATATTTTTTGGTAAAATAATAACAGGGAAATGCTAAATTAATGGAAAGCACTTGATCATGGAAGTCTTTTAGTGGCGAAATAATTAAATATTGAATATTAATACTGTGTATAAACACTTCAAATCTATAGAACTAGAAAAGAACAGCATACAAAAGGTAAATAAAATGCAGGACATAAAAGAGAGTAACTTTTTAAGATTATTTTGGTGTATTCCTATGTTCCTATTGACTATGTATACAAATATCTTATGTGTTTATATACATTCATAGAGAAAAAGTGCACAAGCTCGTCAATGGAAGCTGTAACTCAAAAGCAGGATTGTCAGGGTAACTTTTTCCCCATTATATGACACTAAGTTTGTGTAGACATTCGAAAGATACGCTGTAGTACACGGTTGTATTTTGTTTTAATTAAGCTGAGTTAGTATGAATAAGTTTCACCTGATATTTTCCCTGTCAAAAACGACCATTTGATTCTACAGTATAGCATGTACTAAAAGAGGAATGTATTTATATTTTCTTTTCCATCTAATTTTCTTTCTGTATTCATAAATATGCATATGAAAATTATCTGCTTTCTATATTTTCTGTGAATGTCTAACCTATTTGTTTGCTCGCTACTATTTCTTTTCTTCTTGTTTTGTCTCTAATCCACCCTAAAGTACTTAATAATCCACAACAATACTTTTATCCATTTCGCTAATCAATGAGACTTTCAAGAATATCAGGCACTGATCAGCACTCTTCCTTAAATGTTTAGTCGAACCCAATCCCTAAGTCAGTCGCCTTCAGTGTTAACACCGACAATTGCAGGCAACATATTCTTGGCCTCCTTTATTCTGACACTTAATGCATTCTTATGCTTAGTACAGGATTCATGGCAGTTAGTCACCAAATGTCTCCTTTTCCACCTTCACTCACCACACATGTGACAGTTCACCATGTGAACTGTCTGCTTAACATAGTTTAGAGCATTTCCATATGGTATAACAAACCTCCCCTAAAATTACAGTAAGCAGACAAAATAAAAGTTTTCTTCTCATATAACAGTACAGTATAGACTTTTTAAAACTGATTTATTTATTTTTATATTAATTACAGGTTAGGTACTTTGCATCCCAGTCGTAGCTCTCCCCGTCTTTCCCTCCCACTCTTCCCATCCATCCCTCATCTCCTCCCTGCCCCCTCAAGTCCACTGATGGGGGAGGACCTCCTCCCCTTCCATCAGACCCTAGCTTATCATGTCTCTTCAGGGCTAGCTGCAATATTCTCTTCTGGGATCTAGCTAGGCTCTTCCTCCCGGAGTGGGAGGGGGGAGGGGAGAGGGTCGAAGAGCCAGCCATTGAGTTCATGACAGAAATAGTCCCTGTTCCCCTTACTAGGGTACCCAGTTGGATACTAAATTATCATGGGCCACATCTGAGCAGGGTTTCTAAGTTATATCCATATATGGTCCTTGGTTGGAGAAACAGTCTCGTAAAGACCCCTGTGCCCTGATCTATTTGGTCTTTGCGGAGCTCTTGTTCTCACCAAGTCTTATTAACTCCCCCTATTTTCATATTATTCCCTGCCCTCTGCCAAAGGCTTGGTTGTGAGTCTTAATATCTGCTTTGATACATTGCTATACAGAGTCTTTCAGAGGTCCTCTTTGGTAGGCTCCTGTCCTGCTGCTTGTTTTCTCCTACATTCAATGTCCATCCCATTTGTCCATCTAAGCGAGCATTGATCGTCCCAACCTGGGTCCTCCTTCTTGTTTATCTTCCCTAGGTGTATAGATTTTTTTGTGGCATTTAAATTCCTACTTTACAAACATCCAAGAATTTTATAATGTAAAGTTATTTTATATGTCCTTTTTAGATGTTCCCTGTTGATCAAAGCACTAGCACTGGCATTAATCCATGAGTTTAGAAGTATACGTTCTCATGTAATCTTGTGTTTAGCAGCAGATAGGGACTTTGTGCAGGACATGAAGCTCTGGTGACTGGAGAACTGAAAGAAAACACATAAGTAAGTAGCTCCCGGGGAATGGATGTAGTTTAACCAGGGACAGCTAAGTTAGTAGACAGATCAATATAGAGAACTTATTTTAATTCAAGGCAAGGCCAAAGTTATTGTGAATGAATATTCAAACCCATCTGATACTTTCATAATTTTGGCCAATTTCACAGGTATAAGTGGATCAGATAGAGCATAAGAATTTCAAGCATATTCATCAGGGACATGGGACGTGCATATTATTTCAAATGAATCACTAAAGTTCAGATGATGAGCTTAGCAATTTTTCTAATGTCTTCATTATAAACAATGAAAATAATAATGATAAAAAGTTAACATTTAGTGTATCCTCTTCTTGCATATGGTCTTCTCTCTCTCTCTCTCTCTCTCTCTCTCTTTCTCTCTCTCTCTCTCTCTCTCTCTCTCTCTCTCTCTATATATATATATATATATATATATATATATATACACATTTAACCTTTACACTGACTGTATGACTTTAACATCTCATTGTACAGGGCATAATACAGAGGCACAAAGAGAGCAAGTGATTTGTTTAAGTTCTATACTAAATTTCCAGGAGGGAATTCTGTTCTTATCATTCCAGGCTCCAAATTCTGTACCCTAAGCAATTTGTAGCATTGATCAAAAAACTTAGATGAAGAATTTCCAGGGGGTAAAAAAAATGACACTTATAGAATTTATAGTATTTATACTATTGGTGAATTTTCACTAAATTAATATTAAATAGACACAGACAATACAGTTAAAGAAATTATATAAAAATACTCTGAAAAACTGGGATGGCACTGCATACCCAATTGTCCCAGTATTGTTGGTGGCTATGCTAGGAGTTCTCTCATCCATTAATTAGCCTGACCTACCAAAAAACCCATCTTCTCAACAGCAATAAAAACTTGTTCTTTTTTTAAATGAAAGTTTTCATCATACGAGTATTTCACTTGCTCAGAGTTATTCCAAGATACATGAGGCTATTATGAAAGACATTTTTCAGATTCACTTCTAATTCTGTTTGTTGTTTGTATATAGAAGGGCCACTGAATTTTGTGAGTGAATTTTGTGTTCAGCTATTTTGCTCAAAGTCTTATCAGCTATAGGAGTTCCTCCGTGAAATTTTTAGGGTCTTTAGGGTCATGTAATTAGATATCATGTCATCTGCAAATAAAGATACCTTGACTTCTTCCCTGAGATTAAGGGAGAGAAGAAAAGAAGAGAGCGCTAGAACTGAGGCACATTTTACGGACTATAAGAAAACCTAGTACAGTGGAAACTTCTTACAATATATGAAGGCTATCTTAAAGCAGTCTCCAAATACTGTGGGATACAGAATGCTACTGGCTATCTCTTATCATCAAACATGGTTTCCAATGCAGAAACTTTATTTCACCCAATTGACATGTTGGCCAAAAGGGTCACTTGGAAATCCCCAAACACCCCAAAAGCTGTTTCCAAGACAACCTCTTGTAGCTCTCTACAACTGACAACAAGACCTTATTACTGAAGATAACACCCACACACATTAGACATGGAGAGGTCACCTTCACCCCATGTTCTAGTGTCTATGACACAGAAAAGCACTGTGCAATCTAGCAAAAAAGAAAAGTGAACACCTACCCAAACACAAAACTTTTGATCTACAATCTCTCCTGCCCACAAATATGCTGAGGCAATGGTGGTGCAAACTTTGTGGGAGTAACCAGCTAATGTCTGATTGTACCTAAAGCCCATTCTGTGAGAAGGAGCCCATAACCCATACCTGACACTGCTTGGGTAAACATGAAAAAGAGACTACTAACTATATTCTCATAGATTGATGTCTTACTTAGTTATTATCAGAGATGCTTCTTCCTGCACATATGGGAAAAATACAGAGACCTACAGCCAGATTGAGAGAGAGAGAGGGAGAGGGAGAGGGAGAGGGAGAAGGGAGGGGAGGGGAGAGGAGAGGAGAGGAGGGGAGGGAGGGAATAAGGGAGGAGATATTTGGAATACACAGGTCTAATAAATGTCTCCATCATATCCCTCTTTTCAGAGCCCAGGAAAGCATGGAGAAGAGAATTCAGAAAGGATGTTAGAGACAGCAGGGATGGAGGACACCAGGAGATCAAAGCCCTCTGACTCAACCAAGCAAGATTCATTAAATTCACAAAGTCTGAAGTGCCGATCAGAGGTCTACACATGTCCTCTGCATATATGCTATTGCTTACAGTTTATGGGACTCCTAAATTTATAAAAAAAGTAGGTTTCTGATTTTTGTGCCTTATCTTGGTACTTTTATTTTCCGGTTGGCTTGGCTTATCCGAGTTTAATATGGTAGTTTTAGTTTTATCTTATTATGTTTTATTTTGAAATGTTTTGCTGTCATCTCTTATAAAATATTTTTCTTTCTAATGAGAAGCAAAAAATAGTGGATCTAAATGGGAGAGAAGATGGGAGGAGGAGAGAGGAAACTATAATCAGATTATATTGTATGATAATATGATTAATATAAAGAGGGAAAAAATAAAACAGAAACAAGAAAAGGATATAACCAAGACATCTCTGCAATGGCAATAGTTTCACATGCTAGATAAATAAGTAGCAAAAATATAAATCCCTGAAGTTTACAGAAAGCTTACATGGAAATAAACTATGGATTCCTATCACTATTACTTTTTCATTACTAGTTCTAATTATGCAAAGAATATCATATTTTTCTTGTTCTATCCAAAGTGCACAGATATTGTGGGGAGAAATTTCATTTAAAATCATTTCTACCAAAAAGTAAATACCTTATTTTGGGGCAGTATATCTGAGTAGTTAATAAAACTGACTGAAATTAAACAATGTGCCTGACTGTGTTATGATAGCGTTTAGTGAGACATAACTGTAGTTTACAGATAGAATTAGATCATAAGTACTCCGCCAAAGTTAATATATCAGTCCCTTTGATTTACTCATAATATGGTAGGTTTGTTGGCAGCTAGAGAGAGCTTGGATTTAGGTTTGAGCTGAGGTAAGACACTGGAGGGAATAGCCTTGGATTGTCCAGTATTCTCCATTATCAATGTTCTAGTCAAACAGAAACTACTCCATTTGGCACTGCTCTCTCCGCCATGATAAACTGATCCTTCACAAACCACGAGTCAAATGAGTCTTTCCCTGGTAAGTTGTTTTGTCACAGTGATGTCATAAGTAAACAGTATGGCCTCTTCCTTGCCAATGGCCTGCTAGGATGACAAATTTCACAGGCAGTATTGTCACTGAATTTTGTCTTCCTGCTAATTTCTTTTAGTTCTTGGAGACCTAAATGTATATTAAAACTTTTTTTCTGCTTTAACAATAAGTTCCTTCTTACAAAACCAAGTTACCTACTCCAGTAAAAATTTGGTACTTTGATCATAACTATTTCTTTCCTTGTGTTTAAAAAATTGTCATTACAGATTGTTGTGAATTGCCATATGGATACTGGGAACCAAATCCCAGCCTGCTGCAAGAGTAGTAAGTGCTCTTAACTACTGAACAATCTCTTTAACCTCTCCGCATGGTTTTCAAACTCTTTGCCTAACATCATTTTCAAAGGCCTCTCAGGCAGCAAATGGATTCCTAGTGGGCCTATTTTAGCTCTCTAGAGACAAAATCATATGACATAAACACTGGTCTAATTGTTATTTAACCATGGGCTAGTGGGGCACAGAGAGGTCATCAGATGGCCTGGAAATGGAATTCCAGGCAGTTATGAGCTCTCTGTAGTCCTGTCATCTGGAAGAACAGGACATAATCTTAATCCCATACCATCTCTTTTGTAAGCATAACCTGTTTTGCTTAAATTTTCATTACTATTAAGGACTTTTAGTTGGCATCAATACATCTTCAGTGACTATTATAATGTAATATATTCACTTTAAGATGTTTCCTGAGCCAATTGTAATAATGCATGTCTGCAAACCTGGAGAAACGGAGGAAAGAATTAGGATTTACAGCTTGGAGAACTAAGCAAAAATAATACATAGGTGTTTTTCATTCATATGCTTTTTTTTCCTTTCTCCTGTTCATTAATCTCAATTTTAGTATTACAGTCTTGTATTTCTGTTTTTCTTTTGGCCTACTGCAGTTACTGTTCTCCAAAGTTCTTGATTTTAAAAAGAACATTTAAGCATTTTCTTACCTTGACTCTTGGCTTGTCAGGGATGGTGACTGTGACCCAGGGTCTGCTTCTGTTACCATGCATGAGTGCATCTCCATCCATGTTGATCATGCTGATATCCAGATCAGCAATGCCTACTGAGAGCTCTACTCCTTTTAGGCTGGATGCCAAGCCACAAGACCATCAAGAGAGGAGATGATTCCCTGAAAACCTTCTTCAGTGAGATAGGCAATGGCAAGCATAAGCCTAGGGCAGTGTTCATAGACCTGGAACCTATAGTTATCCACAAAACTTGCACTGGTACCTATTTACAGCTCTTCCACTGTGAGTAGCACATCAGCTGCCCATAACTATGTTATGGCCACTATACCATTAGCAAGGAGATCATTGACCTTGACTTGGACCAAGTGAACAGATCTTCATGAATTTTTAGTTTTCCTCAGCTTTGGCAGGGGGAACTTGTTGTGGATTCACCTTCCTATTCATGCAGTAGCCTTCTGTTGATTACAGGAAGAAATTCAACCAGGGGTTCTTGACTTACCCACACCCTTCCCCCAGGTTTCTTGGCTGTCATTGAGCCCTACAATTCCATCCTTACCAACCACACCACCCTGCAGCATTCTGACTATGCCTTCTTGGTTGACAATGAGGCCATCTATAACATCTCTCCTGAAAACCTCAATACTAAACACCCAACCTACACTAAAATCAACCTCCTTGTTAGCCATACTGTGTCTTCTATCACAGCTTCACTTATATTTGATGGGACTCTAAAGTGGATCTGACCTTAATTCCTGACCAACCTCGTGCCCTACCCTCACATCCACTTCTTTCTGGCCACATATGCTCCTGTTATCTCTGCTGAGAAAGCCTACCATGAACAGCCTTCTGTAGCAGACAACACAAGTACCTGCTTTGACCCAACTCATCACATGATAAAACATGACCCTCACCATGATAAATGCACAGTTTGTTGCCTATTGTAATGCAGTGATGTGGTTCCCAAAGATGTCAATGCTGCTATAGCTATCACCATCAAGACCAAACACAGCCTCTAGTGTGTAGAACTGCTTCAGGGTTGACATTAATTACCAGCCTTGCACTCTGATACCTGGTAGAGACCTGGCTGAAGTACAGAGAGCTGTGTGAATACTGAGTAATAACACAGCCATTGCTGATGTCTGAGTTCATCTAGACCACAAGTCTGACCTGATGCAAAGCATGCCTCTCTTCAACGGTATATGTGTTGACGACATGGAGAAAGGAGACTTCTCTGAAGTCCCTGAGGACATGGATGTCCTAGAGAAGGCTTATGAGGAGTTTGGTGTGGATTCTCTTTAAAAAAAAAAAAGGACAGGGATATTAATCTGTTCCTTTCAGCCCCTGTAACAGGTAAAACTCCCATAACTTCAGCTTAAACATTAGCTGACAGGCAACAATGTTTCTATTTTCTTATTTTCATTCTGTGATCATGTCTCTTTTCCATGTGTGGCTGTAAGGTTTTCCCATGATGTCTTAAAAGATATTTAAAGGTGGAGGGGAGGTGTTATTTTTCTTGTAAAAGAAAAATGTATGACGAATGAATATACTAATCTGAACAAAAAAAAGCCCACAAGGTCTTAAGCCTACAAAAAGAACTATAGGCAACCATGAAAAGCTGGGAACGAGAGAAGTAGTATTTCCCAGGGCAAATAACATCAACTTGCTTCCCAGTAGCAAATGCTCCCCCTTTGAAGCATATATACAGGTAGCATTATATGGACTGAACAAGTTATAGTTAGAAGTATGTATGAGTCTGCATGCATATGTATATGCAATAACAATTAGTTTAAAAAGATGCCATGAATAAGGAGTATGGTGTGGAGCATATGGGAGGGATTTGAGGAAGGAAGTGGAAGGGAGAGATGTTATAATTAAATTAAAATCTTAAGAAAAACGGCTTACATTTAGCTCTATTTTGTAGAAGACAGCTTCTTTTCATTTTATTATTTATTATATATCTAATATATAATAACAAGCTTTTACATACACATGCATTTTTAAATGTTTTGATTTAAGTAGCTCTAAGTTAACCTTAACTAATCTCAACTTCTATTGAATTATGGCCATAAAACATGGCCTGTTTCATTTCTGTTTCTTATTTTCATAAAACTTTCAGGAAGTGTTGTAGGCCAACTCCTTTATAGATCCAAATCAAGCATTCCCACATCCTCACACTAAGAGTTTTTACACCAAAGCATTCACTGCTGTTAGTACAATTTCCCAGCTTGTTCACCTGCTTATGCTGTTCCTGCACAATACTCTTATTTTATCAGATGTCTGCTTCAGTGATCGATGCATTCCATAAAGGCAGCTATGTTTTCATGTTAGGAATGAGAGAACTGAGAGAATCACCAGAACGCAAGCAGTAGTTATGGCAGAGAGAATATAAAAGGACAGAAAGGCATTGATAAAGAAACACTCAAGGGTCCTCTGAGGAAAAAGTTAAAAATCGCCCTGATAAGGAGGTGCTAGTGTATTCTCTCTTCTACTCACTTTAGACAAGCTACAGGGCAAGGCAAGACAGGTAAAATGTCTTCGTTACCAGTCCTCACTGGGTTAGATATTTCATTCATAGTATCAATTCTACATGGTAATTGGTTTGTTTTTCTGTTTGGCTTTTCTTTCTGTACGTGCTGCTCATGATGTTTTTAACCCCTGTCTCTGTCTCTCTGTCTCTATCTCTCTCTGTGTCTGTGTCTCTGTCTCTGTATCTACCTCTCTCTCTCTGTGGGTGTGTGTGTTAGCTAATTTAAAGGTCTATATTATGAGGTTGCCAAACATCACCTGGTGGCAAACTGAGACATAGTTCCCATTTCTGGGGCCTATAAGGATCAATATAACACAGATAAAGTAATTATATTTAAGAAGAAACCATGGAATGTTTTCAGTCACAGACCCTATAGACAGCAGGCAGAGGATGGACCTTATGGAAGGAGGTCCTGGAGATCCAATGGGGATGCTACAAACAGGGAAAGGACATATATGCAGACATCTGTAGTGGACTTAGGATGCAGTGCATGAATAAAAAGCTGGAAAAGAATCTCCAAAGTGTGCTTAAATGTGAGGAAAGCGATGGAAGGCAAGAGGAAGATTTGTGAC
>CM053745.1:34030392-34051065 GCA_028658305.1 Pachyuromys duprasi | reverse complement strand
TCTATAGAATGAGGAATATTTCTAAAGCTACTACTTGAATATGTGTCATCTGACTTATCGAATAAACAAATTGGATCAATTCACTGAAGACCTTGAGTCCCAGATACCTGATGTTTGATATCTAATCTGGACTTAACACCCAGAATTAGATACTAGCTTTCCATTTTGTAGGTGAAAAATTGGAAATATGGGAAAATTTTATAGTTTTGCAAAAGCTCACAAATCAATCTATGTGCAACCCTAATGTTGCTCATATTCAATTAGAATACATACCTCCTCTCAAATTCAAAAGTAAGCCCGTTTGTCTTAGAAAACACTACCTACCTCATGTTAAGTAAGCATGTATATCATAACATCATCTATTTTCTTCCCTAAACCTTTTAACCATTTACATAGCTTTAAATTTTCCACTGCTCTCTTATATGCTTAAGACAGAGATATAAAAAAAATTGATTTTATTTTTAATGGACCCCTCACATTTCAATTTGTTTCATAAGTATGGGAAATTATAGTAATGCATGCAATGGTTTTTCTTTTTCTAAATAGTTCCATTACTTCAGCAAACGTTTTCATTATAAAGAACTCCATTTCCTATATACTTGGCATTGTGAAGTCTGTATTTTGCCACAACCTCCTAAGTAATGCTGTTCTAAGAATACTATTATAAAAATCCTTTTCCCTCTAAATAGCTCACCATAATTTAAAATTAAATTGAAGGAATTACCCTCAAAGTTTAGCTCTCTCTTCTTTCTGCTTTATTAAATTTGAAAAACATATTTAGATTGAGGTGTTTATTCAAAGATTTCACAATTAAGCCAGAACTACTTTCAACAAAGTTGTACTTGGGTTGAATAATTCTAATCTACTGTGATAGTTACCTTCTTAATCTGCATTACTGAGTTAAGAATCACTGTGAAAGGACTTGCTAGATGGCTCAGCTGTTAAAAGAACTGGCTGTTCTTCCAGAAGTCCTGGGTTAGATTCCCAGCAACCAGATGGCAGATCACACCATCTACAATTCAAGTCCCAGGGGATCAATGCCCTCTTCTGACCTCTAATGACACCAACCATGCATATGCTATGATGCACATATACACATACCAAGAAAGCTCCCACACAGAAAAACATCAAAAGAGTCATGGTGAAAACATACTCTGAATCTGTACATAACGGCATTTGTATGACAATTTAAGAAAAGTTGAAAGGCAGATCCTGAATGTGGACAGCAGTACCCTATGGTTTGAGGTCCCAAACAGAATGAAAATGAGACAATGAGCTTGGAACCACTGTGAATGTCTCTGCTTCTGGACCCAATGTGATCAGCCACCTCAAAATAGTTTGTCATTATATTTCTGTATCTGTGTGTGTATTTCTATGTGCACATATGGACACAAATACGGAGGCCAGAAATTCTTGTCTAATGCCTTCCTCAATTTCTGTGTCTTTAAATTAAACTCAGGGACTGGCAATTGGGTCAGTCCAGCTAGACAGCTTTGTTGTAGGGATTGCCTGTTGCTTCCCTCCAAGTTTGGGGGTTACATGTGGGTTTCCATACTGAGACAGGATGTTTGTGAGGTTTGGCAATCCACAAAGTCCCCATATTTGTACAGATAATTGAGCCATCTTCCAAGCCCAAGAAGACATATTTATGTAAAAAAAAATTGTAAATCAGAATGGGGCTTTTCAGAGTTATCTGGGCAAACAGGAAAAAAATACCAAAATTTCAACTTAGTTCTCTCTAATTATGTGAAATAATCACTGATATCTATCATATTGCTTTGGGTTACCATCAATTTCCTATTGGTCTTACTCAAATTATCTCATTACCTAGCCAGGAAGATCATGTGTCTCAAATTTCAAATATATATATGGATTTTTCTCAGATACTTTAGGACAGGAAATAAAATACTACTGAAATTTATTTGATGAGAACAGGCACAAGAAGAAAAGAAATGTCTAAAGCTGCTTGTCTGAAAGTAGATGACAAGACTGAGTGCAATGCATACCTAAATAGTAGAAGTAAGCATGTTTTTTTCTGAGGCACTGGATCCATGAGAAACGGCCTTTTATAGCATGTCAGATATTCCTTTGGGCAGACAAGCATCTATTACAAATGTTGGCGGAATTGAGGCATGTTGTAGACCGTAAACCTTTAAATGTCAAGGATGCTATATTCCTAGCTCATCTTCAGAAAGAGCTCAAATGCCATCTCTCTTTGAAGTCTACAGTGACAGATCCCTATATCGGAATCAATTTTTTGTTTTTCAGTGTTCCATATCATTTTATGTGTGTCAATAGACTCACTTTTGATTCTGTATATTGTGCCTTAGTGTTTGTTTTTCTGAACCCCGTAGAATTACTTAAAGCACTAAACTACTCCAATGTTGTCACTATGGGGCCTTGCAACATCAGAATTGAGTAGGCACTGAATAGGTGTGTGTCAAACTTCCTGTCACATGCAAGTGCATAGAAATGTTTAGTTAGATTAGATCACAGAAAACTAAATACAGTACTAAAATATACTTAACTAAAGACTGGTTTGTATACTAAGCACAAAATTGCAGAATGAGAGGAAGAAACTTCCTGCAAGGCAAAGGAGGAACCTGAGAAGTAGGAACAATGCAAAATAATGCTCAATTATGAACACTCTGAAAAGAGCTAAAAGAAATATAAGATCAAAGATTCACAAGCTGCAGGACTGGATTTGGAACTCTGATGTTGACAGGGAACAACTTGAATTTGATATGCTCTGTTGAAAGAAGCTAAATGGAAGGAGAGTCATACTCAAACTACTGAGCCAGGGAATTATTGTCTTAAAGACATAAATGCCATAAAGAATATGTTGTTCAAACGCCATCAGGTGAGTTGCCTGGAAAAACCTGAAAAGGTCACAAAAGCTTCTGCATCATTTGGAGAAAGACAAGTCTCAGTTAGAGGATACCCTGCAGGAAGAGCTTTATAAAGGCAAGAAACAGCAGTGAACACAAGAAAACACAGAGCAAGAGATTGTTAAATTACAGTCAACTGGGAGCAATACAAGATAATTAAATGATGGGGTTCAATTCACTGGGATTTCATTTTGTTCTTATTTTTGAACAATTTACAGAAATAGCAAATTGATTTAGAAGATGACAGCCAATCTTTACTAAGTAAATTTTATCAATAACCACTTTACATAGACAATTTTATTTTACACTTAACTATTCTAAGAAACACTCCTTATATTATAGTCATTAAAAATGATAAACTTAAACAAAATGACAAAAATACAAATTCATGCATTCTTACTCCAAATATCATGATTATTTTTCTCTCATATTCCCCAGGCTGGTCTTGAACTCACTATATAGTGAGGGATGACCTTGAAATCCTGATCCTCTTGTTTTGACTTCTTAAATGTGGGAATTATAGCATATACCATCATTACTGGCTTATACCATGCTAGGGATCAAATCCAGCACTCTACCAACTGAAATATGTCCATAACCCCCAAATCATGATTTTTATACTATAGTTCTATGAAATCATTAGAACATTGCTGATACTCTGATCATACATAACTGCATTCCACTGTCTTAAAATGACACATATTCAGTAGTCTTTCCAACAGGGAATAGAACCTGCACAATAATCATCTATCCATAAAACAAATTATTTATTATGCATCTATTTTGGCAAGTATCCTACAATCTTTACTGCAGGACATTTAAGGAAAGAATGATTTTTTTTAAGTGGCATCAATTCAAGGTTAAATTGGATATCATTATTAATCTTAGTATGCTCATGCTTACACTTGTGTGAACACTGACACTGATATGTAGCTTTATAAGACAGGTCAGAATCCATCTACTTAACCAAAATATTTGTCTAGTCAAATGAAAAACAGAAAAAGAAAGGAAAATGACTAGTCAGGTTTAGCAAGGTGAATGTAGTGGGTGCTGAGATGTGTTATCAAGATGGTCCCTTCAGAATTAAGATGCATATCCTTCTAGCCATCAGCTGGTGCCTGTAATACTGAGTCCCCATTGGGAAATTATTTTGCAGTGTTCTAAATGAGACTGTCTTGACAGAACATGTGCCTGCTGCCCAGCAGCTGCATCAAATGACTGTGTGATAAAGAACCACAAATGCTCAGCAATGACTATTTTACAATAATTGCCATAAACAAAGGCAATAAAAGAAAAAGGTAGAAAGTGGTATTATTACTTCAAGCCAAAAGCCCCAACACAACAAAGAATGAATGAAAAAATACAATGGTGATGATAAAAGGGAATATGTAAGTATATTAGCAAACCATACATCTAAAAAATTACATAAGAATTTAAACTACTGAATGGTAAGTAAAAGAAAAAATTTGACTTTAAAATGAACAAAAACAACCGGGTAAATATTTTTCAAAGGTATGCATATGGCCAAGAGAACACATGAAGAAACTTTTCAACAGCACTAATCATTGGGATGATGTAAATTAAAACCAGAAAGACATATCATTTTGCCTCATTAGGAGAAAAAACATGACAATGGATAGTAAAATGTGGGGGATTGGGAAACATGGTAAAATATGTTATAGGAAAATAACATATGAAAAAGCATTACCAAAAAGATGCAAGAGAGTTACTTGTGAGTATATGGAGTAAAGGCAGCTCCTGTGTTTAACGGTGTGAGTTTAAATTGATTAATCATTATTGAATACAGTATAACATTTTCTCCCAAATTTAAAAATGTAAATCTTATGTGACCCCACAATTTCAAAAATAGAGAGTATAGTGTATACCAATGTAAATTAAGATTGTTAGGCATGAAGAAGCTGCTGAGATGTTTGGTTAAAGGAAACAAACAGTATTATTTAATATATTTAAATATATTAAATATACCTATAACACCTAAGGAAATAGCCTCCAAACCAAAAAGAGCTCTGGGCCAGATGGTTTTAGCACAGAATTCTACCAGGCTTTCAAAGAAGAACTAATACCAATACTCCTAAAATTATTCCACAAAATAGAAACAGGAGGAACATTGCCAAACTTATTCTGTGAGGCCACAGTCACACTGCTACCTAAAACACACAAAGACCCAACAAAGAAAGAGAATTTCAGACCAATCTCCCTTATAAACAATAATAAAAATATACTCAATAAAATATTTATAAACTGAATCCAGAAACATATCAAAAATATCATACACCTTTATCAAGTAGGCTTCATTCCAAAAATTCAGGGATGGTTTAACATAGGAAAATCCATCAACCTAATCCACCATATAAACAAACTGAAAGAAAAAAAAAAACACATGATCATCTCATTATATGCTGAAAGGCCTTTGTCAAAATCCAACACTCCTTCATGTATAAATTCTTGGAGAGATCAAGGATTCAAGGCACACACCTAAGCACAATAAAGGCAATATACAGCAAGCCAATAGCCAATATCAAGTTAAATAGAGAGAAAACTAAAGCATTCCCATGAAAATCAGGAACAAGACAAGGCTGCTCACTGCCACCATATGTCTTCAATATAGTACTTGAAGTTCTAGGTAGAGCAATAAGACAAGTGAAGGAGGTCAATATGATACAAATTGGCAGAGAAGTCAAAGTATTACTATTTACAGATGAAATGATAGTATACATAAGTGACCCCCAAAATTCTACCAGAGAACTCCTATGGCTGATAAACACCTTCAGCAAAGTGTCTGGATACAAAACCAACTCCAGAAAGTCTGTAGCCCTCTTTTACACAAGTGACAAAAGGGCTGAGAAAGAAATCAGGGAAACTGGAAAGAGCAACCATTAACTTCATATGAAAAATAAAAGACCCAGTATAGCTAAAAACAATTCTGTAAAATAAAAGAACTTCTGGCTGTATTGACACCTCTGATTTCAAGTTATACTACAGAGTTCTTGTATTTAAAACTTCATAGTATTGGTATACAAACAGACAGGTTGATCAATGGAAACAAATTGAAGACTCAAAAACAAACCCACATTCCTAAGGGCACTTGATTTTCAACAAAGAAGCCAAAACCATGTAACAGAAAGAAGCAAGTATCTTCAACAAATCGTGCTGGTCTTACTGGATGTCTGCATGTAGAAAAATGCAAATAGACCAATATTTTTCATCTTGCACAAAAATCAAATACAAGCAGATAAATGACCTTGGCATAAAACCAGAAACACTAAACCTACTAGAAGAAGACTTGGGGAAAATTCTGTAACTCATTGGCCTAGGAGACAACTTCCTGAACAGAATACTAATATAACAGGTTCTGAGATCAACAATTAATAAATGGGATCTCATGAAGCTGAGAAGCTTCTGTAAGTCAAAGGACACTGCCAATAGAACAGAACGGCAGCCTAGAGACTGAAAATAAATATTCACTAGACCTACATCAGAAAAACAGCTAAAATCTACAAATACAAAGAATTTAAGAAATTAAACATAAACAAAACAAATAATCCAATTAAAAATGAGGCACAGAGCTAAACTGAGCATTTACAGTAGAGGAATCTTGAATGGCTGAGAAGCATTTAAAGGAATTCTCCATGTCCTTAGCCATCAGAGAAATGCAAATCAAAATGACTCTAAGATTCCATCTTACACCAGTCAGAATGGTTAAGATCAAAAACTGAACTGAAAACATGTGCTGGCAAGGATGTGGAGAAAGGGAAATACTCATCCATTGCTGGTGGGAGTGCAAACTTGTACAACCTCTCTGGAAATCAGTCTGACACATTCTCAGAAAATTTGAAATATTTCTACCTCAAGACCCAGCTATACCACTCCTGGGCATTTACCCAAAATATGCTCCACTATACAATAAGGACATTGTTCATCTGTGTTCATAGCAGCTTTATTCATAATAGCTAGGAACTGTAAACAACCTAGATGTCCCTCTACCGAAGAATGGATAAGAAATTGTGGTTCATTTACACAATGGAACTCTACTCAGATATTAAAAACAAAGAAATCATGAAATTTGCAGACAAATGGATGGAATTAGAAAACATCATCCTAAATGAGGTAACCCAGACCCAGAAAGATGCACATGGCATGTACTCACTTACAGGTTGATATTAGACTTATAGTACAGGTTAACCATATTACATTCTACAGGCCCAAAAAATCTAGGTAAGGAGGGCCCAAGGGAGAGTACAGGAATATAACTCAGAAGGGGAAATAGAATAGACAGCAGAAGTGTATCTAGAGATGGAATGTGGAGGGAAACTAGGGTGGAGATCAGATGTGGGGAGAAGAGGAGTGGGAAGTGAGAGGGCTGGGAAGGGAAACTGAGAGAGGACATCTCTTTGTCAAGGTGGAGGACTGCAACCAGGTAGGCTACTGGGAGGATGTAAGTGTGACTCTAGCTGAGACTCCTAAAAAGGGGTTACATAAAATCTGAGGTGAGTACCTCTTAGCCTGGCAGGAGTATGGAAGGAGGGGAACAACAACCCACCCACAAAACCTGTGATCCAAAAATTACCCCACCTACAAGAAGTACAGGGATAACGAGGGAACAAAGATGGAGGGAAAGTTCAACCAATAATTGGCCCAACTGAGATCTGCCCCACAGTAGAGAGCCAGGTCTGCGGTGCTTGCAGACAGGAGTCTAACTTGACTGTCCTCCGAGAGACTCCAGCCAGCAGTTGACTGAGACAGCTGCTGGGACTTGCAGCCGATCATGGGGTGGATTCCTTGGGTCCACCCCAAGGAAGTGCTGAGGGGGCAAATAGAAAGAGCTATAAGGGACAGGAAACTCACAAGAAGACTAACAAGAGACAACTGACCCAGTCCTATGGGGACTTAAAGAGACTGAGACATCAACTAAGGAGCATGCACTGTCTGTACCTAGGCCCTTTGCACACATGCAGCCCATAGGTGGCCTGGTTTTCATATGGATCACCTGGAGACTGGAGACAGAGTGCTGTTTCTAACATGAACTCTATTGACTGCTTTTGAATCACTTACCCCTGGCAAGGCTGCCTTGCCTGGCTTCAGGGGATGAGGATAAGCACAATCCTGATGAGACTTGATATGCTGAGGAAGGTTTATAAGGGAGATGGGTACTCTGCTTTTCTTTGGGGAAAAGGAAAGGGGGAAGAGGGAAGAAAATAAAGGGGAGGCTGATAGGAGAGAAGGGAGGGGGGACCATTGAGATATAAAGTAAATAAACTGAAATAGAAAAAAAAAGAGGAAATATCAATTTTCTTATGATCTCGGCCATTATTTCCCTAACAATACAGAATGTAAAAATCTTTGTTGTTATATCCAACAAAGATTAATTCATTTTAGGTGAGTTTTTGTGAAACTTCTTAGCCTTTCTAAAATATCTAAAGTCATACCATATTTTTGGTACCATCAATTCTAGTCTTCCTTAAATTTGGAATGTAAAAAGTGATATGCAATATATAATGAAGAATACTTTGTTCTAGGTGAGATTTTGTGAGACTTCCTACCCGTTCTAGAATATCTAAAGCCATGCCATGTTTTTGCTATCATCAATTCTATTTTTCCTTCATTTTACTCTTTAGCATAAGTCCATAAACATGAGATTAAACTGAAAAGCTTATTAATGAAATGGACTCCCCCCCCCATTATGTCCTAGAATACTTTCAAGTCTGCATGTGGTAAATAAGATTGTAAATGACAGCAATATTGAGACTGATATTTATTGATAGGGGAAGTGCTTGACATGACTTACATAAATGCAATGAAAATCCTTCAGAGTAGACAGTATGAGTATCTCCATTTCAGAAGAAACTAAGCTTACAAAAAAAAATAAGTCATTTACGCAGGAAAGAAATAGATAAAAATGAAATATAAACCGTAGAGTTTTATCAGATTCTAGAATTTTTAAGACTCACAAGTAAAATATTATCTCTCACACATTTCTGCACTATAGGAATTATAAGAATGTCTAGAACTATTGTAGTGAGAAAATAATATATGTTAGTAAAACTAGTGATATTTTTCAGAAGGAATTGTGAACAATAATATTAAAATAAACTGTTTAAATGCTAAGAAACAAAAATGTTCATTTTTTTTTTTGTAATAGCAGAGAGTACAAAGGAGTTTAATATCTTCCTTACTCAGCACCAAGGAACACAGGATGAAGCAGAGTAATGCCAAATGTTTTTATTCTCTCAATTATGTTTTCCTCTAATAATTTACCATAAAATGTTATAATACCTCACATTTGTAAACAAAGCTAGTGGAAAACACTGAGACATGATTGCTCTTACCTTGGAGTGATATACTTTGCTTTGCTATGGTTGAGAGGGCTCTTTGTACTCAGAGAGTCTCACACTGAGTTGAAATTATACCCTTTCCCTTTGGAGTTTATGAAAAATGAATATTTGATCATATAAACTGAGATATCCTGTCATATGTAATAACCTCTGTCTAAAGGAACATGACAACCACCCACACAAAGTACAAACTAGCATAACTTCCAGCCCAGTCTGAGCCCCACATAACATCTCAGTAAATATCACATAACACTTACATGATAAACTTATTGAAAAGAAACAGGCAAAAATAACCATCTTGCTAATAACAGTTCAGCTCTGACATCCATACATTTTATCCTCTGGTGTTAGTAAAATATCAGCCATCCCATTCATTTCCTGGCTGCCATGAGCATGACAGATTATGAATCTGAGGTGTTTATACTTCCAGCATCCTTGCCAAATAAAAAGAAAAATGAAGAGTTGCTATCCTTGTATAAATTATAGCTCTTCCTGACTATCCCAGTGCTGAATAGAAAATGTTAGCTGGACAGAGTCATGATAATGTTGTACTTTACCTTATTTTTAATCAGTTTACATACAAGTAAGATATTGCAATTGGTATGCAATATCAATTTTTAAAAGTTAGAAATTATATTTGAGTTTTATCTTTCTCCAGATTTACAGATTGAGAAGATTATTAGACAGTGCACTCAAGTTTTGTAAGACATTACAAAAGTGGGGCAACCTTAGGACACCCATATACTAACAAGCAATGTACCAGCAGCATACTGAAGAAAAATATTCAGGGGCAGGGAATCATATGAAAGAAGTGGGGGGGGGTGTTAGTATGACCTGGAGAGGACAGGAGCTCCACAAGGACCAAATATATCTGAGCACATGAGTCTTTTCCGAGGCTGATTCCCCAACCAAGGACCATACATGGATGTAACCTAGAACCCTTGCTCAAACGTAGCCCACGGCAGCTCAGTATCCAAGTAGGTTCCCTAGTAAAGGGAACAGGGACTGTCTCTGACATGAACTCAGTGGTTTGCTCTTTGACCTCTCCCCCTTCCCCCCCCCCAAGAAAGGAGCAGCCTTGTTAGGCCACAGAAGAGGACATTGCAGCCAGTCCTGAAGATACCTGATAAGCTAGGGTCAGATGGAAAGGGGAGGACCTCCCCTCTCAGTGGGTATGGAGGAGATGAGGGAAGGTGGAATTGGGAAGGATTGAGGGAGGGGGGCACAGCTGGGATACAAAGTAAACAAACTGTAATTAATATTAAAAAATAAAAATTTAATTTAAAAAAGGAGAAAAAAAGGTTACCTGAAGTTTCATCTATAATGGAACTGTGATTTGTTCAATAAATTATGTAATCTCTATGTAGGTTATTCAGGATATAGTTGTAAACAATGTAGTCAATGACAACAAATAGTCTTATTCTAAACAGAGGAACCTCAGAATAGCAGTCAAGTTATCATCTATCCAATACAAACAGGAATGTGCATCTGTGGGATCAGAGGAATACAGTAAGAAGGAACAATCAAATGAGACATATGACACTCTTAGGCAATCAAGAGGTGCTGGCCTTGTGGCATTGTGACAACTGAGACAAAAAAAAGAGTATATACTAATGAATGGTATTTGTATGGGCGTTCAAGCAGAAGAAAAGTGCACATACAGATGTTCTCTACCAGTTAACAAGGAACAAGGTGACATGAAAGAAATCCAGGAGGGAGAATTTTGAGACGTAATAAGAAAGGGACAAAAAAATTCCAAGAGGCTGGTTGTCAGTCTTTGTGTTGCCAGGTAACTTCAGGATGCATTTCTTTTTTTTTCTTTTTTTTTTAATTTATTTATTTTTATCTCAATCACAGGTTAGGTACTTTGAATCCCAGGCATACCCCCCTCCCTCATTCCCTCCTACCCTCCCACTCCCTCCCTCAACTCCTCCCCGCCCCCTCCAAGTCCACCAACAGGGGAGGACCTCCTTCCCTTCCATCCAACCCCAGCTTATCCTGTCTCCTCAGGGCTGGCTGCAATGTCCTCCCCTGGGATCTAGCCAGTGTGTCACTCCCCGGCTTGTATGGGGGAGGGTCAAAGAGTCAGCCATCAGGATGCATTTCTATACAGAGGACTAGAAATCTACTCATTTGTCCTGACATAGGAGGAAAGAGCACACAGATATTCCTAATATGATCCAACTATATATACCAATTTTCTGTGCCAGAATAAATAATGGATTGGGGAGTCATACCCCTTTAATTGCAGCACTTGGGGAGGTGGATGTCTGTGAGTTTGAGGCCAGCCTGGTCTACAAAGTGGGTCCAAGAAAGCCAAGACTACACAGAAAAGCCCGGTCTCAAAAGAACAATGGATTGTGCTAGGTAAAAGCAGATTCAGAAAAAAAAAAAAAAGCACCTTAAACACCTCAGAAATGCTTGCTTCCATTGTCAAAAGGATGGGATTATTTTCTTGGATCAGAGAAGTAACAGAAGAGGCAGGAAGATGTGAATAGATTGTACTAATCACCAAACAGGGCAGTATGTCAATAAGGTAAGTCAAGGAGAAATGATGGGCTGTATCAACAGGTTTCTGGGTTTCATGTCTGGATTCCATTTATTGTAAGAGTAAGATATTGAACAATGAAGAAGTCCAGACCAGAGTTTGATTGTAAGCAAAATGCTGGAAAAAAATTTTAGAGCACCAAGGGGGAAAAATTGTATTAGCCTATTAGTTGCTTGAGTTTCACTCAGAGAGGAAGATATCAGTATGATAACATATATTAGACAATCATCTTTATACAAACAATAACATGACACAATCTTCTATGTTGTGTGTTCTACTGAGGAATTAAAACCTGGTTTTAAATGGGCAATTTATAAAGCTAATATTTATTATTTTAGAACTTTTAATTTAATTTTAATCTATCTAAAAAAACGTATCACTCTTCCTGAAATAATTCTAAATATCACTGGGTAAGGCAATCAATGAGATGCTTGCAGCACATAGGAACTACCAAACCTAAGAGGCCCTGGTGGTAGTTTACCAAAGGAACAAAACAGTCTAATAAAGACAAGGGCAGTGATTATTGCCATGGGTGGAAAGGTTGGGTGATTATTGCCCCAAGTGGTGGAAAGGATAGCCACACAGACTCATTTCTGACCCCAAAGTTTGACCACATAGGTTCAGCAGCCACACGAATGTGTGCGAGAGCGTGGCCTCTGCAGGAAGAAGAATCTCTAGGTTTGAGCATGGGGACAAGCTCAGGACATGGTTCCAAATCTTGATTGGAAGGGAGTGAGCATGCAGATGAGGGAGAAACCTGTGTAAACTACCAAAGTAACTTATGGGTGCTCAAAAGGCTGGCGAGCTTTGACATCACAGCGAACATTTTGAAGTTAATCTGAGAACATGTTCCTGAGCCAGAATGTAACAAACCATTCTCAGAGTGATTAAAAGTATCAAAAAGCAAAGGAAGCTATCTTCTGGAGTTTTTGCTGAAATGAATGTGGGAAATCTTGAGCATCAGACAAAATCAATATAGTAATGGATTACCCCTCATTGAGCAAAATAGAAATCTGTCAGTACATTGTGAGAAACAATGAATGAGCAAGGAACTATACATAAGGTTCAAGGATCTGCTTTAAAGATGCTGTAGGGAGAAGACCTTGGAAAGTACCATCTTTATTCATAATGAATAATATCATTCACTATTGCAACACAATGCAGAGAGGATACATGAACTCTGCAGTGGCCCGGAATATATGTATATTCAGTATATCAATACTGAACAGAACCACAAAAGAATACATGACAATTCCCAACACAGGAAATAAGACCCCATAAACACAGCAGTGCCAATGTTCCTATGAACTCACAGAGAGAGTGGCAACATTCTCTGGTTCTGCTAGGTCTGTGCCAGATGGGATCCTAGAACTGAGAGAACTAGATGCAAGATTCCATCCTTAACCCAAAAGCTGTCCTCCAATTGATAACCAACCATTCACAAAGGAAAGGTTAGTTTTCCCCAAAGGATTCTCACCAGAGACTCTAACTCTTCAGGCCAGGCCCATGCTCTATAGTAGATGGCCAATACAAACAAACTCAATGGCATTTTGTCAGAGCATTTTTTAAACCTTAGAGATCTTTCGGGTATATATAGTATGGCTCTCATTTTGTGGTATTATGGGATTCTTGTGAGTCTACCTCTCTCTGCCACTATATGTGTTTCTTATGCTTTTTCTTCCAGCTCTTTTTCTTCCTTATAACTGTTTTGTCCTATTCTTCTGGTTTGTTTGTTTTTGTTTAATCTTATTTTATTGTTGCTTTTTTAGATGCATGTTTACTAAGGATAGACAGAAAGGCTGTGGACTCAATAGGAGGGAAAGTGGGGAGGATCTGGGAGAAGTTAGGAAAGGGGAACCATAATCAGAATATATTGAATAAAAAATGTACTTTTTAAAAAATTAGGAAAATTTGGAAAAATAAGGGAAAATGTAATGAACCTGAAAAATATTAAATGTTGCATGCTATATGTGTGTATTTGTGTGTGTGTAGGCCGTTTATCTATTTTGAACCAAAGCGTTCTCTGCTTAATAATTGATAACTCACCATATATGACTTAAATTTTAGTTATTGGCCCAGTATTCAAACAGCAAATGAAGGACTGAAACATCTATGTTGATTGGTAAGAGACTCAAATGGTCTCAGGGCTTAGGGTTTCTGTAGGTAGTCACAAGTATAGGAAACTCTGATTATTAGTGTAGGATGAAATACGGTAAAGCTTACTACCTTTTATGTTACAATATCCAGAACTTATACTTGATACTGAGCATTCTTTCAGAAATTAGTTTGTCTTATATTTATGGTTGTGAGCCTAGTCTTTAAATTTAAAATTAGTCACATAAAATTATATATAAACAAGAAAAGCGAGATTAGTTTGTCATGCGTTTGGAGGTGGTGTTTTCACATAAGCAAATTCAGCAGAAGAGTGCAAAATATGACATATAAACAAAACAAATGAGATAGGAAACACAAAATGTAAATATAAAGATATGAAAGAGCTAGAACTCAGAATAAGAGTAAAGTTTGTGAGTGATATATGATTCTTCCTAAGAAACAACTAACAAATTGATAATATTCAGTTTACATTAAAATATCTAGTGCTTTGTTTTGAAGGGGAATACCCTGGTTTTATAAACAGTAAAGTAAAAAATAAGCATATATTTTAGGAAGCAAAATAAAAAAGAGAGAATAAAGCAGAAATAGAGGCATCATTCCAGACTGAAGGAGATGAAGGGACATTACAGAGCAAAATGCAGGAGTGAATCTGAATGGGCTAGGAAGATTATTTCTCATAAAAACCATGAATGGGTCTGTGCATCAAATGATAAAATGTACCATCAGTATTTTCAGACTTGGTTCTATTGGGACTCAGGAGAATCCCCATTTAGAGATACATTCTAACACAGGATAAAAGGAAACTATATCAGCAACTAACTTTTAGGCTATGTGACACTATAATGTCACAATTCTACCGTATTCAACTTTTCTTTAACATTGCATTATTTAAAATGCACACCCTGGGATTTATATGAATTCATCTTAAAAAGATAGGATTCTTTTTATTTAAAATAAGGATAAAATAACAAAATATTTTCTGTATTACACATCCAGATAGTATGTGTCACAAAAATAATTGTATCATAGTAAATTTGGAATAAGAAGATAACAAAGGTAAGAGTTACCAAGACACAGATAACCTAGGCACTATGAAAAGCCAGGCTCTCAGTGACTATCCTTGGCTTCTGAAAATGGTTTCTATTACTAGAACTTCAAGTATTGCTTAAATATTCTTTTTTAATTATATTTTTATTTTTATAATAGTTACAGTTTATTTACTTTGTATTCCAGCTGTAGCTTCCTCCCTCATTCCCTCCCAAATCTACCCTCCCTCATCTCCTCCCTGCCCCTTTCCAGGTCCACTAATAGGGGAGGTTCTGCTCTCCTTCCATCTGACCATAGCTAATCAGGTTTCTTCAAGACTGGCTATAATGTCCTCTTCTGTGGCCTAGCAAAGCTGCTCCTCCCTCAGACCCAGCCATTAAGTTCATGTCAGAAACAGTCCTTGTCCCTCTTACTAGGGGTACCCACTTGGATACTGAGCTGCCATGGGGTACATCCAAGCAGTGGTTCTAGCTTATATCCATGTATGGTCCTTGGGTGGAGAAACAGTCTCAGAAAAGACCCCTGTGCCCAGTTATTTTGCTCTCCTTGTGGAGCTCCTGTCATCTCCAGGTTATACTAATTCCCCCTTCTTTCATATGATTCCCTGCACTCTGCCCAAGATTTGGTTATGAATCTCAGCATCTGCTTTGATACATTGCTAGGTAGAGTCTTTCAGAGGTCTTCTGTGGTAGGACCCTGTCCTGTTACTTGTTTTCTTTCAATGTCCATTTACTTTGTCTTTCTAAGTAAGGATTAATCATCTTACCCTGGGTCCATTTTCTTGTTTATCTTCTTTAGGTGTACAGATTTTAGTATGTTTATCCTATCTTATACTTCTAGTACCCACTTATAAGTGAGTATATATCGTGTGTGTCTTTCTGATTCCGGGATACCTCACTCAGGATGATCTTTTCTAGATCCCACCATTTGCCTGCAAATTTCATGATTTCCTTATTTATAATAGCTGAGTAGTATTCCATTGTGTAAAAGTACCACAAGTTCTGTATCCATTCCTCCATTGAGGGACATCTGGGTTGTTTCCAGGTTCTGGCTATTATGAATACAGCTGCTATGAATATGGTTGAGCCAATATCATTCTTAATGTTGAAAACCGATATTATAATTTGTGGAACTTTCTTACTGGTATACTTCCTATTTGAAAGTGCCAAGGTGGATGAGGTTAAAGAAGAACGTTGGCTGTCTCCCACGGAGAACAGACAGTAAGTTCCTTGTGTGCATAAATCACTTAGAAGCATGAGGTACTTTCAAGTCGGACTGAGCCTATTGAGTGAACCATTGGGTTTTCATAAATTAAAAACCCTTGATCGTCAATACAACCTCTTAGGAATATGATGTGTCATCCACTTATTAACTTTTACCCAAGTTTTAATATTGGCTATCTGATTGCCTAAAATAATAGAATGCAAATAATTTGGCACAGTTCTCCCTCTCACCAATACATCACCTGATTTCTATCATCACCCTCAAGTAAACAATAAATTTAGTACTGTTTGGATCCTGAAGCTTTAGACAGATTGTAAGGCTTCAGCTGTGGCTTAATGTACCATCAATGATGAACTCTGGTGCTGAAATGGAAGGATGACCTGGCTAATGACCTCAAACTATTACAGTTTAATTTTTACAGTGTATTTTCGATACTTCATTCTATTTTGGACAGGGAATGCATTGAAGTAGGAAAAGTTAGGTGTAGGTGTCAGATAGTGATAAAACATGTTAAGACAGGAAACTAGTGACATAAATAGTAAATAGCAAAAATATGTTAGTTGTACAAAAATACCTTTTTATGATTTTATATTTAAACCTGCTTGTAGCATTTTGAGTTTTCAGAGTTCACTGAAACAGACAGATATACAGCCTCTTTTTAAAGTTAAGTAATATTATCAGACTAGTGAAGAAGTGTAAATGTGTGGGTTTTTCCTTCATTTACATTATTGTTATGACAATTAATGGCATCATCAATAGTTAACAGAACCCTTAAATGATGCAAGCTGTGGTTTTCTTTGCAACTCAGTATCTCTCACTTGACTGTATTTGGAGTTTGTTAGTTTCTATTAATTATTCATTCAGCTTCCCCATGGCATCCCATTTTTAAGGCATTTTCTAGAGAGGTGTTTATAAGAAATGATAAAAGCAATGCACCATTCCACTGCCCTCAGCTTTTCAGTGTCTTTAATACTATCTGTAATAAAAGGTTCAGCAGACTGGTCATTCATATAAACCCTAGAATTTCATGTACTCTACTGGCTTTTAACTTCCGTCAGTAAGGACATTTTCACTCTTATGGTGGCATTGATATCCACTAAATTACTTTGTGCTTATTGACTATGATTATCAACTTAATTTGTTTAAGAAACACGCAGAGATATTAGAAAGGAATATCCTGGACACATCTGTAAAGACATATACATAGCTTAGACCATGGAAGATCTTACCTAAGGAATGACTGGTTAGCAGGACATATTATTTTGAAATTATGAAAGGTAGGAGGCAAGACCTAATGTAATGAGGTAAGGCATTAGGAATGTATCTCCAGAGATATTGCCTCAACTCCTTTTTAAATCCTTCTATTTCATGGCTGTCTTAATGTAACAAAGCTACTTTGTTCTGCCATGCCCACCCTAACATGATGTACCTCTGGCTCTGAAAACATGAGCCAAAATAGAACATTATCTTTTACATTGTATCTGCTAGGCATTTCATCACAAACACGAGAAAAGTAATGTATATGCTCACTAAAACTCACTGATATTCTAAAATCATTCTGGTTATAGATATTGCCAACATCCTCATGATAAAAATGTTCATGCTTTTTTTAAAGTAGTATTTCCTCGAATACCTTTGAAATTTCCCAAAACAAGGCCAAACCAAAATATTTGTGTGATCTTTCTGTTAAGGAACAGAACAATTTGCCTCCTCCTTCTCCTCTCACTGCATTGTTTTACTGTAAGGAAAATCTTGCAACCTAATTCAAGTACAGACAAACTAATTCAGCTAAAATAACACTTTCAAGTTTTATTTACTGTTCTTCCTCTTCCTGAAACTTATACGTAAACAACACAGGATTGGGGAACTTACCTGAATCCCTCTGCGACCCAACATTCTATCATCATGGCTCACCCTCTCTTCTAAATGATTTCTCTCCAAAAGACAGGTGTCTTTAAGCCAGGTTTGGTAGCACACGTCTGTAATCCCAGCACTCAGGGAGGCAGAGGTAGGTGGATCTCTGTGAATTCAAGGCTAGCCTGGTCTACAAAGCAAGTCCAGAACAAGCTATCTTTGTCCAACGAATACAATTTTTCTAGTCAAATTCATGCATTTCAATTCTAAACAGGCAAAGGCTAATCAAATGAAGAACTTCATTTTCACTTTACAGAATAGCATGGAAGGTTGTCACTCACTTTTGCTATCTCCAAGTTTAAGTGTTCTTTTCTTTAATATATGTTCCTTATAAGTACTTAATGATACTTACAAGCAGTAAGAGAAGATGATATAGAGAATACTTGTAACAGAATCCAGCAAAACTAAGTTAATAAGCCTATGCTCACCATTGTAAATTAATTCTTTCTGAAAACAGTCTTGTAATTACTATGGTGAAATAACTATTACCTGCTCTAAAAACCTAAATCAATGATCAGTTTTAATGAGTACTGTAGGATGACTGTGTTTCTAGATAGGATAATATCATATTTTATGTTCACAGAGCTCTCATTTATTCATTCCCCCATCCATTTAACAATGTATGTCGTATGTTCAATATATTCCAGACAGATGTGCACATAAGTAATTACACTACATTCGGATAAGGGAAGATGAGCAGTTTTGACCGGGACCAAAGGGAGTACAAAGGACACGGTCATCAATTCTGTAAGCCTGATTAAGATAATGCTTAACAGAGAGAATACACGTGAGATTTGATCTTTCGGGATGAAAGTCTTAGTGTCTACCAGGGGAGCAATAAAGAATAGCATTACAAGCAGAATGAAAGTTTGTGTAAAGTACAAAATAATAAGACTTGTTCACAGAACTGAAAATACTTAATACTTAGAAACTCTCAGAAGCCATGGGATTTGGGGTCAGAGAAGTTAGATTTGAACTTAGTTTAAATCTTTACTGCCAGCTGAGTTTAAGGAAAGTCCAGGTAGCCTTTCCACACTCTCAATTTGCTCATTTGGTGAAGGGAAGTAACAGGAATAGTCATAACAGCATTTTGGTAAAATAATAATAATAATAATAATAATAATAACATATTTCAAGCTGTCTTAGTTAGATTTACTATTGCTGTGATGAAATACCATGAACAAAAGCAATGGGAAGAGGCAAGAGATAATTTGGCTTATCCTCCAACATCATAATCCATCCATGAAGGAAGTCAGGGCAGCAACTCAAAGAGGGTAGGAACCTGGAGGCAGGAACTTATGCAGAGACCCTGTAAGGGTGCTTCTTATTTGCTTGCTCCCCATGGCTTGCTCAGCCTGGTTAACCCAGGACTACAGGCCCAGGATGGCCTCATGCATAATGGACTGGACTCTACCACATCAATCACTAATTACAAAGATGACCTTCGTTCTTCCTACAGCCCAAACTTACAGAAGCATTTTCTCAGTGCTTCCCTTCTCTCAGAAGACTATATCTTGTGTCAGGTTTATATAAAACTACCCAGTATGACTGCTTACACAGTCTTATACTGCCTTTGGGACATGGAAAATTCTTTGTAACTGCAAGCAGTGCTGTGGCTAACGTTGTTACTACAGTTCTTACTGTTGGTACAGGAAAAAAAGGGCTTGAGTAAGTGAAGGTTAAGTCATGTGGACTAAGGATGATTGGCTAAGAAGTGCAATAAACATATTTTTAAATGATATATTCATTCACAATAGCATTTTTCGAAACTGAATACAATCTAGGCTTGAAAATCCCCCAATTTCATATGCTCAATTTAATCATTCAATTATATATTTATATCAGTCTAACACTGTTATTGATCTCTTTCGTGTAATACAGAGTTTTCAATAACTCTGTTTATTATAACTCTGTTATAATAGCTATTATGTGTAGCTATGTAGTCAAATGTTCTTTGCCAAGATGCAGAAGTTAATTTTCATGGTATCTTCATTTGTAGTTATTCTATGATGGAAATTAAACTTTTTTAAATGTAATTTATTTATTTTTATATCAATCACAGGTTAGGTACTTTGCATCCCAGGCATAACCAACTTCCTCATTACCTCCCACTCTCCCCATCCCTCCCTTATCTCCTCCCCTCCCCCTCCAAGTCCACCATCAGGGGAGGACCTCCTCCCCTTCCATCTGACCCCAGATCATCTTGTCTCCTCAGGGCTTGCTGCCATGCCTTCCCCTGGGATCTAGCCAGGCTGTTACTCCCTGGCCTGTATGGGGGAGGGTCAAAGAGCCAGCCATTGAGTTCATGACTGAAAGAGTCCCTGTTCTCCTTACTAGGGTCTTCAGTTGGACACCAAGCTACCATGGGCCACACCTGAGCAGGGGTTCTAGGCCATATCCATACATGGTCCTGGGTTGGAGAAACTGTCTCGTATAAGACCCCTGTGCCCTGCTCAGTTTGGTCTTTCTGGAGCTCTTGTTCTCCCCAAGACTTACTAACTTCCCCTATTTTTATTATTATTTCCTACCCTCTACCGAAGGCTTGGTTGTGAATCTTAATATCTGCTTTGATACATTGCTATAT
>CM053745.1:33992613-34029892 GCA_028658305.1 Pachyuromys duprasi | reverse complement strand
TCTCTCTCTCTCCCACATTTCTTGCTTCAAAACCTAAAGCAAAGAAATGTGTCTAATTGACTATGGATTGAATTTTTCAAAACTGTGTGAAAAAAATAAATATACATATATATGTCATTCTCTCTTGAAGGACAGTTATCTCAGGTGCTTGTTGCAAAAATACTTCCTCTGATAGTGGCTCATAGTTGTTATTCCAGGTAAAGGAAAGTTGGTGTTATATCTTAAAGCTGCATTTGTATAGCAAGTGTACTCTTCACTTACATTTAATTTGGAGTGTCTGTTAGCAGTGAAGAGAGGATAGTTCTCAAATGCAGAAGCCATCTCGAACACCATGGTAGGTAAACACATATTTCTTATGTGGAGCTTTTCATATTGTCTCCAAAGGCACTCAGCCCTTTCTAAGAACACACTAAAACTCCTTTTAGCTATAGGAAAATTATCTGCGGTTCTTTTCTCTGAGATACTTGGAAAGAGAGAGAACTATGTGAAAAAGCATGGAAATTAGAGAAAGATATGGAAGAGAGAATAATTGATACTGAAGTTTTCACATGCTATGATCTAACTGGAGAATATCAAAAGTCTCCAGAACTTTTGAGGCTGCTGTGTTCTCTTTCTCTTAAACATTGGTACAGATTTCCCCTGAAATATGACTGCACATCTATAGAATCTCTTTTTCCCATCACTAATCTATATTTTATTGACATATATTCCTTTTCAAGAGCCAAAAATTTTCCAGCCAGTTTTCAAAACTTCTTTAAAGCTTCCTGCAACACAGCCTTGTGTTAGAAAAGAACACATGCCTTCTATCCCATGCAAAGTCCATGTGGGTAGGCATAGGAAGCAGATTTTCATTTCCTTTTATTTCCCAGCTATAGAATCCTCACTATGGTGGATTATTTAATTCTACCCTCTGTTCTCATACTCCTATTCAAGCCAATCAAAAAGGTACCTCATTATCATTAGATTCTTATAATCAAAGGTTTTAATTTAGGTATTTCTAATCTCTAAATTTCAAAAAGAGCTTTAACTAGAAAAGACCTCATTAATGTCAGGGAATAACAACACAGCCAGCATTCACCAGGGAGCTTTGTAGTGAAGGAGCTGGTTCCGAACTATTTTCTTACCACTTAAATGTGGTTTTTGTTTTTTTTTTTTTCCAAATGGTTGCTATGATGTCTTTTCTCTGCTACCATGTTGACTATCTCCAATTAATTTACAAGTGGTTGAATACTTCCCTGATGTTTTCTTTGATCCGCAATTAGAAGTCATTTGTTTTTCTTTCAGTAAAGTTTTTCAGCTACAAGGGAAGAAAAATGTGCTCTTGGTCAGTTATCATCACTTAAACTTTGCCTGTTTTACTGGCTAAAACAAAATGAAAACATTAACTCTAAGATCTTGTACCATTCTCACTTCACTGTATATTTGATTTTTCTTTTGGTACTAAACTAGGACTTCTGAATTTCGGATTCACTCAAACGTTCACTTGTCTTCAGAGTTCTCTGAACATAATGTGTTCAAGTATAGCACACAATCAAAATTCAGACAACTGAAAATAATAAGACAATAAATAACACAGTTGTATATGTTTTCCTGTAGGAGACATGGTAAATACCAAATGATCTGTCTTTGGAAGGAAACATATTGGATGAAAGAAACTAACAACATCATTTTTGTTTCTTTCTTTTTTTTCAGTTTATTCTATTGATGTTTTGTTAATAAACACCGTATCAAACAAGGAATCTCATTGATTCCTTGATTAAGTATCTTAAAGTAGGTTTGAGCTTATCATACATAAATCAGTACTTCTAGTGCTCATTTAGAAATGCTTTTTATTTTGAAAATAACTAGGGCTTTGGGTGACACGCATCAGCTTTGTCAAATGAGCTAGTAATTAATAAAACAAAAATTCATTCAGTACACACTTGTAAAACAGCACTAAGTCTTGATTGTCTTTAAAACATAAAGAGTCAAATAATGTTCACAAGCAAATAGCACTTGAAAATTTAGTCAGCTTTGCATTTGGACAAAAGATCTTGAGAAAATCATAGGAATTAGCATTAATGTTATTCATAGAGAAATAAATTTTTGCAAGGTGACTTTTTTCTTTGAAAAAAAAACACATGGAGATCACTGACTTGGCATATTATTAAGAAGTTATAGCACTAATCATCTTTGCCATGAAAGTCAAAGACAGTCACACTGACTCAAAATATTTTTTACAAAAACAAACATATGGAGGTATTAACGTAGAAAAACTTTGACCTTATAAGTCTTTGTGAAATCTTTGTTTGTAGAACCCTTACATTAGATAAGTGATCCTCCCATATCAGTGGACTTGGAAAGGGGTAGGGAGAAGATGTGGGAGGAAAAGTGGGTTTGGAAGAGGATGAGTGAGTGGCACACAGCTGGGATACAAAGTTAATAAACTGTAACTAATATTAAAAAATAAAAATTTTATAAAAAAATTAAAGGAAATAAAATTTAGTCATAATTGCTGAATTGGAATATAAAAGAATCCAAAAGCAAATGCATTTGTTTTTAGAAGGTTGTGTATATTCAGCTGACATTCTCATCAAAAATAAAAATGTACAACTTTTCCCCCTTTTCCAAATCGAATCCTCCATCCTTTTCCTCAGTAATATAACAGACCACCTGCTACAGCCTTGTCTTCTCTTTGTCCCATCTCAAGGCTCACACAGCTCTCTGACAGCCTGCTTCACCACCCATCGCTCTGCCTTAACCTCTACTGCCCACAAGCAGATCCTGGGAGCCCACCTGTCACACAGACCAGAGAAGCAGATAGAACACAGAAGCAGGTAGAATGAGAACACAGGTAAGCATTCTTAGTATCTTCACTCTCTTACCTCTCTCCCAAACCCAAAACCCCAGCCTCATCTCCAGTTCTGTAGCAAACTGCCTGATGAGGCCATTTCTTTTTCTATGTTCCCATTCCCAGAGAACTGAGAAGAAGCACAGATCTGCTTTCCTCTCTTCTGTGGATTCTCTCAGAGACCCCTATCCTTTCTAACCCATCACCATCCCTAAATGTCTTTGCTCAATAACAAAAAGCACATTCTATTTGGAATCCCAGTGGCAATATTTTGAAGTGTCTCAGAAGAACCAACCCATAGACACTACCCTCTCCTAAGAATCACAGAGGGCCACAAAAAACAAATATGGTGGTTTGAAAGAAAATGGTCCCTATAGGCCTATACAGAGTGGCGTTAGTATGGGGTGTGGCCATTTTGGAGTAAAAAGCCTTCCTGAAGAAAGTGGTCATTGCAGCTGTCCTTTGAGTTTTGAGATGCTCAAGCCACAACTCTATGAACACAGAGATGTTGAGCTGATGTCTACATAGAGTCTTCACCTTTACAGACTGGTGTTCATGTTATTGGAAAGTACTCTACACACTATCAAAGGAGAAAGGTAAATACCAACCCAGCTACAACCCCTTCAGCTACAGTGGTGACCTGCCTGCAAGATATGTTCATGCAACAGTGACACAAAGCTTGTAGGAGTAATAAACCAATATTGGAATTGAATTAAAGCTCCATAACATTGAACCCATGCCCAATGCTTCTTCAGTCAATAAGAACATGAGAATAGGTAGGTCAGGGACCTAAGGACAACCAAGTTTTATTCAATCCCAGAATCTTGAATAATGTAGTAATCTTGAGTAAAAACATAATTATATTGGAAAGATTTGTAATCAACAGTTTGAAATTACACTAAAAAAGAGGAAGAGGAATTATAGAAAACAATATTTCGTATATGGAGATATTCTCCCCACAAGGCTAGCCTCTATATGGAAACCGCATCTGTAGACACTTTGGAAGCTAGTCTTTTCTGTACTCCATTTCCTTTGGAGTGTTCCTATACTAACTGCCTGCAAAGTACTTGTCAATATCACCCTGATAAATAGAATTAGGAAAAAAATATTAATTGTCCTGAGGGATGAAACAGAAGTAGAATGTTATCAATACAATTCCACTCTGCAGCCAAGCAAGGCAAGAGACAGATTATCTTCCAGTAGTGTGCAAACCTTGCTAATGGCCTGCATTATCTTGTTATGCATGTTTCACAACAGGTAGTAGGTAAATTATAATTGGAACATCCTTAAAGACTGCAGTTTATGAATAAACACAGAAGAAAACTACAGCTCTGGTGATTACCCTCAAACTCCTTAATAAATGTAGTTAAGAAGTGATTTAAAAACCTTGCCCATGACAGTAATGGATCATTTGTCGGAGGCTATTGTGAAGTGATGACAGAGTTACTGTGCAGCTCAGTGTTTGGCACTAATGCTGAGGTGGAGGGAGCTATTTATGCTTTGGCAAACAGCAGTGATAAGGACTGGGAACTGCAAGGACAGTGACTCCAAGTGCCTCTGGGAAAGGTGATTTGAGTCTTATTCTTTTCTTTAAAAAATTATTTATTTTTATATTAATCACAGGTTATGTCTCCTCCCACCCCCAGAAGGAGGAGCAGCCTTCCTAGATCCCAGAAGAGGACATTACAACCAGCCCTGAAGAGACATGATAAGCTAGGGTCAGATGGAAGGGGAGGAGGACCTCCCCTATCAGTGGACTTGGAAAGGGGCAGGGAAGTGATTTGATTCTTAAACACTTCTTCACAGAGCAACACAAATACAACAATAAACATTATGCATCAACAATCCTGTGAGGAAATTCATTCACAAAACTCTGACATCTGGGAGATTTCCTGCTGCTTTCTTTCCAGGAACTGCACAAAGTAAAGGAAGCTAGAGAAGTAGACTAACAAAATTAATTTTCAAAGACTTTTTTACACTAAGCAACAATCTGTTTTGCAAAGAATAGTCTGTAAAGCGTTAAAATCATGAAGAATGTTTTTCTAAGTGTGAAAGGTTCCAAAACTAGTTATTTGATGGGCAAGCTTTTGCTTTTTTCATATGCAATGTATTGTGAAGAAAAATGAATGTGGCCTCCTTTGTATCATTTCATGTGATGCTGCCAAACTTTAGGCACAGATTGAAACTTTAACTTTGTTGATGTATTTCATGTATTCCAACAGCATATCTTAAAATCTTGTCTCAGAGTTAACATCTCGATTTTTATCTTCTTGAAATGTAAAATTGAGAGTTTTGTTTCTTTTGAAAAGCATGCACAGTAGATGTGATTATTTCTGATTTTAATAATTTTTATTAATTACATATTCTCACGCATTTCTCCACCAAACTCTTAGATTCAACCCATCCTTTCTTCTTTTTCCATCTTCATGTTCTTTCTTCTTTTAATAGTGCAATGGGTTCAACTGCTGTTACCTATGTGTGATCATCCTCAGGAACATCTTTACCTATCAGGGACAACACCCCTAAAGAAAACCCGCTCTCCCTTCCTTGGCAGTCATCAAAGGTTAATATATCTTCGGTTAGTGTTTAGGACTTATGAGCTCTTTCCCCTTGTTTTTGTATTCAAATTTTGGCCTTTTGAAACTTTAAAGCACAGAAAGAAAGAACTAGAACATGTGAGAATAATGTGTATGTGTTCATTAAGACCTTGCAATTAAGTAGTTCCAATGAAGACAGGTCACAAGGTTCTGGACCTGTAATCTTAGTTTAAAGAGCAAACTTAAAGGGCCTTAAGAGAAATACATTTTCAAACTTAATGAACACACATGTAAAGATTTCCCTAAGGAACCCCAGGAGCTCATGGGAGGGAAGATACTGCACCTGAATATTCAACATTTTGCCTATTTAAATTCTGAAATTAGAAAAAGGCATGGCAGATATTTCTCAAAGCTAAATGATATCATGGAAAATAATTTTAAAAGAAGAAGAAAAATTCTATGCACGATATTAACCCTTGGTAATTCTCCAAGTCAAGCATATATATTTCAGTAAATAAATAATTCATATTGAATTGGGAAGAAAATCAAAACAATAGACTGCCTTTGATGCATACATATTACCCAGAAGCAAAATAGCACAGCAAAATGTGATTTCTTAACAATGAGGGAAGGAACACATCTCAAATCACGTTATACAGATAAGAGAGCTTTGATAACCAAACATAGCAAATATGCCATAGGGTAAAAAAAACATGAAGCAATTTCATTAAAAAATTCATATAGATATAAGTTCCAGATAAAATATCAAACAAATCAAATCTGGCAGTTTAATAAGTGGATAACATACTAGAACAAAATATGTATTTAAAACAATGGATAGATGTCTAAAAGTTGGAAAATCAATTTAGAAACCATACATTATTAATAGTTCAAAAGATTTTAAGCATATGAGAGCTAGCAATGATTTTATTGAATAATAAGGTATTTTAATATCATTAACAAATAAGTTAGCAAAAGAGGTCATTGATCCTGAGAGAAAAAAAAAACTATCATTTCCCCAAATTAAAAGAATTTCTAACTGTATTCTAAATCCTTACCTTTATATGTAGAGATAAGTTGCAGTCTTGCTGCTTCACCAAAGATGCTTCTTTTCACAGCAGACAGGAACACTTACAGAGATCCACCTTTTGTTAAAATTCAGAAAATAAGTAAATGTTGGTGCCTAGCCCCAAATATTAAATCTACAATATGGCCGCTACACCCAAGGCTTAAGAAACATTGCAGAAGGCAGGGAAGGCATATTATAAGAGCAGGAGGACCAGAATGCCTCCTATGTGGTAGTGTCTTCTACAAACAAGGCTGTTGTATCCATGAAATCACAGTATGACACAAATCACACAATATAGCCCCACATAAGAAAAACAAATGACCACACAAATTGAGAGCCCAGTGTGAATGCTCAGAAAGAGACAATCAGTTTTCTCCAGAGACAAGTTCCCTCTTAGGCAATCAAACTGAAATTCAAGGTTAAACCCATGTATACATTAGGAACACTAAATGAACCTAATAGGGTAGATGTGTGAATATAGGTTGGACCAGAAAGCTGTGCAACTGGAGAGCCAGTCCAGAGCAAGACTGAGCTCGAGCTATGTCCAAACCCCAAAAATCTTGTCCTGAGACTGGCAGAAGTCGGACTGCTTCCTCCTGCCCTGGGCTTGCCTGTCTTACTGCATGAATCCCCGCAATCCCCACCTCGGCCACCCTTGAGATAGTCACCTAAGCTAATATCCAGATTTCATGTTAAATTCCTTTCTCCCTATAAGGTCATGTCCAGCAAGCACCTGAATTCATCTTCATTCAAATGAAGCATTTCCAGCACCTCAGCGCTAGCCAGTATTGTACACTCACCTCCAAAACTCTTCCCCACTTCACAAGGCTTATACAGCCCTTGCATCTCCCACCCAGGAGAGTTATTTCATTGAAAACTGTCTCTAGAGAAGGCTGTTTCTCTCACACTCAGAGACCCTGAGAAACACACCTGCCCCAGATAAGCATCATTCCCTCTAGTCCCTCCCAGTACACAATGTGCCTGGATACTCTGAAGGAAAAAGCAAACCTATGAAGCAAATATAAATAGATATATTAGATAGATACATACATACATACCTACATACATATATATATATGATAGATAGATTGTTAGATATACATTACATATACATGTATATACACATGTGTATATACATACATGTATTCATATATCTATACATATATACATATGTGTTTATGTATAGATAATTATATGTATATAATTATTGTAGAAGAATAGGTCATGAACATGTGAGAAATTTCTGTGGAGAAGGGAGGAATTGGGGAAGGAAGAAAGAAGTCAAAAAGCTAAACACTGAGAGAGCAAACCCAGTCAAAATTTGAGGTAGAGTTGGTGTTTTCTGTAATAGTCTCCATCTCTTGCAAAGAGATGTTTCTTGATGAAAGAGTAATGATTATACTTATCTGTAGGTATAAGGAGAAATATTTAGAATGTAGTTAGAGATTATTCTTGTTTAGTAATGTGGTTGAAGAATCCCTCCAAGATCCATAACATCAATAGCCTTGGGAGGTTGGCTTGGTTTCAAGTACTAGGTATGATTTTTCTTCTTGTTGAGTACATCCTCAGTTGGTTACTACCAAGGTATGTGAGCTCTCTTGATCAAAATGCATAATTGTGAGGGGGCGGGGCCAAGATGGCAACCAGCACAGACAGTCTCTGAGTTGCAGAGGAGCTGAACCGCCTGAGTTGGTGAGTGGAAGCACTACTGAAGCCAGGGAAACTTTCTAAAAGAGAGCGAACATCGCATGCGCTGGCTCACCGAGATTCTCAGCTCAGAGTTCACTCCTTGGGGACTGTGGTGGCTGAGGCGGAGCTACTGGCCCCTTCCCCACAACTGCCAGCCTTACCTGCTTTGGAGTCCCAGAACCAAGGCACCATCCTCCCAGGGTGCCAGGTCTGCTAGCGGCCATACCGACTCTGCAGGGTCTCCCAGCCACTGACAGTACAGCTCACCCAACCCTGGGTGACAGAAAATACACTATATAGCCACCAAAGTCCAGCAGACCCACAAAACAAGCTAGCACACCAGGGGCCTGGCCCTCAGGTCTGAAGAGCCCAGTGCAGGGCCCCTGAAACTTCCCAGAAGGCATCTGGACCAGCATCCCAGTCTCCAGTTGCAGCTAGACTTCCTAACATGGCGGCTGCAGCAACACTGAACTGGCTGAGCGTATCAGTCCTCCTGCATATGACTAAGCAGGGCCAAACCAGAGAGTAGAGAGCACAGATACTGGGATCCTTGCTGATGTGACCTGCTTGAGCATGAGTGCGCCCTTGACTATCTGCAGAGCTCCAGATCCAGGGTCCTTCTAAACCATAAGCCAGGCATCGGAGCCCTGTGGGAAACAGAGGGTCTCTTGGGACATCAAGACCCCTGCTCCGTGGGTCCAACTGTGTAGTTAAAGCAGATAACTCTGGAAATTGCACCGGGACTACCACCAGCGCCTTCTACATCTGCAGTACATGCATAAGTAACGACCTAGAAGCCTGCAAGGCAGAGCCCCTTCCACACACTCAAGGGTTCAACACACTCAAGGGTTCAACATTCTCTATCACTCTGTCCCTCTATGCACACTTCCACGCACATTACCACACACACACACACACACACAAGACCGCATTTGCCTTATGCACCCTATGCACCCCCTGACTTTCTTCCCACAGGTACAGCTAAAGCACCAACATACACGCTGAGGCCACAGGACTTATCTCAGCTTCCTGAAGAACTCTCCACATGCCAGAGAGAGACAGTACCAGTCTGAACTGCAGAATTCAGGAATAAACAGGGAAGGTTACAGATAAGCCAATGGCAAGAGGTCGGTGAAAGAATACATCCAACATGAATCAGGACATCATGACGTCACCAGGAACCCCCAAAACTAATGGATATGCCAATTCATCAGAAGCATGGAAAAATGACCGTAAAGCTATGCTTACCCAATTATTTGAGGCATATAAAGAGAAAACAAACAAATTACACAGAGCAATAGCCATACAAATTCAGACAGGTAAAGAGAAAATGAACAAATCTATTAAAGATTTGGCCAATTAAGTGGAGGCGAAGAAAGAAGAAATGAACAATATTTTTAAAGAAACACAGGCAAATATAGCCAAACAAATAGAGGTACAAGTAGAGATACAGTTAGTGGCATATAGAGAAGACATGAACAAAAAAATAGAGACTATTGTAGAGAGACGGGAATCCACATTCAAACAGATGAAGGAAATGGTGCAAGGCATGAAAACAGAATTAGAATCAATTTAAAAAAAAACACAAACTGAGAAAATCCTGGAGCTGGAGAACCTAGAGAAAAGATCAGGAACCACAAAAGTAAGCATCATCAACAGAATACAAGAAATGGAAAAGAGAATCTCTGGTGCTGAAGATACACTCGCAGAAATTGATACTTCTCTCAAAGAAAAAGTAAAATCAGAAAAAAATATCCAAGAAATCAAGGAATCCATGAAAGACAAAATCTAAGAAAAATAGGAATTGATGAAAAAGAAGACTCCAGGCTCCAAGGTCCAGAAAATATTTTCAAGAAATTCATAGAATAAAATTTTCCCAACATAAAGAAAGAGATGTCCATAAACAGGCAAGAGGCCTACAGAACACCAAATAGACTAGACCAGAAAAGAAACACATCACGGCACATCATAGTCAAAACACTAAATCTAGAGAACAAAGAAAAGATATTAAAAGCAGCAAGGGAAAAAGGCCAAGTAACATAGAAAGGCAGACATATCAGAATCACACTGGACTTCTCATCAGAAACTATAAAAGCCAGAAAGGCCTGGGTAGGTGTCATGCAGACTTTAAGAGACCACAGATGCCAACCCAGACTACTATATGCTGCAAAGCTTTCAATCAACATAGATGGAGAAAACAAAATATTCCATGAAAAACTAAATTTATGTATTATCTACACAGCAACGCAGCCCTACAGAAGATACTAGAAGGAAAACTCCAATCCAATGAAAACAACGTCACCCAAGAAAACATAGCATACAGGCAATATTCCCCCCAAGATTAAAAGAAAACAAGCAATGAAACACAGTAAGGCCACCAATTCCACAATAAAAGGAACTAACGTTCACTGGTCACTATTATCTATCAACATCAATGAATTCAACTCTCCAATAAAAAGACACAGACTAACAGAATGGGTGCGGAAACAGGATCCAACATTCTGCTGCACCCAAGAAATGCACCTCTGCAACAAAGATAAACACTACCTCAGAGTAAAGGGCTGAAAAAATGTTTTTCAAGCAAATGGATCCAGAAAACAAGCTGGAGTAGCTAGCCTAATATCTAATAAAATAGACTTTCAACCAAAATTAGTGAAAAAAGATGAGGAGGGACACTACATTCTCATCAAAGGAAAAATCAACCAAGAGAACATCACAATTCTGAACATCTATGCCCCAAATACAAGAGTACCTACATTTGTAAATAAAACATTATTAAAGCTGAAATCACACATCGATCCCAGCACCTTAATAGTGGGAGACTTCAATACCCCACTTTCACCAAGGGACAGATCATCTAGACAGAAGCCAAATAGGGAAATACAGACACTTACTGAGGTCCCAAATCCAACGGACCTGATAGATGTCTACAGAACCTTCTACCCAAACTCAAAAGATTATACCTTCTCAGAACCTCATGCAAGCTTCTCCAAAATAGACCATATAGTTGATCACAAAGCAAGCCTCAATAGATACAAGGAGATTGAAACAATCCCCTGTATTCTGTCTGACCACCATGGACTAAAGCTGGACCTCAACAACAATGGAATTATCAAGAAGCCTACATGTACATGGAAACTGAACAACTTGCTGCTCAGTGAGAGCTGCATTAAGGGAGAGATAAAAAAAAATAAAGACTTTCTAGAATTCAATGAAAATGAAAGCACAGCATACCCTAATTTATGGGACACAATGAAAGCAATACTCAGAGGAAAATTCATAGCACTAAGTGCCTTTAATAAGAGATTTGTGATATCTCATACAAGCAACCTAATGGCTCAACTGAAAGCCCTAGGAAGAAAAGAAGTAGATATACCCAAGAAGAGCAGATGCTGGAAATAATCAAACTCAGGGCTCAAATCAATCAATTAGAAACAAATAAAACTATTCAAAGAATCAATGAAAGCAAGAGCTGGTTCTTTGAAAAAAAATCAACAAGATAGACAGACCTTTAGCCAATCTAACTAAAAGACAGAGAGGAACTATCCAAATCAGCAAAATCAGAAATGAAAAGGGGGGCATAACTACAGACACCGAGGAAATCCAAACAATCATTAAGTAATACTACAAAAGCCTATATGCCACAAAATTTAAAAATCTAAGAGAAATGGACTATTTTCTTGATATATTCCATCTACCAATTTAAGTCAAGATCAGGTAGAAAGACTGAATAGAACCATCCCTCAAGGAAATAAAATAGTCATCAACAGTCTGCCTTCCATAAAAAGCCCTAGGCCAGATGGATTCAGTGCAAAATTCTACCAGACCTTCAAAGAAGTCCTAACTCAAATTTGCTTCAATCTATTCCACAAAATAGAAACAGAAGGAACATTACCAAACTCATTCTATGCAGCCACAATCACCTTGATACCTAAACCACACAAAGACCCAACAAAAAAAGAGAACTTCAGACCTATCTCTCTTATGAACATTGATGTAAAAATAATCAAAAAAATACTTGCAAACAAAATCCAAGAACATATCAAAGAAATCATCCACCATGACCAACTAGGCTTCATCCCAGACATGCAAGGGTGGTTCAACATATGGAAATCCATCAATGTAATCCACCACATAAACAAACTGAAGGAGAAAAAAAAAACCACATGATCATCTTTTAAGATGACGAAAACACATTTGACAAAATCCAACATCCATTCATGTTTAAAGTCTTGGAGAGATCAGGGATACAAGGCACATACTTAAACATAGTAAAGGCAATATACAGCAAGCCTATAGCCAACATCAAACTCAATGGAGAGAAACCCAAACCAATCTTACTGAAATCATGGACAAAGCAAACTGCCCACTGTTTCCATATGTCTTCAACATAATATTTGGAGTCCTAGCTAAAGTAATGAGACAACTAAAGGAGATCAAGGGGATACAAATCAGAAAGGAAGAGGTCAAAGTATCATTATTCGCAGATGATATGATAGTATACATGAGTGACACCAAAAATTCAACCAGAGAACTCCTTCAGCTGATAAACACCAGCAAAGAGGCTGGATACAAAATCAAGTCAAAAAAAAAAAAAATCAGAAGCCCTCCTGTATACCAAAGACAGAAGGGCCGAGAAAGAAATCAGGGAAACAACACCTTTCACAATAGCAACTAGGAACATAAAGTAGCTTAGGGTAACTCTAACCAAGCAAGTGAAAAACCTGTTTGAAAAGATCTTCAAATCTCTGAAGAAAGAAATTGAAGAAGATATCAAAAGATGGAAAGATCTCCCAAGCTCATGGATTGATAGGATTAACATAGTGAAAATGGCCATCCTACCAAAAGCAATCTACAGATTCAATGCAATTCCCATCAAAATACCAACACAATTCTTTATAGACCTTGAGAGAAAAATTCTCTCAACTTCATATGGGGAAACAAAAAAACCAGAATCTCCAAAACGATCCTGTACAACAAAAGATCATCTGGAGACATCTCCATCCCTGACCTCAAGAGCAACAGTAATAAAAACTGTATGGTATTGGCATAGAAACAGAAAGGAGAATCAATGGAACTGAATAGAAGACCCAGAAATAAACCCATACACTTATAAATACTTGATTTTTAACAAAGAAACCAAAACCATTCAATGGCAAAAAGACAGCATTTTCAACAAATGGTGCTGGTCCAACTGGATGTCTACATGCAGAAAAATGAAAATCGATCCATATTTATCACCCTGCACAAAACTAAAGTCCAAGTGGATCAAAGACCTCAACATAAAACCAGTACTTTAAATCAGTTAGAAGAAAAACTGTGGAAGAGCCTAGAACTCATTTGTACAGGAGACAACTTCCTGAACAGAACACCAACAGCACAGGCTCTAAGAGCAACAATCAATAAATGGGACCTCATGAAATTAAAAAGCTTCTATAAAGCAAAAGACACTGTTGTCAGAACAAAACAAGAACCTACAGACTGTGTAAGTATCTTCACCAACACTATATCTGACAGAGAACTGATATCCAGAATATATAAAGAACTAAAGGAATTAAAAAGCAATAAATCCAGCAATACAATTAAAAAATGGGGTATGGAGCTAAACAGAGAACTTTCTGTAGAAGATTGTAGAATGGCAGAGAAACACTTAAAAAGATGCTCTAGGTTATATCCATCCATGGTCCTTGTTTGGAGAAATAGTCTCATATAGGACCCCTGGGCTCAGATATATTTGGTCCTTGTGGAGCTCCTATCCTCTCCGTGTCATATTAACTCCTCCTTCTTTCATATGATTCCCTGCACTCTGCTGAAGGTTTGGTTATGAGTCTCAGTTTCTGCTTTGATACACTGCTAGGCAGAGTCTTTCAGGAGCCCTCTGTGGTAAGACCCTGTCTTGTTACTTGTTTTATCCTACATCCAATGTCCATCCCATTTGTCTTTTTAAGTGCCTGTAGTCCATGATAGCTCAGTATTCTAGTGGGTATCCTAATAAGGGAAATAGGGACTATTTCTGACATGAACTTAATGGCAGACTCTTTGAACTCCCCACCCAGCAAGGGAGGAGCAGCCCCCCTAGGCCACAGAGTACTTTGAAGCCAGTCTTGAAGAGATCTGATAAACTGGGACCAGATGTAATGGAAGGTCTTCCCTATCAGTGAACTTGGAAAGAGGCAGGGAGTAGATGAGGGACGAAGGATAGGATTGGGAGGGAATGAAGGAGTGGGATTCACCTGGGATACAGAGTTAACAAAATGTAATTAATAATAAAAATTAAAAATGTTAAAAAATTTATTATCAAAAAAAGATGCTCAATGTCCTTAGCCATCAGAGAGATGCAAATCAAAACAACCCTGAGATTTCACCTTATACCCATCAAAATGACTAAGATCAAAAACTCAAATGACAATACATGCTGGAGAGGTTGTGGGGAAAGGGGAACCTTCCTCTATTGCTGGTGGGTATGTAAACTGGTACAACCACTTTGGAAATCAATCTGGCACTTACTCAGACAATTAAGAATAGCACTTCCTCAGGACACAGCTATAACACTCTTACGCATATATTCAAAAGTTGCTCAAGTACACAACAAGGACATTTGCTCAACCATGTTTGTAGAAGCATTATTTCTAATAGCCAGAACCTGTAAACAACCCAGATGTCCATCAACTGAGGAATGGATACATAAATTGTGGTATTTTTACACAATGGAATACCATTCAGCCATCAAAAAATAGCAAATCATGAAATTTGCAGGCAAATGGTAGGATCTAGAAAAGATCATTTTGAATGAGGCATCCCAGAAGGAGAAAGACATACATGGTATACTTACTTATTTAGATAAACATCATGAATTCTGTACACCTAGAAGAAAGATAAACAAGATAAAGAAGATAAACAAGAAAGAAGACCCAGAGTAAGATGATCAATCCTCACTTAGAAAGACAAATGGAATGGACATTAGATGTAGGAGAAAACAAGTAACAGGACACAAGCCTACCACAGAGGGCCTCTGAAAGACTCTACCTAGCAGTGTATCAAAGCAGATACTAAGACTCATAACCAAACCTTCGGCAGAGTGCAGGAATCATATGAAAGAAGGGGGAGTTAATATGACATGGAGAGGATAGGAGCTCCACATGGACCAAATATATCAGGGCACAGGGGTCTTCTATGATACTGAGACTGTTTCTCCAACCAAGGACCATGTATCGACACAACCCAGAACCTGTGCTCCGATGTAGCCTGTGGTAGCTCAGTAACCAAGTGGGTTTCCCTAGTAAGGGGAACAGTGACTATTTCTGACAGGAACTCAATGGCAGGCTCTTTGACCTCCCCACACCTCAAGGAAGTAACAGCCCTGCTAAGCTACAGAGAACTTTGCAGCCATTCCTCAAGATACCTGATAAAACAGTGTCAGATGAAAAGGGAGGAGGTCCTCCCCTATCAGTGGACTTGGAAAGGGACAGGGAGTAGATGAGGGAGGGAAGGTGGGATTGGAAGGGAATGAGGAAATGGGATACAGCTGGATTACAGAGTTAATAAAATGTAACTAATAATAAAAATTAATTAATTAAAAAAGAAAATAAAAAACAAAATGCATAATTGTGAGTCCCAGTCCCAATGGCTACCTGATATAACTAACACGCCTAAAGAACAAGAATCATTTCACAGAAAAAAATGTGAAAATATTGGAAAAACAGAGTACCAGGGAATTTACTGTAAGATTATATCTCTTAGGAATGCCAGAATCAATGCCCATTAAGTCCCACCAGCATGATTGCCTGAATATGACCTAAATGGGTTCAACAATAGGCATGCTAAAGTTCATGGGGACTTAGAAAGAAAAAAAAAACACAAAGAAATTATAACAAAGAACTATAGGAAACTAAGGGGCACTGACAGAGAAGAAGAGGGAAGAGTATACCAATTGTTTGTTCAATACTAAAAGGTCATACCTGATAACATATATATATATAATTAATATTAAAAAAGAGGTTATAGCTGGGAATATATATATATACACAAACACACATACCTGGGTGTGTGGGTGTGTGTATAACAACAATTAATGAAAAAAAGAGGCTCTAAGTTTGAAAGAAAGCCAGAGTGGTATGTGGGAGGGTTTAGAGTAGAGATTCCTAACACAGTTCCTTGTGTTGTGGTAACCCTCAACCATAAAACTATTTTCATTGCCTGTTCATTTTTGTCATTGTGCTACTGTTATAAGTTATTGTGTAAACATCTCATATGCAGGATATCTGACATGCCATTCCTGTGAAAGGGTTGCTAACCCCAAGGGGTTGAGACCCACAGGATGAGACAACAGGTTTAGAGGAAGGAAATTGAAGGGAGACATATGTAACTATATAAAAAAATAAAAGAAATCTAAAAAGTGTGACATGGAACTAAATATAGTTCTTAGAAAAAGAGATCCAAATGGCTGAGAAATATATTTTTAATGTTCAATATACTTTGCCATTAGGGGAATACAAATTAAAATTACTTCAAATGCCTTTTAAATGTTCTACATCTTTAGCAAACTAAAATTATTTTTGAAATTTCATCTTTTCTCGGTTAGAATGGCTAAGACTAAAACAAACAAACAAATAAAGCCTTCTCAAAAAAGCAATGGTAGCTACTGATGCTACCAAAGATGTGGAAAGAGCAAACAAACACTGTTCAAGGGAGTGCACATTTTTGTAGTCACTATGGAAATCACTGTGGAGAAACTGAAAAAAAAAAACATATAAATACATCTACTATATGACACTGCGTGCTCCTAGGTATATTCTGAAGGAACTCTACAAATACATATGGCTCAAGGCTTAAGAGCACTTACTACTCTTCCAGAAGACCCAGTTTCAGTTCCCAGTTCCCAAATAGCAACTCAATATTGTAGTTACAGGGAATCCATTGTCATCTTCTGACATTAAGATGTCAGAAGGCACACATATGGAACACACATACACATACAGGCAAAACACTGATACACATAAACATGAAAGCAAATCTCAAATCAATTTTTAAATGTATGTTATGATGGGTTTTCACTCTCAAATATGTTAAGTTCATGTTCTGTAGATAATTTGGAGCTAGCACTGTATAAATGATAGGAGAAACTTTTAAATATTTTTCTAATGGGTATCTTATGAGTCCTGACTGCCATTCATTTGCTGTTAACCCCTTCTTCCTCTTCCCAAACTCACTGGCCTCTTCTCAAAACATGAGAGAAAACAATATTTGTCCTTCTGGATCTGACTTGTACTATAAAGAACATGTCACTATTTAAAACCTTTTTAATTATAAAAGCAATAGTTTTATTTGAATTTATGATGAGTTTTGCTGATAAGGTACATTAATGTGCTCTGCATGACATGAGGGTATTTTACATTCAAGTAAAAATTTAAAGAGGAAGATATAAAAACTAAATCCTAAGAAAAGATAGTTTCATACTTTATAATTTTAAGGAATCAAATCCATCTATATTTTAAGCAGATACAACAATCACTAAATTATTTTGGAATTTATTTTACATTAGTTGCTTCGGCTTATTGATAAAAGTCTTTAGGGTTTTTGTAAAACTTGTATTGTTTATTGGTTCTTTGAGAATCCCATTTAAAGTGTCTGGATTATATTTACCTTCCTTCCCTCAGTCCCTCCCAACATACCTACTCCCCTTCCCTTCCCAATAAATTTTGTACCAGGACTTTGGTCCATTTCAAGAACAATTGGAGCTTTCCAAATATTATTATATGTGTGACCTTCTAATGGAATATGGGTGTCTCATCAGGGGCTACACTTTCAGAGAATATTGACCTCTCCCAGAAGCTTACAACTGCCCTTTGTTCCTCTACTAAGGGTGTAATTTTGTGCCCACCTCCTGTTACTAGGTGGGATTTGCTGATTTAATTTTGCAAAGGCTTTGTGCATGGTGTAACAACCACTTTAAATTCATAAGGTTAACTGACCCCTGCAGTGTCCAGAAGTTGGACTCTTTGTTTGTAGTTATTTACCACCTCTCACGCTACCATTCTTTCCAACCCTTCTTCCAGGATCCTCTGGAAGAGGGAATGTGGTATGTATTTAGGGATGGAAACTCTGAAAATCTCTCACACATAATCATGCATTAAAATAGTTTGGAAATCATTGATCCAAAAAGTAGAAAATTGAAATTTGAAGAAAAATGATTTATATTCTTAAACATCCAATAACCAATGACTATACCTCATTCAGAGCAACTCTGTACAAGAATGACGAGAGTTTGCAAATACTTGTGCTCAATATTTGAAAAAAAGCTGAGCAAAATTTCTACTTTCATTAAGGCTGGCATTATTTTTCAGTGCTTAAAGGTGCATCATAGCCTACAAAAGCAAAGAGAGAAAAGTTTATTGTAAACAAGATATAAGAAACATTTTAAATGTAAAAATAAATATGTAACTTGCTCACTACTAATATTCACTGATTTGCTAACATTTGTACAAAATACTGTAGAAACAGTGTCTTCACATCTCATCCTGATGTGGTCATCGATCCTAAAACCTCTTAGGCCTTTAGTAGAATGTCTGCTTTAACAGAGGATAGGATTCCTAGCAATTTTGCACTATTTTTCTTATTATATTCACAAAACATTTTATGGGGTAGCTATGTTTCTAATCATTTTAAGTGAAAAGAGGTAATGACAGACTATGGCCTAATAATATTCTAACAGCTGTATTCCAGAAAATCTAATACATTATGTTTTGGGGAGGTTCAAAGAGTGTTCTAGAGAAATAATTAGTATGCTCTGAGCCTATAATTATTGTGAACGAACCTTGCAATATACTGAGATTATTCAAGACCTCTAAATTAATAACTAAGCTAAAATGTTCCTTACTAAAAGACTGCTGAATATTATGATTAGAGACAGAGGATTGAAGGACCAAAATTAATTTTTGTAAAATTATAAATATATATGTCTTTATGTACAATTATATTAAGTAAGATATGTACTTTAAAATAGTTGGGAAGGTAAGAATTGTAAGAAATATTTTGTCATGAATATCAAGTAGATCAGAACTGGTTTTAATTATTAATTACATTATTGAGTTTATCAATTTTTTGTAAAAATCAAATAGGATAAGGATAGAAAAATTTGAAAATGGAAACATTTATTTCTTAAAAATCAATTGAATTTAATTAAAACTTATTTTTAAAATTTAGTTTTAATTAAATTTTAGTTAATTTTTACAGTAAGTTTTAATGGGAAAATATTTTTATTAACTACTGCAAATCCCTTTTAGATTTTTTTCTTGGCAAAATTTAGCGCTCTCATAAGTAATATGTGTCAAAAATGAAAACATCTTTTTAGGGAACAAAAGATAACACTAAAAGGAAGAGTCTAACCTGGAATTTCTTTTCTAAACTAGAGATTGATTGACTGACTGAATGCTTGATTAGCATATTAATAGTGATTGAACATCAGCCCTTACCCATCCTTGGCAAGCACATCTCTAGCCCTTCTTTTTTTGCTTTTGAAAAAGGAAATAAATGTTAATTAGTCGTTGAGCAAAATTATAGCAATAATAGAATAATACGTGTAGCATGAAAGCAAGAACTATGGTTTTAAAATATGTTTTATTCCTATAGTTATGGGTTCAATGCTGTTGGTAAGTCCTCAGGCAGTGTAGACAAGCAGCCAGAATGCTCTCAGCTTGTACTGCATTTGATTTGAAACCTCAAAAGCCCTCCTCCTTTGCCAAGGAAGGAGCCTGCTGGCTGAAATAGTTGCTGAGTTCCTTAGGTAGTTCCTTCCATGAAGATGAACACTAACTTATTCCTGCTGATTTTCAGAAATTGATCACTGGCGCGCAGCCTTAGATGCTCTGAGGGGAGCTTTGACCTTTAGACACTAATGTTAAAAAATAGATTGGGGATTAGGGTTTGTTAAATAACAGATGAGGTCTTGATGTTAGGGGAGGAGCTGAGTGGAACTTTTCAGTGTCCTAACCAATTAATTATGAAATTGTCTGAGCTTGGCCTATGCTTTTCAACTCATTTGAGACAGGTTCAGTGAGGCTTTTCTCTACTGTAAGACAGCAATCATTCTTCCTCATGATTCAAATCATTTAGTCTTCATCTCAAAGGCCTAACAAGAAAATGCATGGTTCTCTTTTCCCCACATAAGAGGTCCGTGATAAAATAATATCCCCCCCAAGCAACTCAGGAAACTCCAGGGTTCTTGGTATGTTAAATACTTACTTATTGTTCAGATATTTGAACAGCCCAAAGTTTCTTCCATGTTGAAAAGTTCAGCATATTTTTTCACTCTGACTCTTTAACAATGTTTAGAAAGCTTTAAAAGTTCAACTTCTTCTTACTGTGAATATTCTTTATTATCCTTACCTATTTATTTAGATCTATTACTAGTAACTAAATCAAGTTTCCCACCTCACCCACAGGCGAAAAAATATTAGCAAAACATCACAGGAATTTTCTAAATTTTATCTTAGATTCTCTGGGAAAGAATTAATACATAATAATCCCATAACTATTAATCTAAAACTTCAAAATGCCAAAACTCCTGCAAACTGAAGCAAATACTATTGTGTGTTTATCTTTGCCTGGGGACTTGAATTAGAAGACTTACACATCATGCATTTGCTCCTGGATCATGGAAGAGCAATGAAAACTGCTGTGAATGTATTGATCTGCTGTGACCTGAAGGGAATGGCATCTGTTTTGTCTTTGACAGAAACTTGATCTCTGTTTTACGGAGCTTCCCTGCTGAAATTAGTCTCATACCTCTCTTAAGTGAGAATCTCATTGTGAATCTCATTCACTTTTATAATATTATATTGAGGTCATATGGTGATCTCAGTATACCACATGTGGGGAGTAAATGTAAATTAAACCCCTGTGTAAAAAAGCATTCATGACATGAGTACAACCATGTCAAATATCCCCAGTGCCTCAGACCCATGGGAAGGACAAGACTTTCCCTGGGTCAGGCTCAGGAGAATGAAAAATCCTTTCCCTAATCAAAGTATGGATGTGACACTGTATGCTGCGGGAACTCTCAACATCCTGAATGACTGCAACCTGATGCTAGTGCTCTAAGAAGAAGAACCTGTATAGATAATGGAGACTAGCTCACTGATATGCTGGTTCAGCAGTATATATTTAAAGCACAGTTCGCAGGCTTCTGGTGTTACTCCATTAGGATTCAAACCCATCTGTTTCCAGATTTTCCATACACATCTGTTGCTTTTATATTCCTCATTGTCCTACTCAAGTCAATCCCAATGCCATACAGATCGCGGCAAAGAGAAAAAGCAAAAGGTTTGAGTCAATTTCTTGCTTATTCCAATACTATTCTGGTTGAAATAAACATCAAAGAATATTATCACTTGCAAGTAAATAGGCAACATTCAGTGAATTTATGAGTTACTAAGCAATTTGGACAGTTTTTTGTACACCAGGGAGTATTAGTACCATCATTGTGCAATTGGACATGTCTCTTGCTAGGTCAATCACTGCAGTGGTTTACAGGTGTTACAGCTGGATAAGACAACTGATTACTTTCCATCTTTGGCAGCTTTCATAGCACTTTCTCATACTATGAGAGCTAGCGCTCAAGGAAGAAACTTTCAAATCAGTACCAGCTTTATTCATTCAATATCCATATCTGACTATGTATCTGCTTGTGTATATCTACACTCATACATACACATTCACTGCATATGTGTATATACACACACAAACACACATGCACACCAAAAAGAAAAATGTAAAGAGCAGTAACATAACTTTTGAATATAATAGGGTGGCAAGCAATATGAATAAATAGTTGGTTACAAAGGAACAGATAGTTCAAATCACAAAGCCTTAAACAAGAGTTATTTCAGAAACAAAATACAATTAATAGTTGCTAAAAATATTAGTTTGTTGAAATTATTATGTTCCTTCACATAGCCATCATCCATCAACCAATGGGTGGAATAAACAACTTTGCACCTCCAGCTATGGTAACACACAAAAGATGTGAGCAGAGGAAGAAGATGTCCCAGATCTACTATAGAGGCAAATCCAGCAACACGGTTGCTCTGAAAACTGTTTACATTCAAAGATTTCAGTCTGCAGGATCTAGCTGGAATACAGACATGCCCTTAGTACACACTGTTATTCGCTCTGGCTGGAATTTAGTACACATCTGTAATTGCAAACAGTGACTTCTAATTGAGGTGCAGACTAAGTAATGAATCAGAGAAAGATTGGTCAGAATGAGTCAGAGAGGATAATGACAGCTCTTACAAGAGAGACAGGAAAGAGAAACCACTTAAGAGCAGGGCAGAGAGTGAGCAAGAGAGTTCCCTTAGACAGTAGAGTTCTTGAATGCAGTACAGTGTGAGTGCAGTTGAAGTGCAGTTAGCTCTTGCAGAAAGTCAGAGGCAGCTTTTCCAAGAAGTAAAATTGAGTGAGAAGAACAGAGAAACCAGTTTGAATCAGTCAGCTTAAAAATGAGTTTGTGGTATAAAAATTATGGTACATTTACAAAATGTAATCCTACTCAGCAATTAAAAACAAGGAAATCATGAAATTTGCAGGCAAATGGATGGAACTAGAAAGGATCATCCCAAGTGAGGTAACCCAGAATCAGAAAGACACACATGGTATATACTCATTTATAAGTAGATATTAGCCATATAATATGAACATACAAAATTCTATACTCCTAAAGAAACTAAACAACATGGAGGACCTTAACAAAGAGGCTTAATCCTCATTCAGAAGGAAAAACAGCATAGACATGAGAAGTGAAGACAGGAAACAGGACAAGAGTCTTCCACAAAAGGCCTCTGAAAGACTAGTCAACAAGGTAACAAAGCAGATGTTGAGATTCATAGCCAAATTTTGGGCAAAATGAAGGGAATCTTACGGAAGAAGTGGGAGATAGCAAAACATGGAAGGACAGGAGCTCCACAAGGAAATCAACAGAGCCTAGGGGTCCTTCAGAGACTGATGAATCAACCAATGACCATACATGGAGAGCTAGATTCCCTACTGATCCATGAACAGGGAGACCTTTCCATCTTCTGATATCTTCTTCAGTTTCTTTCTTCAGAGACTTAAAAATTTTTTTGAACAAGTCTTTCACATGCTTGGTTAGAGTCACACCAATGTACTTTATGTTATTAATGGCTATTGTGAAGGATGTTGTTTCCCTAATTTCTTCCTCAGACCTTTTGTTCTTGTTATACAGGAGGGTTTCTGAATTTTTTGAGTTGATTTTGTATCCAGCCACTTTGCTGAAGGTGTTTATCAGCTGAAGGAGTTCCCTGGTTGAATTTTTGGGGTCGCTCATGCATACTATCATATATCATCTGCAAACAGTGATACTTTGACTACTTCCTTTCCTATTTGTATCCCCTTGATCTACTTTAGTTGTCTTATTGCTCTAGCTAGGACTTCAAGTACTATGTTGAAGAGATACAGACAGAGGAGACAGCCTTGCCTTGTCCCTGATTTCAGTGGGATTGATTTAAGTCTTTCTGTGTTTAGTTTAATGTTAGCTAAAGGCTTGCTGTATATTGCCTTTACTGTGTTTAGGTATGTGCCTTGTATCCCTAATCTCTCCAAAATTGTAAACAAGAATGGGTATTGGATTTTGTCAAATGCTTTTTTTAGCATCTAAGGAGATGATCATGTGGTTTTTCCTCCTTCAGTTTGTTTATATGGTGGATTACATTGATCAGTTTTCATATATTGAACCACTGCATGCCTGGGATGAAACCTACTTGATCACAGTGAATGATGACTTTTATGTGTGCTTGGATTCGGTTTGCAAGCATTTTATTGAGTATTTCTGCATCAATGTTCATAAGAGAGGTAAGTCTGAAGTTTTCTTTTTTTGTTGGGTCTTTGTTTGGTTTAGGTTACTCTGGACTAATAGAATATTCTTTCTGTTTCTATTTTGTGGAATAGTATGAAGAGAATTGGAGTTAGCTCTTCTTGGAAGGTCCAGTAGAATTCTGTGCTGAAACTGTCTGGCCCTGAACTTCTTTTGGAAAGGAGAATTTTGATGACTGCTTCTATTTCCTTGGGAAATATAGGGCTGTTCAACCTATTTACCTGATCTTGATTTAATATTGGTAAAATTAAATTAACAAGAAAATTTTCCATTTCATTTTCAAAGTTTATGGCATATAGACTTTTGTAGTAAGACCTAATGATTGTTTGGATTTCCTCAGTGTCTGTAGTTATGCCTCCTTTCTTTCTGATTTTGCTGATTTGGATAGTTTCTCTCTGCCTTTTAGTTAGATTGGCTAAGGGTTTGTCTCTCGTTGATTTTTTCAAAGAACCAGCTCTTGTTTTCACTGATTCTTTGAATTATTTTCTTTGTTTCTAATTTATTGATTTCAGCTCTGAGTTTGATTATTTCCAATTATCTACTCCTCTTGGGTGTGTCTTCTTTTTTTCCTGGGGCTTTTATATGTGTGGTTAAGTTCTTGTATGAGATATCTCAAACTTCTTTCTGGAAGCACTTAGTGATATGTACGTTCCCTTAACACTGCTTTCATTGTGTCCCATATGTTTGAGTAATTTTTGCCTTCATTTTCATTGAATTTTAGGTAGTCTCTTATTTCTGTTTTTATTTCTTCCATGACCATCTGTCATTGAGTAGAGCATTTTTTAGTTTCCCTGTTTACATAGGCTTTTTTGTTTGTCTATTATTGTTGAGGTCTAGTTTTAGGCCATGGTGGTCTGATGGGATACTAGGGGTTATTTCTATCTTCTTGTGTCTGTTGACACTTGCTTTGTGTCAATTGCTTTATGGTCAATTTTTGAGAAGGTTCAGTGAGTTGCTGAGAAGAAGGTATATTCTTTTGCATTTGAGTGAAAAGTTCTACAGACATCCATTAGGTTTGATTTAGGACCTCTGCAAGTGCCATTATTTCCCTATTTAGTTTCTTTCTAGGTGATCTGTTATTCAGTGAGAGTGGAGTGTTGAAGTCAGGTGTTGGGAATGATGGGTGATTTAAGCTTTAATAATGTTTTGCATACAAATGAAGGTGCTCTTGTACTTGGGGCATAGATGTTCAGGATTATGATGTCCTCCTCATGGATTTTTCTTTCAATGAGAATAAAGTGACCCTCCTAATTTTTTTTGATAAATATTGTTTGAAAGTCTATTTTATTGGATATTAGTATAGCTACTCTTTAGTTTGTTTTGTGGGTTCTTTTGTTGAAAATAATTTTTCCAGCACTTTACCTTAAGATAGTGTTTGTTTTCGTTGCAGAGGTATATTTCTTGGATGGAGCAGAATGCAGTATCCTGTTTTTGCAACCATTCTGTTAGTCTGTGTCTTTTTATTGGAGAGTTAAGTCCATTGATATTGATATATAATAGTGACTGATGAAAGTTAGTACTTTTATTGTGGGGTTGATGGTGTTACTGTTTTTTTATGCTGAGGAATGGATACAGAAATTGTGGTACATTTACACAATGGAATACTACTCAGCAATTAAAAACAAAGAAATCATGTTCGTGTTTTCTTTATTGATTCTAATTCTGTTTTCAAGTCTTGCACCATTTCTTTCATCTGTTTGAATGTGGATTCCTGTCTTTCCATAATGGCCTCTTTTTTTGTTTGTTTGTTTCCTCTCTATATGCCAGTACTTGTGCCTCTATATGTACTTCTATTTGTTTGGATGTATTTGGCTGTATTTCTTTCAGAGCTTTGTTTGTTTCCTGTCTATATGCCTCTACTTGTACCTCTATTTGTTTGGCTATACATGCCTGTATTTTTCTGGGAGCTTTTTAGTTTCCTCTTTATGTGCCTTTAATAACTGAATAAGCATAGATTCGAGATTGTTTTCCTGCATTTCTGATGAATTACCATATCCATTATTTTTCGAGAACTGCTGGTGATTTCATGATGTCCTGATTTTTGTTGGATATGTTCTTACCCCAACCTTTAGCCATCTGCTTCTCCCTAACCTTTGTTCCTGGAGTCTGTATTTCAGAACCTGGTATCTGGAGAGATGTCCACTGGTTCAAGAGTTGGTGTTTCAGCTCTAGCTACGGGAGGAAGATTGCGGTTGCTTATTGGCAAGCACATGCCTCTGTGTAGATGTGTGCCTTGAAGAACGGGGTGCTAGAGTATGTAGATGCCTAGAATTGTGGAGTAAGGGCAGGAGTGATGCTGGCGCTATTAATGGGTACAATGCGCATGTAAAGGTGCCCTGAATACTTCAGTGGCCTACAGGCTTGACCTACTGTTCTCTTGGTATTCAGATCTATCTGGGCTCCAGGAATTGTTTGCCCGGACTCCAGTGGTAGACCAACAGAACAGGGGCTTCAATGTTGAGAATGCTGTCCCAAGTATTCCTGTGTTGCCCAGTGGGGATTTGGGTGGGAGGGATCTGATATCTGGTTGCTAGTGTAGAGGAACCCTGAATCTGGGGCTCTGCAAGCGCTCAATTGAAGAATCATTCACTTCCTAGCAAGCCTAATTGGAAACCACAGGGGTTCCCCCTGTTCTCTACTCTCAGATTTAGACCCACAGGAGCAACTGAGAGTGTAGGAGATCTGTCAGCTCAGTGGTGTCCACTGTTTGGCCCCGGAGGAGTGAGACCCATACTTGGGTTAGGCACCTCTGTGGTCTCAGTCACTGAGCACAGAGGCTCCTACTTGGACTAAATGCTGCACTGCCTCAGCCCCAGACCTGGGAGAGTACCCCGGCTGTCTTAATCACTGAGCTAGGAGGCTTGTGCGTGGAGCAACCACTCTCATTCCGCAGAGCAGGGAGGCCAGTGGTTGAGGCAAATGGAAGTGCAGAAGGGTTGAGTATTCTCCACTCCCAGTCCCTGGACCTGTCCATGGGTGACCTGGATCCAAACTGTCCCAGCTCATAGGTTGTCGCCTCTACCCAAAAAGCCTCAGTGTCACTATTCTCTCTTCAGTTGCCCCTTTGCTCACCAGTTTCATAGATTCAGATCCTATGCCCCTCAGACACGGTGCGAATTGTTCGCTGCCATCTTGGATTCCCCTAAAGCAGAATTTATAGAGCAGTTCACAAGAGTGAAAATGAGCATGATGTTGCAGAAAACAAAACTTTTTCCAGAAAACTCCAGCAGACATCAATTTGAATCTTCATGAACAAAACTGCCACACATCCACTGTGGCCATAAGGAATACTAAGAGAGTTATTTTATTCTTCTTTTCTATGTACATTTCCGTACAACAAACTGTCTTAGGTAAATAGGGCAAAAACTTGTTCATAAATCAATAGCTTTTTTTTCTTTTCTAGCATTTCTTATGCATGCAGGAAAAAAGTAAGAATTTGACAGTAAAGAAATGTCCTTTTGACTGAAGATGTGTATTTTTTTTAAATATTTTAACATTCAGAAACCAATGGAGTTTATAATTGCTATGGGCCAGGTGGAAGTCGTTACAAAGTGCCATTGTCTCTGCATGCATACGCAGATATGTTTATAGGATACCATGTAATGCATCTAAATGAATTGCACACTATTGGTTTTGCATGCAGAGCATTGTGAGCTAATGTCGAAAAATGGAAAACTTCTCAAGATCAATATAAGAAAATTCAAAATAAAGCTGTCTGTGAGTAGTAAATCCACCAACTACGGAACACACTTATATAGGAAGAAAACATTAGTTCTTGAGAAAGTTATTGCTGGTTTTGAGCTTAAATTATATGGTATCTAATAATGTACGGTTCCATACAACTATAATTTAATCCCATATAAAAACTTGGGAATCGTAGGCAATCAGCGATGATGCACACTTGCAAGTCCAACAGTCAGGAGACAGAGGCAGAAGGAACTAGATTTTGATGATAGTCTAGGTTGCATAAGGATAGAGTCTATCTGAAAGGTAACAGAAGTTCAGCTTCTGAAGCTGCTCCTAACTTGAAAGAAGTTTTCAAAATGCTTTTATGAAACTCTGTAACACCCCTTGTGGCATAAAAAGTAATATGTATGACTTTTCTGAGTTGAAAATTGATGTAGAGGAGTTTGTTCCAGATAGAAAGAAGTTTAAAGAATACTTAAGTAACTCTTTGTACACAGAGTGATTTTAAAATGAGTTTTGAACAAAAGAGACCAAAGAATTCTTTCAATGGGTCAACAACAGAAATTTCTAAATTTTGAAAGTTAAAGATCTTGTCTTCACTTCCCTCAAATACCTTGCTATGCTCTTATTAAGAAATTAATAGAATGCCTCTTCTTAAAATCAAGGTATTTTAATGAACTTTTAATTGTCAAGAAAGGAGATGGGATGAAATTTCCTATTAGCTATTCAGGTTTATTTATTTATTAAAGTTGCAAAGACTACGTACTTGACAGAAACAACTCAGTGAGGTGGGGGGAGGTAGGGAGATTTGATTCAAAACTTCAAAGGCTTGCTCCATCATGGCAGGTAATGTATAGAATAGCTCAGTTCACTTTATAGTGGTCCAGGAAGCATAATCAGTGACCAGGAAATTTCCAGTATAGTGTGCTTGCCCCCAGGAGCCCACTTCTTCTATCTAGGCCCAGTCTCCCAATGTTTTCACAGCCTTCCCAAATAGCACCTTTGATTAGAAAGGTAGCATTCAGACACAGGAACATGTGGAGGATATATCCTGCTCAAATATAGCACTGTGTTCCATAAATCAAGTGGTTTATCTGAAAAATTTTAAGAAAAACATAAGAATGGAAATTTCATGATTGATCTTACTTGGTGCTTACTTCAGCCTTGGAGGGCTCCATGTTCATGTCCATTCTGAAAATGACTGCCCAGCTGGTACTCCAACTAACTCAGTAACAGCTACTCCTGCACAGGGTAAAATTTTGTAAAGATTTCCCTGTTATTTGTATGGATTTTAATATACTACAGGCTAGCATATGCTTGCTTCAGAAATGTAACTGCTTTATAACAAGTAGCCAATATTGAGGTCTTGCTAAGTTGCCTTATTGCTTCCAGGAATTTATGAGTAATTTTGGAATAGTTATATATGTAGAAATTTGATCTGTAATAATGAAAGCTTGTTTCTGCTATCCCAATTATTTATTAGGACATGGAAATTTTATTTTTATTTTGACTTTCCTCCTAATTTGTTCCAAACTGGATGAAAAAGTTTGGTTTTCTCACTATTTGCTTCCATTAAGCCTCTCATGTTACCATTCTCAGTACCTAGTGCCATTGCTATTTATTCAAACTGAAAGTCCAAGAATCATCTTTGTCTCCTAATAGTACCCACCCCAGGGCATAGTTTCACAAGATAGTTGCAAGTGTACATACACAGAATATCATACATTTTCAGAATCCATTGAATTAACAGGCATGACTAGAACCCGAGCACATACTCTACTTCCTACCATCATGCTATCATTATTTTTTAGTTGAAACAGTAAAGGGCTTCCAAACTGGTTTATATCTCCTTTCTCTGTAATCCACCCACCAATGAGAGAGGGATTTCTAAAATAAAATAATACCACTCAAATCGTCACATTATTCTGTTTGTAGCCCATCAATGAATTCCAAAATAAAACACAGAGTTCTTTTCCTTCTTGGTCCATACAGAGGTTTATGATTCATGGTTCTACTTCATGGCTCACCTCCACCCCCATACTCCTACTTAACATTATCAAACTATGTTTTAGTGCCTTTTCTACCCTGAGAATAGAACATTACCCAACCTTTTTGCACAGCTAGTTCTTTTTCTTGACTTGGAACTTGATTTATGTCGCCCATTCAGAGAAGAAATATCACCTGAATTAGTCACAGATGCAACGCATTCTATTGATCAACTGCAGTTCTGTAAAATTCACTCAATAGTTGTCTTTTTAAAAATATTATTTGTCTTTTTCAGTGTAATCATTGAAAAACAAAGATATTGTGTGTGTTTGTTCATCACTTTGCTTTGTATATCTAGAAAATAATGACTCATGTGTAACAGTAAGTTAGGAAATGAGTGAAATAAATGAACCTGCAACAGAATACATAAAGATTCATCACTAAGGCTACTGAATATACTTATGTAAATGCTAGGATGATCTGAAGGTTCAGTGAGAAAAAAATCATAAAATCAAAATTTGGTCCTTGACAAAATCATCTTGCAGTAAGCATTTTTATGACTGAACTGTTGTGGGCATTTTCAGACTCTCTGAGACAGGTTTCATCTTGAAAATATCAAGCTTCCCCTCACTCCTTATTTAAATTTTTATAAAGCATAAAAATAAAACCATTTAAGCACTCTTTCTAGAACCATTTGAAGATAGCTTAGCCAGGGGATTTTTTTTTTAATCTTACATTTAAAAAAATTCCTTTTGGTTTTGCTCTGATTTGACATTTTTCTCTCATCCTCTAATAAAACAGTTCATGTCAGATCTCATTCCCTTGAAAGGTATAAGTTTCTATGCTCAAGCTGAGTTGGAAAAATCAGTTGGGGGATGACCAGAAATTGCTCACCAGAGGACATGTAGAAGAAATCCTTCATGACTTTTGTCCCAAGTCTGCATGACAGAGAATGCACCTGCCGCCTGACTTCTCTGCTTGCACAGAGCAGTTGTGGGCTTACAGCAGCTTCAAAGCTACCTAAATCTTGGGATACACAGCAGGATCTGGCCTCTTACGGAGCTGGAGGTGGGAGCTGAAAAAGCCCAGCACCGTCAGCACAGAAGAATCTACTCTTGCTTCTTTAAAGGGAAGTTTGCTTGAGCCATGGCTGTTCTGTTCTGTTCAGAAAGTTGTCTCCTATACCAATGAGTTCCAGGTGTTCCCCCACTTTCTCTTGCAATAGATTTAGTATATTTGATTTTATGTTGAGGTCTTTGATCCACTTGGATTTGAGTTTTGTTCAGGGTCATCTATTCACATCCTTCTACATGTAGATATCCCCACACCATTTGTTGAAGATGATCCCCACCCCCCATTGTATAGTTTTGGCTTCTTTGTAAAAAATCAAGTGTCCATAGGTATATGGTTTTATTTCTAGGTCTTTGACTTGATTCCATTGATCAACCAGTCTGTTGTAAAAAATCAGATGTCTATAGGTATATGGTTTTATTTCTGGGTCTTTGACTTGACTCCGTTGATCAGCCTGTCTGCTGTTATACAGATAATAGGAGGTGCTTATTACTATTGCTTTGTAGTCTCCTTTTGGAACTCCTGTCCCCTCCAGATTTTCAATCCCCCCTTCTTTAATAAGATTAACTGCACTCCACCCAAAGTAGGCTTCTCTCCTGTTCCCCATCTCAAGCTGTACTACAGAGCAACAGTAATAAAAAAAAAACTGCATAGTTCTGGCATAGAAACAGAATGGTGTATCAATGGAATTGAATAGAAGACTCAGAAACAAACCCACATCCCTACAGATACTTGATTTTTGACAGAGGCCAAAACAATACAATGGAAAAAAGGTAGCGATTATTTGTTTGTTTTCGGTTTTTTGTTTTAGTCAATTTTTGTATCCAGGCACTTTTTTAAAGGTAATTATCTGCTTTAAGAGTTCTCTAGTAGGATTTTTCACTTATGTATACTATCATTTCTTCTGCAAATAATTATACTTTGGCTTCGTCCTTTTCTATTTGAGTCCCCTTGATCTGCTTTACTTGTCTTATTGCTATAGCATTACTTTAAGTAATATATTAACTACATATCTATGAATATAGATACATACGAATCTGTTATAGATACAAAAATGGGATCACATGAAACCAAAAAGATTCTTCAAGGTAAAGGACATGGTCAATAAAACAAGAATGGGAAAAGATCCTCACTAACCTTACATCCAACAGAGGGCTAATATCAAAATATATAAAGAACTTAAGACCAAATAACAAAATTTAAAAAGAGCTAAACAGAGAATTCTCCTGATAATCTTCAAGAAGCTGAGAAGCACTTAAGGAAATGTTTGATGTCCTTATTGTCAGGGAAATGCAAATAAAATTACTCAGAATACATCTTACACCCATCAGAATGGCTAGGATCAAAAATTCAAGTGACAGCCCATGCTGGAAAGCATGTGGATAAAGGGAAACCCTCCTCCAATGCCAGTGGGAATGTAAACTTGTACAACCATTGTGGAAATCAATCTTGAGTTTTCTCAGAAAATTGGAGATATGCCTACCTCAAGACCCAGCTATACTACTCCTGGGCATATATCCAAAAGATGTTCCTCCATGCCATAAGGACACTTGCTCAACTATGTTCATAGCAGCTTTACTTGTAACAGTCAGAAACTGAAAACAACCTAGAATTCCTTCAACTGAAGGAAAAAAGAATATGTGGTATATTTACAAAAAAAGACAGCCATTGAGTTCATGTCAGAAATAGTTCCTGTTCCCTTTATTAGGGTACCTGGGTACGCACTTGGATACTGAGCTACCATGGGCCACATCTGAGCAGGGGTTCTAGGTTATATCCATACATGGTCCTTGGTTGGAGATGCAGTCTCATAAAAGACCCCTGTGCCCTGATATAGCTGGTCCTTGTGGTACTCCTATCCTCTCCAGGTCATACTAACTCCCCCTTCTTTCATATGATCCCCTGTACTCTGCCGAATGTTTGGTTTTGAGTCTCAGTATCTGCTTTGATACACTGTTAGATAAAGACCTTTCAGAGGCCCTCCATGGCAGGCTCCTGTCCTGTTACTTGTTTTCTCCTACTTCCAATGTCCCCCCAACCTGAGGGAAGAGCAGCTCTGCTAGACCACAGGGGAGGACTTTGCAGCCAGGCCATGCCTGAAGATAAGCTAGGGTCAGGTGAAAGGGGAGGAGGTCCTCCCTTATCAGTGGACTTGGAATGGGGTAGGGAGAAGATGAGGGAGGGAAGGTGGGGTTGAGAGGGAACGAGGGAGTGGGATATAGCCGGGATACAAAGTTAATAAACTGTAACTAATATTAAGAAAATAAGAATTTAATAAAAAAGACAGTCATTCAGTTTGCGGCAAATGGATGTATCATCCTGAGTGAGGTAACTCAGACCCACAAAGACAAGCATGGAATGTACTCACTTAAAAGCGGATATTAAAAATAAAGTATAGGATCACCTTGCTACAATCCACAGACCCAAAGAAGGCAATGCTGAATCTCACTCAGACAGGAAATCAAATAAACACATGAAGCAGATGGAGAGAGGGAACTGGGTGGAGAGGGGGTAGGGACGGCAACAGGGGTAGGGATCAGGTGTGCTAAGAACAGGGGTGTTGGGGAAGACCAGGAGAGGTAACAGGAAATTGGGAGGGGAGGAGCTCATCTCTGGAACACTTGAGGGTCCTGGGAGTCCAAGGAGTTGACCTTAGCTGAGACTTCAAGCATTGGTGATTAAAGAGCCTGAAGTGTTTCTAGGTTGTATCTATGCATGGTCCTTGGTTGGAGAATCCCTCTCAGAAAAGACCCCTGTGCCCAGATATATTTGGTCCTTGTGGAGCTCCTGTCCATGGGGGCTCACAGACACTGAACCTCCAACTAAATAGCATGCACTGTCTGGACCTATACCCCCTACACACAGGTAGCAAATATGCAGGATGATCAGCATGTAGTACCCTAACAGTGGGAGTAGGGGCTGTCTCTGACTCTGTTGCCTGTCACTAGATCCCTTTCCCCTGGATATGCTCAGTCCTGCTGTGACTTGAGGTGCCTAGGGGGCCTCCCTTTCTCTGAATAAAAAGGGGAGGAAGGAATGGGAGAAAAGGTGCATGAGGGCACAATGGAGAGACAAGGAGGGAGGGGCCTGGAATCTGGCTGTAAAGAGATTAAATTGATGAATAAATGAGAAAAAAAGTAAAAGAAGCTTTCAAAATACCTGTATACTGAAAATGGACAAAGATTCAGAGTCGACATAAAATACTAGCTTTGCCCTACCTTCTCGATCCAATAATATCCTTTCTGACTGAGCACGTGCCCATCTACTTTTCCTTTGGTTCTGTCAAAGCAGAACTTTTCCCCAAGCAGCCACTGCCAGGAGGTAATGTGAATGTTTCTTGTTTTACACCACTACTCACTAGTAATTTGCTCAGAAAACGTCTCATAGATATTTTAAGTGAAGAATGACAACTATAATGATATTATGTTCAGATGATTTTGTTTCCAGAAAATCTTTTGAGTAGAATATTTCCTCCTTAGAAATTTTTCTTTCATTGGTGGGTCCTAGATTCAATATGACATACAAGTAGCATATGTACAAAAATCATGAAAGCAGAAGGAAAAGCCAGCCAACACATTAAACTAAATGAAGTGATGAGGAACAATTAAGGTGAAGGGTGGCAAATTGTTGGGTATTTTCAAAACACCTTATACACTTGCATGAAATGATCATATCTAGCATAATAAAATAAAGAAAACAAACATATGAGATTCATGCAATTACTTCCTTTGAGGCTAAAGAATTCAAGGATTGGCAGTAGGTGTCCCAATACCTCACTTCTATTCTTAAAAATTCCCATTTTCACAAAGACAGGACTCAGAGTGAGTAAATAGTTAGAATAGTCTACACGAAACTGTTTTAGTTCCCTCTCCATATATTTTTAAATTTGGGAATACTAAAATCCTGCTTATACTGAACCAGAAAGGAGAAACATTGAGGGCTGCAGAGATGGCTTACTTAGTGAAGATCTCATGTATCTATCTGTAGCTTCATCACATGGAGCAAGAGCCAGAAGGATCCCTGGAGCTCCTTTGCCAGCCATCCTACCCTTCCACATGCACACACACACACACACACACACATCTCTCCATTCTTACTCCTCTCCTCTCTCTCTGTCTCTCTCTGTCTCTCTCTCTCTCTCTCACACACACACACACACATACACACACACAAAATTAGTTTGTTGTGATGGTATATGGTTTGTTTATATGACTAGACTAGGACACACCTGATGTTCACCAACAGGTAGAATCTCAGGCAGGCTTGTTCTCCATGTCAACTGCTCTATTTTGCTTGTCTGCTTAATCTAAGTATCCCCTGTCTCTTTCTTTAGATTGGTTTCTTCTGATTCTCAGTTACTCAAGTAGAGAGCTCAGTCCCAATAGGTTTAGGTTTGTGTGATACATTTTCTGTTGCCATGTCAAAGAATGATCTTTCCTGAATTAAATTAAAAATTTCTAAGAAATAAATGTGCTTTGATCTTTGGTGTGTGGGTATAATTCACAGCTTATCCTTCACTGCCCTACATTTGTAATTCTCTTCCAAATGCACTATAATTCCATTTTGCATACTGGCTGGCCTTTCAAAAGTCCTTCCCATCTTTGGCAGGATAACCAAAAAAGACACACTATTTTGCTTACACTATAAATCAGTCATCTGTGGATCACAACCGTCATCTTCTGATAGAGGGAAGGAAGCCAATGCTTGCTGAATGTCTATAGTATACTTGATGATTTTAGCCACAGTATGTCTTTTGATTTCCCCCTCGCAAAAAAAAAAAAAAAAAAAAAAAAAAAAAAAAACTTGTAAATGCAGAAAATAGATTCCTAGGGAACTTAGCACAGCATGTCGCTATCAAGGCCAGAATGTGTCAGGGCCAAAATTCAAAGCCAAATCTCCCTGTAAATCAGAAACTCTCCAGATAATTCATCTTCTAAAATTATGGCAACATTTAAATACTTTAAAATATAAAGATCTCCATATTGCTGGTAATAGAAGCATATATGCACAACCCTACTGCACAGGAGGGTTGTGAGTTCTAAGCCAGCCTAGGCTACATAGCACCTTTTAATTGGCCTAGACTTTATAATGATAGCCTGTCTCTAAATCAGATGATTATGCTGACATGGTTCATCTATAAAAGATTTGGATTGCCTCATTCTCAACAAGCTCTGGATATTAACTTGAATAACCCATATTTCATTATTCACATCTTGTCACCAGCTTTGATCTAACTTGTCCTTACAGACTCTTGGGGGCCTTGTGTCAACTTACATGCAGTCTTCTGATTGCTGTTTACTTCTATCTCATGAGCTAACATCTCCGACCAGAAGAGTCATCTGAGGCTGCAGATGCTCATTGCCAAAACACTGCAGTCTGTTCCGAGTTCTACAGCATTGTTTTTTCCAAAGCTGCAGAATCCAAAGGAGGCGTAGAAGCCATGCATCCCTTTCAAGGTTGAAGACAGTAAGAACTCATTGTAGTCTGTTTGAAAAATAATGAAAAGTTCACTCTCACTTTCTCCTGTTTTTCATTGTTTTACCTGTGGAAAATGCTTTAATCAGTCATCATTGAAATACACTGTACACACTAAATTTTTGACAAATAAATAAATGAAACACATGCATGAATTTTAAATGAGGTGGGTTCATTGTTTTTGTTTGGTTTGCTTTTTAAAAATACATTGAAGAATGTTTTCGAGCTTCTACATAGATTGTAGAGAGCAAAAACAAGGAAGGACTGTACTGAGCTTCATCTGCCTATATTTTAGACACATGACCCCCTAAGGGCAATTATTTTTTCCAAGTGTGTCCCATCGAACATTATCTGATAAGATTTCTAGCACAAGAGTTGATGTTGTAAGAAATATTTGCCACATTCTAGTCTGAAAGCAGAGGTGTGCAATAGCCTATTCGGGATAGTTAAATGACAGTTAATAGGCTTCTTTCCACAAATATGGAGCAGTATAAATAATTTTTTCACTTAATGCCATGAGATAGATGACTCAGTTAGACAAGAAAATAATCACTTGCCTACATATACAAATTCTCATTATTATTATTATGCCACTGGCATCACATGCTGGCTGTTTAAATTTATTTGTTTGTTTGTGGCGTTTTGCTTTTTATAATTTTTAATTTTTTATATTAATTACTGTTTATTTACTTTGTATCCCAGCTGTAGCCCCCTCCCTCATTCATTCCCAATCCCACCCTCCCTCCTTCATCTCCTCCTGCCCCTCCCTAAGTCCACTGATAGGCGAGGTCCTCCTCCCCTTCCATCTGACCCTAGCTTATCAGGTCTCACTGAAGTAGGAGAAAACAAGAAACAGGACAGGAGCCTACCACAGAAGGCCTCTGAAAAACTCTACCTATCAGTGTATCAAAGCAGGGGCTGAGACCCATAAGCAAACTTTGGGCATAGTGCAGGGAATCATATAAAACAAGGGAGAGTTAGTGAGAACTGGAGAGGACAGGAGCTCCACAAGGACCAAATATATCTGGGCACAGGGGTCTTTTCTG
>CM053745.1:33974173-33992513 GCA_028658305.1 Pachyuromys duprasi | reverse complement strand
CCATGGTAATTTTATGTTTTTCACTTAATATTGAATGTTTGTGATCTTGAGGATCAGGATCGACATCAACAAGGTTGACTCAACCTTGCTCAATGCACTTTCTTTTCCAAAAAGAAGCAAGACAAAGAATGAAGAATGACTTTATTGATCTGTTATAGTGTCATGGAAATTTGAAGAGATGTTATAGGGTAGAGAAACAGGATGATTCCACAAAAATGGGAACTTGGATTAGCAGATACCATTCCATCTCTCAGGATCAACCCAGAACAAAAAAGGACTTTAATAAAAAGGGAAGAGATTAAAAGGCTTCAGAATTCCTCACTGATATCAAAGACACCTGAGCGTTAGATGGTCTAAGGCCTTCCTAGGCCCTGCACCCGCTTGAGGCAGCCAGGTTACAGGTATCCACTGTTAATAGAAAAGCCTAAGCTATATTACACCTTTACTCCACCCAGACTCTTGTTGAAGAGTTCTGCCTTGACATCTCAGCTGCTCGGGATCTGATGGGCAAATCATCTAGTAGGTTCAGCACAATCTAGTGGGCATCTAGGCATCTGATCCTGAATATTTTGGCTTATGAAAACTTTAACAAAATTTTAGGCACACTCTTTTTCCTCCAGAAAGGAAGCAGTGCAACATTAAAAATCAGTAGCCCTCAGCTATTGAGGAATACCAAAGCCACTACGAATTTTGTGGATGGACCAATCTACTTACCCTTGGCTATGGAAAGCAATCCCATCCAGAAGGCCTCAGAATGTAGTCACCATAGATTATTTTCTTTTGATGCTTTTTAACCTGTTAGAAGCATTCTTAATACTATGGCCCCTTAATACTATGGCCCAGAGACAGCTAATAGGAAGTTCAAACTTTTATAGAGCTGAAAGACAAATAGACAGCTTCACTTACATTAAGCCCTAAGAAGCTTATGTAGAGCAGCCTACACAACTTCATCCTACACAGAGGTTCCAGGAAGTCACCTATGTATCCTTCAGACACTGAAGTTGCCCTGGTCTATTTCTTTACACACAACCGTCTTCCCACCTGGGTCTACTGGGCAACTGAAGCAGCTCCATCTCTGCACAGCATAATGAAAATTAACAGGCAACATGCATCCACAGCTAAATAGACATCCTGAAAGTGTTGTGTCCACGTTGACATTATAGCCCACAAGCCTTGAAGTCCAGTACACTAAGAAAACTATAGGCATCAGCAATATTTATTAGATATAAAAAAGTTGCATGTGCACTAGATTCAAGTACCCATCTGAAAACTGAACCAATATCTTCCATCCTAAGATACCTTTCTAGATGAAAGCTTTCTACTGAAAAAAAAAAACATTTTAAAAACTTGATAGTGGAAGATGAGCTACAAGAAACAATAATACTACTGTGGAGATACAGGAAATATGAAAACTAAGGTAATCCAACACTTTCCAGAAATATAGTAGTTCTCTAACAACTTACCAAAAGAAAAAAAAAAAGAAATTAATAAATAGCTTGAAAGAAACTATAATAATGATTTTAGAGAAATTTAATGCGATAAGAACAAAAATAGTTTAATCATGTTTTTACCTAAAAGAAAGAAGACATAGAAATCTACTCAATGATCATCAAAAAAATTAAAATCTTAAGAATTATGTATATATCAAGGCCCAGGAAGCCAAACTATTCATAACTTAATCAACTCAAAACAGATCCCCAGAGGAATATTATCAGGCTGTTAATATCCAATACAAGGAACGAGTTCCAAAAATTTTTAAAGGAGGGATACACTTAATTCACGTGGATACTAATCATGGTAAAATGTAGGAAACTCAGTGGTACAATCTAGGGATGCAGCTTTAGAAGCCGGAAATCTTGCTTTTCATCTACAAATCTCTGGACTTGATCTTCAGGTCACAAAAATGGGGCATGATAGCATATGTTTGTAATTTCTGGACTTGGGATGTACAGGCAGAAGCTTTAATATTAGAAATTCAAGGTCATACTCACTATATGAAGAGTTCCGGGCAAACTTGCATTACATGAGACCTTAGAGACCCTGTATTTATAAACAGAAACAAACTTCAATAATAGAGAAGATACACAAAAGAAAAAGATAATTAAGGCCTATCAATACAGAAACTACCAAGCTACAAAGATAGACAATAAAAGGGGGAAATGACATTTTAAACAATTAGGAAAAAATATTTTAAGTTGAAAAAGTATGTCTTTATTATCAATACTAAACTTTATCCTAAAAACTTAAATTTAACAATTGATATAGATTGTCTAAATGAGTTTCATAATGCAGTCTCCAAGGCCAGGGAGATGGCTCAGACATTAAGAACATTTTCTGCTCTTACAGAGGACCTTGATTCAGTTTCAAGCACCTACATGGCAGCACACAAATGTCTGTAACTCCAGTTCCAGGGTTTCTGATGCTCTTTCCTGGCTTCTATGTGCACCAAGCATGCACTGTAAGCATATAACCACATAGCAAACGCTCATACAGCTAAAATAAAAATAAATAAATATTTAAAAATAATGATATTAAAATTATTAATGATAATTATTAAATATATAATTAATATATAACATAAATATAAATTAAATTAATTGTGTATTTATTTAAATTTATAAAATATTATAAATAAATTAAATATAAATATATAATATGAAATAATGATATTAAAATATGATAACCAAAATTATTGGTTATTTACCAAAACCTTATTTCATCAGTAAAGGTACAAAGAAGCAGAAAATAAAACCAAATGATTAATACTATGCAAGTGGAAATGAAAATTTAACAGGAATATGTATAGTTACATCTGCTAAAACATACTTTTACTCAAAATTATATAAGGAGAATGGGCAGTGATGTAAATTATGGTTCCTGTGCCTGATTAATAGTGAGCGTGAGCGAGTGTGACCACTGTCACATGGCCAAGGAAAGGTAAGCCTTGAGCTTAATGTCAGCATCATGGCCGAACCCAGGGCACATGCACTCTTTGGGATTTATATATTTGTCTAAAGTCATTGGACAGAACCAAACCAGAAAAGTAAAGTCATGCAAAGCAGGTGTTAGCCAATGCCCCTAGCTCCAGGTTACCAAGCAACCCACTTTAACCAGTGGCGTTGCAAAACTGCTTGCTCATCATCTTTGTCATCAATCTCCAAGTCTTGCAAAGTGCCTGAGAGAAATTATACCTGTGAGCACCACTGAGCACATTTTGGTTCCCAAGGATGCAGTTCCCTCTGAGTCCCCTGGTAGAATTGATTTCTCTGGCCACATCGCTGCTTCAGGTCTTTCTTAACTTGCACTGTGTAATCTAGAAAGGGATCATGGTGATGTCAGTGGACAGCCTGCCCAGAATGGCAAGACAAGCTCCTGAAGAACCTGTTGGAGGCCTGAAAGCAGACATGACGGTTCCCCCAAGCATCTGTGAACATCCACACTGTCCTCAGTGGTATGGAGTGGCCTCTGTGTGCATATTCTAAGGTCTCAGCTTAAGGCACCATCACAATGGGCATACCTACTTGACTGGTCTCACTGTATTATTACCCAGGCCTTTCTAGGAACAAACAAGAGACTGCGTGTTAGGTAGTATATCATCTGACCATATACAGATGGATATTATACAGATAAGAACCACAAACCACAGGCTCAATGCCCTGGAACAGTATGGCCTACAGGACATTGGGATCAATCAAACATTGATATTAACATCTTAATAGTAGTGGACTTCAACACCACACTCTTGCCAAGGGATAGATCATTGACACAGAAGCTAAACAGAAAATAATGATACTTACAGAGGTCTTAAATCAAATGGACCTAATAGGTGTCTACAGAACCTTTCACCTAAACTCAAAAAAGTATAACTTCTTTTCAATACCTAATGGAACCCTCTCCAAAATAGACCATATGGTTGGTCACAAAGCAAGCCTAGAAGACTGAAATAATCCCTTGTATCATATCAGACCACTATGGTCTAAAAGTAGACCTGAAAAATAACAGAAAATTTAAAAAGCCTCCACACATATGAAAAATGAACAACTCTCACTCAATGACACCTGGATCAGGGAGGAAATAAACAAAGAAATTAAAGATTTTCTAGAACTTAATGAAAATGGAGGCATAACTTATCCTAAATTATGGGACACAATGAAGCAGTGCTAGAGGAAAGTTCATAGCACTAAGTGCCTTCATAAAGAAATTCTAGGCATCTCATACAAGCAAGTTAATGGCACACCTGAGAGCAGACACACCCAAAAGGAATACAAGGCTGGAAATAATCAAACTTAGGGCCAAAGTCACTAAATTAGAATCAAATAAAACTATTCAAAGAATCAGTGAAACCAAGAGCTGGTTCTTGGAGAAAATCAACAAGATAGACAAGCCCTTAGCCAAACTAACTTAAAGGCAGAGGAACACTGTCTGAATAAAGAAAATCAGAAATGAAAAGAAGGGCATGACAACAGACACTGAGGAAAACTAAGGAATCATTAGGTCCTACCTCAAAAGCCTACATGGAACAAAATTTGAAAATGTAAATGAAATGCACAATTTTTTTGACAGATTTCATTTATTAAAGCTCAATCAGGATCAGGTAAATAAATTAAATAATCTATATCCCCCAAGGAAATAGAAACTGTCATCAAAAGTCTCCCATCCAAAAAAGCCCAGGGCCAGATGGTTTCAGCACAGAATTCTACCAGACCTTCAAAGAAGAGCTAACACCAATATTCTTCAAACTATTCCACAAAATAAAAACAGGAGGAACATTACCAAACTCATTCTATGAGGCCACGGTCACGTTGGTACCTAAACCACACAAAGACCCTTCAAAGGAAGAGAAATCAGACTAACCTAACTTATGAACATTGATGCAAAAATACTTAATAAAATACTTGCAAACTGAAGCCAAGAACACATAAAAAATATCATCCACCATGACCAAGTAGGCTTCATCCCAGGCATGGAAGGGTGGTTCAATATACGGAAATCCATCAATGTATCCACCATATAAAGAAACTGAAGGAGAAAAGTCCAAGTGGATCAAAGACCTCAGCATAAAACCAAACACACTAAATCAATTAGAAGAAAAAGTGGGGAAGAGCCTTGACCTGATTGGCTTAGGAGACAACTTCCTGAAGAGAACACCAACAGCACAGGCTCTATGATCAACAATTAATAATAGGGACCTTACCAGGAATGATTTGAGTTGTCTTTTCCTGTGGCCTGGCAAGGCTGCAACTCCCAGGGGGAGATGATAAGAGAGCCTGTCACTGAGTTCATGCCAGAGAAGCCCCCTGCTCCCTTTATTAGGGAACCCACTTGGAGACTGAGTCTCTGGGCTACATCTGAGCCTGGTTTTAGGTCCTCTCCATGCTTTGTTTTTGGTTGGGGTATTAGACTCTGCAGGGCCCCTAGCGATCAGTTTTGTTTTTGTTTGTTTGTTTGCTTGCTTGTTTGTTGGCTCTGTAGGTCTTCTTTTGGAGATCCTGTCTCCTCCATGTCTATCTCCCCTTTTCTTTCATAAGATTAACTACACTCTGCCCAAAGTTTGGCAATGAGTCTCAGCTTCTGCTTTGATATCTTGATCAATAGAGTGATGGGACCTGATAGGCTAGGATTAACTAGGAAGGGAGAAGACCTCACCTATCAATGGACTAAGGGAGGGGCACAGTGGAGAAGAGAGAGGGAGAGTGAGAATAGGAGGATATGAGGGTGAGGGACACAACAGGGATACAAATAGAATAAACTGTAATAAATGATAATCATAAAAATTTAAAAATAAATACATACACAATAAACATTTGCTTAAATAATCAAGGAATAGGCAAAGGAATACATAATGTTTCACTAAGTGTTCATTTCCTAATCAGTTTAGAAAATGATCAACTCAACATTTACTTTACTACTAAATAAATAAATATTATAAAACAATAAAAGAAATAAATGGGACCTCATGAAACTGAAAAGCTTCTGTAAAGAAAAGCACACTGTCATCAGATGAAAATGACAGCCTACAGACTGGGAAAAGATCTTCACCAACTCTATATCTGACAGAGGGCTAATATCGAGAATATATTATGAACTGAAAAAGTTAAACACCAAAAAAAAACCCAAATAACCTAATTAAAAGGGGGGTACAGAGCTAATCAGAGAATTTTCAACAGAAAAAATATTGAAGGTCAGAGAAACACTTAAAGAAATGCTCAACATCCTTAGTCATTTGGGAAATGCAAATCAAAAGGACCCTGAGAATTTACCTTACACCCATCAGAATGGCTAAGATCAAAAACTCAAAAGATGATGCATGCTGGAGAGGATGTGGAAAAAGGGAACCCTTCTTCATTGCTGGTGAGAATGTAACTTTGTAAAATGACTTTGTATATCAATCTAGCTATTTCTTAGAAAATTAATAATAGTGCAACCTCAAGATCCAGCTATACCACCCCTATGCATATACCCAAAAATTACCCCACCATTCAATAAGGGCATTTGCTCACCAATGTTCATATCAGCTCTATTCATAATAGCCAGAACCTGGAAACAACCTAGATGTCTCTCAACGGAGGAGTGGATACAGAAAGCATTGTATATTTACCCAATTAAAAACAAGGAAATCATGAAAGTTGCAGGCAAATGGTGGGATCTAGAAAAGATCATCCTGAATGAGGTAACCCAGAAGCAGAAAGACACATATGATATATACTTACTTATATGTGGATATTAGCCTCATAAGATAAACATACTAAAACCTATTGCCTTAAAGAAGCTTCACTACAAGAGTGACTTTAGGGAAGATGCTTAATCCTCATTCAGAAGGGCAAACAGGATAGAATTCAGAAGTAGGAGAAGACAAGGAACAGGACAGGAGCCTTCCAAAGAGGACCTCTGAAAGATTCTACCTACCAGGGTAAGGAAGGAGACACTGAGACTGATGGCCAAACTTTGGGCTAACTGTCAGAATCCTTATGGAAGAAGAGGGAGATAGAAAGACATGGAAGGGAAAGGAACTCCACAAGGAGAACAACAGAGTCAAAATACCTGGAACCATGAGGGCCTGCAAAGACAGATACACCAAGCAAGGACCATGCATGGAGAGGATCTAGATTTCCTGTTTAAAGGAAGCTTATTGCCTGCTCAGTTTCCAAATAGGATCCCTGGGAGTAAGGGGGACAGGGACTGTCTCTGACATGAACTCAGTGGCAGGCTCTTTGATCCCTCCCCCTGTAGCGTGCAATCTTGCCAGGCTACAGAGAAAGATGATGCACCCATCCTTGATGAGACCTGATAAGCTAGGGTCAGATAGAAGGGGAGGAGGTTCTCTGCCTATCAGGGGACTATGGAAAGGGCATGGGGAGAGAAGAGAAAGGCTGGGTGGGACTGGGAAGAGATGAGGGAGAGGGCTGCAGAGGGGATACTAAGTTAATAAATTGTAATAAATAAACATATAAATATTATTAAATTTTAAAAAGCATAAAAAAGATGAAGCTATAAGACTCCAGAGTATATAAGCGAAAGATGCTCAATCATACAAGGACATTTTCTCAACTATGTTCATAGTGGCTTTAATAGTTGAAGTCAGAAACTAGAAGCAACCTAGACGTACATCTCAGGGATTTTCAAGATGGTGTACTGAGACAGGGAGTGAAGTCTCAATGCTGAAGAAAAAAATTCAAACTCTTTTTCCTCGTATTAAAATTTATTTTCCTCATGTTTTATAATGTGTACAGTCAGGATCATTTTAATGAGTTCATTTTCTTCAGGCTAAGGAATTCTCTTTAATGGCATCTTCAAGCTTAATGATAAAGAACTGGAAATTGGACTAACATCTGGACTGTCCCTAAACACCATGAACAAAGGACCACATTCTAAAACTAAAGTGCATCCAGTTAATTTCAAAGCAGATATTCTATGGAACACTGACTGCTACCATATTATGGACTGTTATGCTGAATGCTTAGTGTTTCAAATATCATTAGAAACTTGGTGTTGCAATTTTTCAATCTGTTGATGATCTTCAGTCTCACAGTATTGAACAAGAGATGCTCAGTACTGTCAACTTCAAATTTGTGTGCTGTTCCTATGTAGGTCAGGTCCTCCCAAAAAAGCACTTTAAAAGAAGAGTTTCCAAAGATAACTGGCTTTATAAAACAATACTACTGTTAATTAAACCCTGAATGAATTGCTCTCAGATAAATTATTGAGATTCAGTAATAAAATAATAAATTTTGAACAAGAAAACTAGTTTTATTATTTTATTTTCCAAGTAGACTTGGACCAGATTTGCCAAAGAATAGCAAAAAAAACAAAACAAAAAAAAAAACAAAAAACCCTCAACAAAGGCCCTTATATTTCAATGCTTGTTTCCCATCTGGTGGCACTCTTTGGGAAGACCACATAATCTCTTTAGGACACAAAGCATATTTAGAAGAAGCAAGTAGCTCTAGGATTGACCTTGAAGTTTATAGCCAAGCCCTACTTCTGGTCCCAGCTCGGCTTCCTGACCCACTAAGAAAGAGTCAAGCAGCAATCTCATAGTTTCTGCCTCTACCGCTTCAAGCCATACCCCTAACCCTGCAATCCCACCATAAGCCATACCCTGAAGCCTTGGACTTATAAATCATTCTTACCTCCATTTGCCTCTTGAGTATTTGGACATGACTAAAGGTGGTGATTAATTCAGAAAATGTTCCAAGAAATATACTTCGTGGTGGTTCATAGGCTTGTGGAATTTGTTTGTTGTAGGAATTTAAATAAATCTGTAACTGTGAATAAGAGAAATTTTAGAATGTAATAAACAGAATGTATTTAGCTGTTCTCATGGGCATCAAGGAGACAAGATTGCTAATGGAAAACTGAATAGTTTAGACTGGGCTCATGAGATTTCAAAGGCAATACTGACTCCATAGCAACCGAGGTAGAAGATTTTGTGTTACACTTTGAAAAGGAATTTGGTGTCTTCTATTGTGTCCTTAAAATTTTGGCAAGGCAAAATTAAAAAGTTAAGAACGAAGTTATTTGGCAGAGAAAATTTCAGTGCAGCAGAACATCCAAGCTGCATAGTTAGTGTTCACCGCTTTTAGTTTTATAGTGAGAAAGTCTAGAATTGTGGGGGGAAAAGTTTTCTATGTTAAGGAAAGCCTGAGTGAGTTTAAAACCATGGACAAAGTATATATAATTATGAAGATTACCGCACTTAAAGAGAAACCCGGAGCTTTCCACTGAAACAGTAGAAAAAGTACACTGGAAGAGTCTCAGAGGCTTGCATAAAGATTGCAGAAAGTAGCTGAAGTTAATAAATGTACACATTCATATTCCCTTCACAGATCTCCTTGGGCTGTGAAGGTCAAACCTAAGCTGCCATGGAGAGTCCAAAATTCTGGACATGCCAGCCCCATCAGACACTCCCAGAGGAAATTTGAAGGCACTAAGGAAGAGAGCTCATGTGCTGCATGCAATAAAGCTGGTGGGGTAGGGGTGGGGGGCTACACAGGTCCATTCTAAGCAAATCACTCCATCAGAAGGTTTTGATGCCAAACAGGACATTCCAGGGTTGGTGGCATACACTTCAGTGTTTTAGTTTTGCTCTGGTTCTTGCTTTCCCTGCTTTGCCATCATCCCTCCATTTTGCAATGCATTATGGTACACACACACACATTAATTTTATAGAGTCTCACAACTAAGAGTTTATCATGAGTCTCAGAAAACAGTGCTCTTTTAGAACATTCTAAAGCTCTTCAAAACTAAGGAGACCTTAGACTATGTTTTGATTTATGGAAGGGTCATTAGCCTATGGAAGCTAGATGAAGAAGGTCATCATAAAATGTCTTCCCAGTCATGTGATTGAATACTTTGCCCCTGGCTGATATAACCTTTTGGAGAGATTGTGCAGCTTCTAGGATGTTAAGTGTATCTAAAGTAAATTGATTGCCTATTGGATAGAACTTACTGTTTGGAGCCTGGCTCTGCTCTGGTTCCTGGCCTGTTTCCTGACCTGCTGTGAATAAGCAACAGCCTCATATTCCTGCCAAAAAGGCCACAAAGTGCTCCTTCAGCCATGCCTTTTCTGCCATGATGGGCTATAATTTCAAACCACATGCTTAAGTAAATCCTTCCTTCCTTAAATTGCTTCATGTAGCAAAAAGAGTAGTGGGGCATGAGAGATGTCTCATAAATTAGGATTACTTACTGTCATGCCTAAATTCAGGCTTTGGTTCCCAGCATCCACGTGCCAGCTTACAACCATCCATAACTCCAGTTTCAGGGATCTGCCACTCTCTTCTCCTATTCAAGGGCACCAAGAATGCATGTGATGTGATTCACATAGATACACTAAGGCAAACACATGCGAACTTGAAGTAAAGTCAGTAACGTTTACAAAAAGAGAAGTTACTATTACAGTATAGGTAGATAGACTGTATAGTCTCAGTTATCATTTCAAAATTAGAAGCAAAATTAGTTTGTCTCTTTAGATTTACCAGTACAAGGAAAAGGGTGAGCCATGCGAAATATGGAACCAACATACAACTATTATGTATACAAAGCATTCAGTTTGTGTGCATGAGAGTTGCTTTATTTTTCTCTTACTGTCATTTGACTGGGCTGCATGTGAAATGGACTTGTGAATACACCTGAAACATCATTAGCACTTCTGCAAATATAAAGAAGGAAAATTAAGTCAAGTAAAAATTTAACCCCTAAAAAGGGAATTTGTCTCACCTCTTGAATTCATAGTACTTTGAAGGAGATCAATAAGTACTAAATCAAGTTCCAAGATTCTAGGCCTTTTGAATCATAAGGAAAAGTTAATTTCAAAATCCTATACTATCTACAAAGGACCCCCTGCTTCCAGCCTCCAAATTCCAATTTTAAGGCCCCTACCAGGTACGATTTAAGAGATAATGCACACACCAGCCTGCATAGGGAGAGATATTATCTGTGAGTCAGAGAAGGTTTAAACTTTATTGAATGTAAAGAATGAAACTCCAACCTGCACCTAGAAGCTAATAATGAGAGCAGACGGAAGACCACAGGAAAAAAAGTGATTCATCATGACAACGGTTGAGTAATTTCTTTTACTGTATGATGGGAAAAATATGTTGAAATTTATCAAACACTAAGAAAGTTTCAATTATTTTATAAGTGAACTGAGGTTTATGTAGACTAGTATTTTAAAAACAAAACTACATAAACTTAAATTATCCCATAACTTTCTGGGACTTCCCCTACAAAATTAAAGTTTGTTTAATAAACTTCAGTTTTAAAATGCTTCTTGTGTATATATTCATATATACGATGTGCAAAAAATATCCTGTACACCTTAAAGTGATTTTATAAATATTTGAAAAGAATTTTGAAAAGAATTTTGATTATATTTTGGTTCTTATTAAACATCGAGTATATAACAGTTTGGTTCTTATTAAATATCGGCTATATAACTGTTTGAAGACAAAAGTCAAAATCTTGGTGTTATAGCCATGTGACCTATGCATGTCCTTTAATTTCTCATTCTCAGTTTCTTGATTTCAGCACCCTCTCACATACATTAGGAGTCCCATGCTCCCAAGTTCTGGTTATAGAGGGAGAAACATCAGGGCTAGCATGATGATAAGACTGTGCCAACAGGTTCCTATGGAGATTAAAAATGATACATATGAGATGTAAAATCATGGGCTCTATGATGAATAAATCTAAAAGAAGCCCAAATAATGGGTTAAAAATCAGTCTAGACAGCTCTGTGCTGCCCTGTTTTCTGGCTGCCAAATATAAGAGTTCCTCACTGATGGCAAATTGCTGCTACTTTCCACCAGTCCCCATCAGTGAATGAAAGGAATTTGGAGAAGATGGGATTGTGTCAGGTGTTTAAGTAAATGTCATTTAATGTCACCCTAGAAAGCCATACCATCCACCATAATTAATTTAATTTACAGCCCGGATATAGGCTAATCCTCCCTCTCCTCCCAGTCCTCCCTCCCTCCTTCATGCCTTTTTCCCCATTCCTCAAAATAGAGGAGCCCCCTACCCAAATACCCCAGCTCATCATGAGGACTGAGTTCATCTTTCTCCCCTGTGGCTTTGTAGGGAAGACCCACCAGGCACTAGTGATCAAAAAACAGGCAACATAGTATGTGTCTGAGATATCCCGTACTCCTCTAATTAGTAGGTCCACATGAAGCCTAAGTTGCCCATCGGGCTTTTCATCTTCATGTCTGTGCATTGTAGTATGTCTATCCTGCATCATGTGATTAAAATCCACTTGTAAATGAGGATAGACCACGTGTGTTTTTATGTTGTCTGTTACCTCACAGGATTATCTTTTTCAGTTGCATCCATTTGCCTGCAATTTTCAAGATTTCCTCATTTTTAATGGCTGAGTAGTATTTCATGGTGTAGAGGTATCAGTTTCTTTACCCATTCTTTGGCTAAGGGACATCTGGGTTGTTTCCAGCTTCTGGCTATTGTGAATAAAGCTGCTATGAACATGGTTGAGCACATGTCCTTGTTGCATGGTGCAGCATCTTTCAACTGTATGCCCAGGAGTGGTGTATCAGGGTCTTGAGGTAAGGTTATTCCCCAGCTTTCTAAGAAAGCACCAGATTGGTATCCCAGAAGCAGAAAGACACACACAGTATATGCTCACTTATAAGTGGATACTAGACCTAAAAGATAGGATAAACATATTAAAATCTGTACACCTAAAGAAGATAAACAAGAAAGAGGGCCCGGGGTAAGATGATCAGTCCTCACTTAGAAAGACAAATGGTATAGAGATCGGAAATAGGAGAAAACAAGTAACAGGACAGAAGCCTACCTCAGAAGGTCTCTGAAAGATTCTACCTAGTGGTGTATCAAAGCAGATGCTGCGACTCATAACCAAACCTTGGGCAGAGTACAGGGAATCATATGAAAGAAGGGCAAGTTAGTATGCCCTGGAGAGGATAGGAGCTCTAAAAGGGCCAAATATATCTGGGCACAGGGGTCTTTTCTGAGATTGATTTTGCAACCAAGGACCATAAACAGATATACTCTGCTCAGATGTAGCCCACAGCAGCTCAGTATCCAAGTAGGTAACCTAGTAAGGGGAACATGGACTGTCTGTCTCTCTGACATGATCTCAGCGGCTGCCTCTTTGACCTCCTCCCCCAACCCCCTTGAGGGAGGAGCAGCCTTGCTAGGCCACAAGGAGGACATTGCAGCCAGTCCTGAAGAGACTTGATAAGCTAGGGTCAGATGGAAGGGGAGGAGGACCTCCCCTATCAGTGGACTTAGAGAGGGGCAGGGAGGAGATGAGGGAGGAAAGGTAGGATTGGGAGGAAACGAGGGAGGGGGCTACAGCTGGGATACAAAGTAAATAAACTGTAATTAATATAAAAAGTAAAAATTTAATTTTAAAAGAAAGAAAGAACCAGATTGATTTGCAAAGTGTCATATAGGTTTGCACTTTCTCCAGCAAGGAGGAAGGTTCCCTTTTCTCCACATCCTTGCTGTCATGTGCCATCACTTCAGTTTTTGTTCTGAGCCATTCTGATGAGTGTAAGATGGAATCTCACAGTTGTTTTCATTTGCATTTTCCTGATGACTAAGGACATTGAGCCTTTCTTTAAGTCATTTGATATTGCTTGTTTTTCAGTTATTGAGATTGCTCTCTTGAGAATTCTCTGTAGAGCTCTGTATCCCATTCTTAATTGGATTCTTTGGTTTGTTGGTGTTTAATTTATTGAGTTCTTTATATATTCTGGTTATTAGCCATTTGTTGGATGTTGAATTGGTGAAGATGATTTTTCCTCATCTGTAGACTGCTGTTTCATTCTATTGGTAGTGTTCTTTGCTTTATGGAAGCTTTTCAGTTTTAAGAGGCCACGTTTACTAATTGTATATCTTAGAGCCCAAGCTGTTGGTGTTCTGTTCAGGAAGTTGTCTCCTATGCAAATGAGTTCAAGGCTCTTACCCACTTTCTCCTCTAGCAGATTTATTGTATCTGCTTTTATGTTAAGGACTTTGATATACTTGGACTTGAGTTTTGTGCAGGGTTATAAACATGGATCTATTTGTATTTTTCTACATATAGACATCCAGTTAGACTAGCACCATTTGTTGAAGATGCTTTCTTTTTTATATTGTATGGTTTTGTCTCCTTTGTAAGTAATCAGTTATGCCTAGGTGTGTGGGCTTTTTTCTGGGTATTTGATTCGATCTGATTATTCAACCAGCCTATTTTTATGCAGGTACCATGCAGTTTTTATTACTATTGCTCTGTAGTGTAGCTGGAGATTCAGTATGGTGATACCTCCAGAAGTTCTATTATTATGTAGGATTGTTTTTGCTATTCTGGGTTTTCTGTTTTTACACATGAAATTTAAAATTGTTCTTTCAAGGTCTTTGAAAAATTGTGTTGGTATTTTGTTGGGAATCGCATTAAATCAGTAGATTTCCTTTGGTAAGATGGCCATTTTTACTATGTTAATCCTACCAATCCATGAGCAAGGGAGATCTTTCCATCTTCTGGTATCTTCCTCAATTTCTTTCTTCAAAGACTTGAAGTTTTTGTTATTCAGGTCTTTGACTTCCTTGTTTAGAGTTACCCTTAGAGACCTTATATTATGTGTGGTCATCGTGAAGAGCATGATTTCCCTAATTTCTTTCTCAGCCTGTTTGTTGTTTGTATGCATGAGGGGTACTGATTTTTTAAATTAATCTTGTATGTAGCCTGTACTATGTTTAGGTATGGGCATTGTATCCATGATCTCTCCACAGCTCTATACCCAGTTTCTAATGGTAACAAAGCCTTTTGAAAGTTGAGCCGATTCTGAAGTCCTTGTAAACAAGCCAGAATACTTGAAAGAGGCATTGATGGCAGTAACATTTTAGCCTTTCAGAATTTTTTCAAGGCCTCACTGAAATTTTGCTTTTCCAAACTACTCCACATATCAAATGTATGATGATTCACTACCGAAAAGAGTGTTATATTATTTTATCATGACTTTGTTCTATTTGTACATTTGTCTAACTGTTCATTCCTTTAGTTACTACCATCAGAATGACATGTGAGAAGAAGAATTAAATGCCAGGGATTTATAAGCAAACATACAACCTTCTGCTTTGTGTGCTCTCACCCTTCTTCTCTGACAAGTGTCTCTCAGGTGCATCATTGTCATGGCAAACCACATTACCAAAGATGATTAACTGAAATACATAACTGTATTTAGCTTCTTTTTTTTCAAATGATCCACACTGTAATCCCAGTGCCAAGTTCATGGGCAGGTCCAAAGCTGGTAGAGCAGTGATAGATATTTCACATTACGTTAGATAAAAGCCTGTCAGCAGAATAAAATAAAGGAGTTACAACCTGAGAACTATTATTCATTGCAATATTTTGTTAACCGCAGGGCAAGTCCTAGCTTGCTTAAATATGTGATGCTCATTTATAGTGTAAATGACTAGCATATTTTTTGTCAAGAAATTAATTCTCAATTAACAGAAGTCTGAATCAACCCTATTCAAGAGCTATCCTGAATGAAGAGCTCAGTGAATCCTTATAGGGAACATGTATTGCACATCAGGCACCTGAGTGGGACTTCGCTATGAAAGGCTCCATAAAGGCAAGGAGATCTGAGCTGAGAACCCAATCAATAGCACTTCAGTCACCAAACTGATTCCAACAACCAGGTAAGGCCTGGAGTGACGGAAATGAGGATTACCTCTCTCGCAGTGGCCTCTGACAAACGTGTGGGAAGTTAGTGATTTCTGTGGTTTATTACAGAAGGCTGAGCAGTTATATCAAGGAGAGAGGCGAACATTTATTTACTTTTTCTTCCCAGAGATGAGGCTTAGAAGCCAGCCAGGCATATTTTGCACAGGAACACCCTTCCTTTGCCAGTCTCATTTCTGTTTTATAACTTCCTTTAAGTGCTAAGAAATACAATGGCTGAAGAACTAAACTTGTTTAGCAAGTGAAAAGTGACTTGAGTATTAATTTGCTGATTATATACAAGGGAAAAGTTTTTCTGACTCTTTCTGAGCATTTGTGTGAGTCACTCTGGGGTCCTGTCAACATAGTGGGAAATGCATTTCTCTGTTTCTTGCCTATTTTGACACAGAAGTTTAAGCTACAAAAATGCCCCATGGCCCAGTGATTATTTAATAATCTTCTGGAAAATAATTTCACATGTGACAAGGACATCAACAAGCTTCCAGCCTGTTAATTTACTTCTTTCACCTTGTTCCCTCTGTCCCCTCAAACTTCTTGTCCAGCAGGCATTCACATTTGTTGTAGTCTAAGGTTTTTATAAAAGGAAGAAGTCTCTTTAAAGAAAGTATTTTGAAATTACAAACACAGCATTTGGTTGTTTTATAAAGTCTGCCCATGAAAATTTTATTTTCATTGCCTCAGGATTAATCCTCCTAGTCCAAAAATAATTCAAATGTACTCATATGTTAAAATATATTTCTGCCAAAATAATTTCTTCGATGTTAGAAATATGCATTACCTTGAATATCCTATATTTTTACTTATTAAATCGGGAAATGTTATTGAAACACTATAGGAAAGATATTCTCTTAAATTCCTCTAACACATCCACCAATCCACAGATAATCATGCACACAAGATCCTTACATTAATATTTAAATATTTATTTTCATTCATCTTTGGAGAAATAGTAAAAGTTTCAATTCAAGCCTTCAGCAGAACAGTCACATATGGAAAGAGTGTGGCCTAAATGAGTGTATTTTATTCAAATATGACATCTTAAGTGAAGAGGCTATAATGATTTGAAATAAATGACAACTGATTGTCAAATTAAGGTAATTTGTTCACAATCAAATCTCATCTGTAATGTGGCCTCTTGTGGTCTTTGCAGCCTCATCATCATTTGTAACCCTAACCTTCCTGCTTGAGCTGAACCCTCTTGTCTCAGACTTAATTGAACAGGAAAATACCACTCGTTAACACACAGCTTCCTAAATGATGCATGTCAGCCCTGCTCATGGGCTAGAGCATGAATTAGAGTAAGCACTGTTCTTCAGGTACAAGAGTAAACACTGTTGTCCAGTACTTGTTCCAGAGAATCTCATAGGAGAACACACACACACCACATTTGCTCTCTCTCCTTCCACCAACAGCTCCTTGCTGACATTTCAGGGACCTTAGCCCTAAGCTATAACCTGTATCAAAAGAGGCGGCTAATGAATCTGAAAACCAAGACTGAATTCTGACTATGAATAATTTCACAAGTTCCATTTAATATGCTGTTTTTGAGGATGATTTGGAAAATGGTGAGTTTATTGTTGTAGCTGTTTTTAATATTGTGATTAGATTAAACAGGAGCTGGAAGCCTCTCCCTTCCTCTTCTCCCCCTATGTCCCTCCCCTAGACTATCCTGGAATCTTTCCTTTCTCTTTTTGTTTTTTAAACTTCTGTTTCAATATTTTTAGTTAATGTTGATATAACTGTGAGAATTCATATTAAATCACTTTTTATATTTAATAAATATATATGATAAATCTCAAAATCCTAATAGTATTGTTACAGCTGTTATGCAATAGTCATGTCAGTGATAGCATTTAAGGTGACTTAAAAAAATATACTTGGTGCTGAGAACGATATTGTGGTGGTTTGAACAGGTATGGCCTCCATAGATTCATGTATTTAGAATCATTTGTAATGATATAAAAACGCTTCTACTTACAGCTATTGTTTGATATGTCTATGCCATGTCTTTGTCCAGATACAGGCAAAAAATTCAAGAAGACAGCTAAACTACAAAAGTTGGCTCATGGGGAGCTGCACTCTTAGGAAGTACGTCCTTTGTGGAGTAGGTGTGGCCTATTGGAAGAAGTATATCATTGTGGGGGTGGGCTTTGAGGGCAGTGTTCAATCACTGCCCAGTTTGCCAGTTCCTCTGCTATCTTCAAATTAAGATGTAGAATTCTCAGCTCCTCCAACACCATGTGTGCTTGCACACTGCCATGCTTCCCACCATGATGATAATGGACTAAGCATTTGAAACTGTAAGCCAGCCCAAATTAGATGTTTTCCTTACTAGGGATTACCTTGGTCATGGTGTCTCTTCACAGCAGTAAAACCCTAACTAAGACAGATAACATAAAATTCTCACTTTTTAAAAATTATATTTTATTTTTACATTAATCACAGGTTATATACTTTGTATCCCAGCTGTTGTGCCCTCCCTCACTCCCTCCCACTCTCCCCATCCCTCCCTCATCTCCTCCCTGCCCCCTCCAAGTCCACCTACAGGGGAGGACCTCCTTCCCTTCCATCCAACCCCAGCTTATCCTGTCTCCTCAGGGCTGGCTGCAATGTCCTCCCCTGGGATCTAGC
>CM053745.1:33909997-33973673 GCA_028658305.1 Pachyuromys duprasi | reverse complement strand
CAAATGGGATGGACATTGAATGGAGGATAAAACAAGCAACAGGACAGGAGCATACCAAAGAAGTGTAGATTTCTTAACAATCATCCAGAGTGAGGTATCCCAAAAGCAGAGAGAAACACATGGTATATACTCACTTATATAGACTTATAAGGTAGGATAAACATACTGAAATCTATACACCTAAAGAAGATAAATGAGAAAGAGGACCTGGGGTAAGATGATCAATCCTCACTTAGAAAGACAAATGGGATGGACATTAAATGTAGGAGAAAACAAGCAACAGGACAGAAGCCTACCACAGAGGGCCACTGAAAGACTCTACCTAACAGTGTATCAAAGCAGATATTAAGACTCATAACCAAACCTTCGGCAGAGTGCAGGGAATCATAAGAAAGAAGGGGGAGTTAGTAAGACCTGGAGAGGACAGGAGCTCCATAAGGACCAAATATATCAGGACATAGGGGTCTTTTATGAGACTGTTTCCCTAACCAAGGACCATGTATGGATATAACGTAGACCCCTGTTTAGAAATAGCCCATGGTAGCTCAGTATCCAAGTATGTACCCTAGTAAGGGGAACAGAGACTGTTTCTGACATGAACTCAATGGCTGGTTCTTCGACCCTCACCCCCCTCCCCGGAGGGAGGAGCAGCCTTGCTAGACCCCAGAAGAGGACAATGTAGCCAGCCCTGAAGAGGCCTGATAAGCTAGGGTCAGATGGAAGGGAAGGAGGTCCTCCCCTATCAGTGGACTTGGAAAGGGACATGGAGGAGATAAGGGAGGGATGGGTGGGAGTGGGAGGGAATGTGGGAGGGCACAACAGCTGGGATACAAAGTGTATAACCTGTGATTAATGTAAAAATAAAATATAATTTTTAAAAAGTGAGAATTTTATGTTATCTGTCTTAGTTAGGTGGCAGCTCCTTCACAGATATCACAACCCACATCAAGTCATTTCTTCTTTAATCTAGTTTACTTCATCAAAGCTGATATTAAGACTCACAACCAAGCCATCGCCAGGGAGGGATGGGAAGAGTGGGAGGGAATGAAGGAGGGGACTATGGCTGGGATACAAAGTATATAACCTAAAAATAAATAAATTACTTAAAAAAATCAAAAATCTGCAATTCACTGAGATATTTTGTGTATTCAAAGCAGAAAAAAGAGGGGAAAACTCTGAGTAAAAAAACATGAGTGTAATTGAAAGGCAGGCTTTCAAAGGCCTTGCAAAATGAAACAAAATAAAATTGAGTTGGTATAAAATCTTTAAATGAGGAGCACTGTACTTCATTATTGATCGTAATTATTAATTTCAAGTCTTCACTTTTCTTTCACTATCCTTTAGTGCACCGGTTCTCCATGGTAAACAAGCTTACCTTCCAGAAAATAGTGGGCACTGTCTGGAGACAATGTTATTTTGTTCTTCACGGTCCAGAGGTAGAAATTCTTTTGGAAACTAGTAGTTTGATGTCAGAGTGATGCTGAGCAGAGACTAAAACACAGAGTGGTCCTTCAAAACAACAAAAGAAGAATTATGATCCTAATATCTCCAAGAAGCCTGCTTACAGTCTTTATAAAATATGTGATTGAGATAAAAATAAACAAAATTTCAGATGTGACCTGACATTTTGAGTGCACCATAACTTTTATGTTCCTTTATCAAGACCACCTTTGAATTAGCCTAAAATACAGTAAGCATTCCTATCACTTTTTTGTGATATAAATTGGCTCATAACAAAATGAGGGTCAATTAACTGTATTTATAAAATTTTTATGTAACATGTTAGTTTTAATCTATAATGCTAGAATATTGAGAATTTTGAACCTAAATTCAGCTCCCTTTTCTCCTGAGTAACCACACAAGCAAAAACCAGTTATTGTCACATATGTATAAAAGCATAATCAATCTCTCTATATTAATATATATCAGTAATCATTTCTAATTTCCCTTCTGTTTCTGTGTATAAATGATTCTTGCATAATGTGAGAGGGAGCAGCTTGTAATGTTGGCATGTAGCAGACTACTCATTGTTAAATAACTAACCTTGAGAATGTTTTTTAATTGTGTACTTTCTAACTCTCTAGGTACTTTCTTAGTTTAGCAGTCTTCTTGATTCTTTTTGCTGGTATCTAGAAAAAAAAAAACATATAGCATAGACATTTCAAAAATAGTTGTAAGCCAAAGGTTTTTTACATCATTTTAAATAATTCTAAATACTATAACTGTCTTCCCATAGTATAGTTCAAAGGAATGACAATCAGTTGCTTTTACAGTATACGTCGAGCACCCATTTAGTCACAGAGCTAAGCCTCACAATTCTGCAATTCAAACATTGCTACATGTTGATATTACAGATATGAAGATACCCAGCAGCTAAGAGAGTAGAAGCTGATCCATAGGCTTGCCACTACCGAAAGTCATGCCTAGATTTTTTATATTATTTATGTCGCTCTAATGATACTGCATTATGTCTCACCAGAAGACATCAGTTCTCTCCAAAGCCAGACCTCACTTCCTTTCTATGCAGAGAAAGGACCCTCAGTACCTTTGCCGGACGGACGCTTCTCTAAAACAGAAGCTGCCCTGAGGTTTCTACAGCTGTGGCAAACACCAGAACCCAGGCAACTTATCAAAGAAAGCTTTGAGTTTGGAGCTCCTGGTTCTCACGGGTCAGAATCAATGACAAGCATGACAAGGAGTATGGCATAAGGCAGGCAAAGATCAGTAATCAGTAATCAGGAGCTCACATCTTGATCCAGGAAAACAAAGGCAGAAAGTAGATAAGTGGGAATGGTGTTGGGTCAAAGCCTGACCCCCAGTGACACACCTCCTCCTACAAGGCCACCATTTTAAATCTATCCCAAACAGTTCCACCACCTGGGGACCCTATATGGGAGCCATTTTCATTCAAACCACCCCGGAAGCACAGAGAGCTTCTGTTTGGAACCCTGATAAAATCCACCCACTGGAGAAGGCTATAAATGTATAGGCTGATGACTATGTGGAGTATCCAGAAAACAAACAAAAGGGGAAAACATAGAACCGAGCCTTCTAGTTGTTTTTTTTTGTTTGTTTTGTTTGGTTTTGTTTTGTTTAATGCTCAGTTTTATACAAATTTGCCTCTTTCTAGGAAAAACAACCACATTCTTCCTGCCTCTAAATGTTCCTCATTTATAATACTGGATTCTACTTAATTTAAATGGTATATGGAAACTACAGTCAAGTTGAGTTTAATATTACAGTTCAAAAGAATAAAAAGTAAATATTACAAAAAACTAATACACTTTAATGTAAACATTGGACATGTGTATCATTCTTTTACATAGTATATTGGGATTTTCTTGTAAAAGGGAAAATAAAATACAAAATTCAGGAGTACATAAAATGTTTTCCCATTCAAAAAGTAACTTTATTTTAAAATTTTCATTATTCTTTAAAACAATTCAATGTAAATTTTCCAAAAACTTTTTTAAGTGAAAATCTGAAAAATCATTGTATAGCAACCTTTAGAACTAACCAGAATCCCAATAAAACCCAAACCACTGTCAAAAACACATTTGTCATTTTCACTTGTCTTACTAATATGCTGTCTCCCAGTCAAGTACTAAATTCACATTTGATTTATTAACTAAAGCAGAGTGCTTCAATTTCATTTTAGATCTCTCATATTTAAACATTTAACACATCTCAAAGTTGGTGCCAAGGTTGACAAGAGTTGGCGTAATGAGTAAATGAAACAAATACCATTTTTACTAATAGGAATTATTTGACAGTATTATGAGTCAGTCTTACCCTGAAATGATAGTTAATTATTGAGTTCACTATAAGTAAAATGAACTATCTCTGCTGTGATTTTAAAGGAGATTTTTTAAATCAGGATTTTCAGGCTTCCTTAAACCTTAACAAATCTTGCAATATATTTTTCAGAGGAAACACTGCTAAAAATATTAAAAGAGGCTTCATAAGTATTTCATTATGATGAGCTTAGCCCCGCAGCAACAAGGTATCTGTTTCTGATTCACTTGTATATGAGTTAAAAAACAAATTTTCACTGAGCCTTGAAATGGGCTTTAGCAGAGAAATTGGTCAACCTTCCAAGCACTGCAAGAATTCAGATGCTTCCCAAAATAACTAGATCCCAGAGTGTCTAAACTCTTCACGCCCAGTCAGCATTAAGATGTAGCATTGTAATACTGAAGAGGTATTTTGAAAAAGATAATTTGTGAAAACAAATACTATCTTTATTTTCTTCAAGACAGTTTCTCTCTATGTAGCTCTGGCTATCCTAGAACTACTATGTAGACCAGGCTGGACTTGAACTCACAAATATCTGCTTGCTTCAGCCTCACAAGCTGGTGTTAAAGGTATGTACCATCACACTAAGGTACCACCTTGGAATGATAAGTCTTTTGATTCTATGAGGGTCTTCAATAGATTGGATAAGGCTAACATTTAAGAGAGATGACAGTCTATGTACTAACATCGCCCCAAACATTCTCACAAAATATTTATGACCACACACCTGGATATTCAGTGACAATGAAGTAAACCGCCTATGGTCACACCTGCTGCCTTTCTTTTATTTTTCTCTTTCATTCAACCAGGATCTAGCCTATGAAATACGGTTGATAGTTAGCAGGTTAATCCTCTCTGAAGACCCCTCACCCACTGAGAGGTGCTCTTTAATCTCTTAGGCATTCTCAATCCAGTCAAGTGGAGAGTCAAAGTTAGCCAATACAGGGCTCATGTGGTAATAGAGAATCCCTACCATATGGCTGCCTTCATAATGAGGTTATGGTTCTCTGCTAACTTTGGATGTACACTGAATCACTGACTCTCCATGAATCTAAATCCAATCACCCTTCACACTGGAGCTTATTTTTATGTGTTCCCCCCTTTGCCAATCAACACTTCTGATCTTAGGACTTGTCAACATTCTTAATGGCAGTAATCAGCTACTCGCAAAAAAATCTCTTACTTAAAGGCACATATCCTACTGGTCCTCTATTTCTTAAGAACCCTTATTAATGCAGCATGTGATTGTGAGCATGGATCTGTGCTCATGGGTATAAGTACACATGCACATTGACACACATGGATGTAGAGGCCAGAGGTCAATCTCAGGTGTAATTTCTTAAGGGCAACCTACTTTTGATTTGCATATTTGATGTTATATTATTGTTGTGTACATCCTTGTATATGCATGTGTGCCTGCTGTTGCACAGGCATATCTTTGCCTGTGAGTGTGTATATAGACCAGAGGCATACTTCAGGTACGTCTTCCCTTGATTGCTTCTCACATTTAATTTTTTGAGACAAGGTCTCTCACTACACTTGAAATTTACCCATTTGGCTAAGTTAGCTAACCAATGGGCTTCCAGAATCTCACCCCTAGAGTAGGGGTGAGGATCATACCCTAGAGTAGGCTTTACAGGTGTGTGGGGCCAACCTGTGTTTTACGTGTGGCAACTTAAGATCAAAACACAGGAGCTCATGTTTTCATGATGAGCACTTTATTTGGTCAGTCATCCCTCCAACCCCAATACCCAATGTTAGGACACAACATATTTGCTTTCAATGTTTAGTTGAGAAAACTGGAGAACATACATTTCCTTTTCATCTTTCTTCTGCAAAACTTCAAGGTTCTTCAGGGCATTTTCTTTTTCTATTTTATTCACTGAAGGGTTCCACATGTGTGGGGTGGGCTGTCATATAGTAGGAGTCAAATCTGTCAATTGAATGAATTGATTCAAGTGGAAGGAGACACGGGAAAGGTAACAGATTTGATTAGGTTTTGTTGTTGTTGTTTGTTTGTTTTTGTCAACTTGACATAAGCTAGTTTTTTGGGGAAGAGAAAAGTCAGTTGAGAAATACTTTCAATTAGATTGCTAGTAGTTGAGTTTGTAGGACATTTTCTTGATTAATAATTTATCTTGCAAGCCCATCATTTTATCTATTGGTATTGTCTTGAATACCAATCACATTGTTTTTTGTTTGTTTGTTAAGAAATTGATAACTTTAAAGTGGACCTCAAACAACCTAATGTTTTGTGTGTTTTGTTTTGTTTGCAAAAGTTGTTTGTGTTGGTTAGGTTTCAGTTGCTGTGGAAAAGATGATGACCTGGCCATCTGAAAAGGAGGTCCTGAGCTGTATAAAACATTGAGCTGAGAAAGCCATGGTAAGCAAGTCAGAAAACAGGGTTTGTAGTTGGCTTCTGTACCAGTTGCTTTTTTCAGGTTCTTGTTCTGCTTGAATTTCTTCCCTGACTTCTTTCAGTGATGGACTGCTACCTGGAAGTGTGAGAAGAAATAAACCCTTTCATCTCCAACTTACTTCTAAAAAGGTCATAATCTGTATTAGAGCAATAGAAACCTATGACAAATAGTTTTCACAAACACGTTGCTAGCTAGTTTGAGCTCGACTTTAAAACTATTAATTTCTAAAACATGATGCAATCAACATCCAACAAAATTCCAACAGATGGAAAAATGGAGTTGCAAGATGAATTTAATTAGAGGAAAATATAAAATCCTTTCCTTTATGCCAAACAGCAACTAAACTAATGTGGATTTCAGAGGCATTGCTTAGAAAGAGCATAAATAAAAAAAAAGTCCCACAGGATTAATTGACAGGGAGCTTGATATAAATCAGAACTGAACTGTGGTTGCCAGAAGAGCTAATGTAATTCTTGGCTACATTAATAGAATATTTTGTCCAGATCAAGGGAAATAATAATTCCATTCTAGTATGCCTCTACATCAAACTACATCTAAGCCATCTACTCCAAGAGTGAAGTAAGCTGGAACACATTCCAAGGAGAATCACTGAAAACAAAGAGAACTGAAGACGTGTTCTACAAAGATTAGTTTTTGAAGAAAGAGTAGAAGATGCTTCTTAGACGCCTCTGTTTAAATTCCTTGAAGCTGACAAGGCTATAATGACTAATTGGTAATTATTTTTCTCCAATAGATCCCAGAAGGAGATACAAGATGGTGGCGCCAACCACGCGGGGTATCTGAACAGGAGCTCAGCAGTGAGAACAGGGTGACGGGCAGGCTATACTGTGGACCTCCAAACCCTGATGTCTGTGTTTCCCAAGTTAGAGGAGAATCCACTGGGATACTTGAACATCCATCTTCAGGCTACCTGGCTAATTTTGGGAAAAGTTCCCTGGCTCCCTCCAGCACTGCCTCAGCCCTAGGCCACCTGCCCATACCCACTGTCTGTGGAGAACTTCCTGGGACCAGCGGCAGCTCTGTGTGCTCTGACCCTGCAGCCCTAGGACAACCTCACCTCCCAATCCACCATCAGTGGATCCATAGAGTGCACGCCGGGCTCCTACTCTATAGCGTTAGGCCACCCACCCGCCCACTCTGTGAATATCTTCCTGGAACCAGAGCTAGGCAGCTCTGACCTTGAATTCTCACTCTCACTGCCCGTGGAGTGAATACTTTCCTGTACTGTGGGTGAGACTCCAAACCTGGGTGCCCACTCTCATAGCCCTGCGGACACCTTCTGGGTGCTAGAGGCTCCTGTTGACAAACCCGGGAGACCGCACTCAACATCCTGTGAACACATTACTGGTCGCAGTGGCTAGTGGTACTCACTCTCACTGCCCAGAGGAAGGGATACATACATTAAGGCACTGCAGGGGGCAGGCTCAGCTCCATTCTGCCTTCCCCCTCCTGCCTGTAATATCTCAATTTTCTAAAAGTGAGATGGACAACATCATGAAAGTCTCAATTCCTGAGATTATTTTAAAGTGATAAAGGCTAACCTAGAAACCCTGCTCAGATGTAGCCCATGGTAGCTCAGTATCCAACTGGAGACCCTTGAAAGGGGAACAGGGACTATTTCTGTCATGAACTCATTGGCTGGCTCTTTGACCCTCCCCCACACATGCCCAGGAGTAACAGCTTAGCTAGATCCCAGAAGAGGACATTGTAGCCAGCCCTGAAGAGACAAGACAAACTAGGGTCGGATGGAAGGGGAGGAGGTTCCCCACCCCCCCAATCAGTGGACTTGGAGGGGGGAAGGGAGGAGATGAGGAAGGGATGGGGAGAGTGGGAGGGAATGAGGGAGGGGGCTATGCCTGGGATACAAAGTACCTAACCTGTGATTAATATAAAAATAAATAAATCACATTTTAAAAAGTGATAAAGGCACCATCGATCATCTTTAGTTAGGAATTAAGCTTCTGATCTAAGTTATAACAGAAGACTCTTCAGAGACATAAACAACATGATGATCACAGAAAATATGGAAGACTTCGAATAAAGGGAATCCAGACTGATAGAATAAAAGTTAAATATAGAACATGCCTACTGTAGTGAGTAGTTCCATGTACAGTGATTTGTTGAATCACTGTGAGATTGACTATTATTTTCATTTCTGGAAAGAGGAAAATGTAGCTTAGTGAAGTAAAGGAATTCATTCAGAGTCACAAATTTCTGAGGCCAATAGCACAACCCTGTCATTCCAAGGTTTTGTGCTGCAGATGGAAAAACGTGTGACCTGATGATTGTCTTCAGTTTTATATATCAAATAATTAGAAATCAGTTCTAAAGGGAGCTCTCCTAGCCAGTTCTGTTCAACCACCAAGAAAATAAAACTTTCACACTGAAATTGCAAAGTTCACCTGCTTCAGACTCATAGCTAGGCTCAGACCACTTAGCAGCCTCTGTATTTTAATCTACACCATGCTTATTAAAAGATCATAGCAATTGTATAAGCATGTCTTGTAGAGAAATCTTTCATTCTGTAATGCATTGAAATTCTTCATGAAATGTGAGATTTTTATGTAATCAATTTTTGACAGTAATGACAAAGCAAATTTATAATAAAGCCTCACTTCAAGGAATTCCAAAAAACTAAAACGTGGGTGAAAATATTCATCTCTTCTTTAATATCCTTAGGTGATTTATTTAATAAGGAGCAATGTTTAGCTTTTCTAAGTTCTCATTTTAAATTTATTCATTCTATATAACCCGAGTTTCAAATTCTCCTAGGCCTTCAAACATCATTTGAAATAGAAAACAAAAATATTGAAATATTTTCCACACTCCCATACAAGAGCTTGTGCTTTCATCCTTCTGCCTGAGCTCCAGCCACAATGATCTCAAGGATGATTTTTTTTTTTTACAACTGCCATAGCATATACTCTCCCAACTGCCTAAGATGTCTCCCAGAAGCTGCATGGCACACACTCCAGGCTTTGAGGAAAATGTAATATTCTAAATAAAGTTTTTTTTAACCACTTAGACAATGGCCTCTTTCTGTGAATCTTCTTTCTCCCTTACCTGCCTTATATTTTTCCTAAAAAAAATTAAATTACCAAAATTCACCTTGTACATATTTTATATATTTGATAATACTTTTGTTCACTGCTTTATAAAGGGATTAGAATAAATGAATGAACAGTGGATTGTAGGGAATTATTTTAGCTATATTTATTTTATGTGTATGAGCATTTTATCTGCATGTATGTCTTATGTATGTGCTTTCTGATGTTCACAGAGTTCAAAGGAGGACAAAGGGCCTCCTGGAACTACATGTTTATGAATCACTTGTGTGAGTTCTGGGAAACAAACTCAGGTCCTCTGCAAGAACAACAGCAATGTTGTTAACTATGGAGCCATCTCCCAACACGAGAGAGATCCATGACATAAAGATAATATAATACATTCCACAGGTTTACATTTCCCATATAAACTTCATTTATGCCGTGAAGACTCCTCTACAAAACTCCTATTCTGTTGTGATTATTTCTCCAAAATTTAAAAGAAATGATATAACTTATATCTTTGCTACATAGGTAAATAACCTCATTGCAGATTATTGTGGTTTTCTTTCCTTACAAACACTGCCAAGAGAGTATTCAATTAGGTAATGCATGTCTTAGCCTTAGGAGTACAGTTTTTCCAGGGAGTATGGAAAGAAAACAGTCATCTTAGTTACTGGCTTCTTTTCAAAGTGTATCTTCAGAAATATTTCTATCAAAATAATTAATTGGATTTCAAAATTCTTCTACTAGCTTCAACCCTGTGCCAGGAGCTAAGGGTGGAAGTAAGTGTATTCAAAAGTCCTATCCAGGAATGGCTTCTGATTGGAACAAGAGAGAAAAAATGAAAGATTGTCATTGACAATCCCATGCTGACAGTATTCTTTTTTTATTTTATTTTTTGATTTTCTGAGACAGAATTTCTCTGGGTAGCCATGGCTTCCAAGCAGGACTCAAACTCATAGATATCTACCTATGTCTGCCCTTCTGAGTGCTGGGATTACGGGCAGGTGCCACCATGCTTGGCTGCTGGCAGTGTTCTTAGAGATGGATGGTACACAGGGGGATTTAAAAGGCTTTAGTAGAAAAAGCTTCCTAAATATTTATAAGGGATTACAGTTGGATAAAATACTTTCATATTAGTTATAGCTTGTTCTCAGATTGTGAGTTATTTCTTCTAGTGTCTCTGAAAAGCTAACATTGTTATCAAGATAGAGAGTCACAAGCCGTAAGTGCTTTAACCTTTATTGTGACCTGCCAGGCAGCAACTGGCAACTCTTAAATGTGTCCAAATTGTTGCGAGCTGTGGCTTGCTACTGATTTACATCTGAGCACCTTTGATTTTTTATTTCCCAGTGACTGCAGAACTCCACAATAGTTTTTATTAGTGTCACTTCAGTAATAATATTTGATGCTTCAAAGTTCTAAATGTTATATTTTATACAGTTTTTAGCTCCCTAATTTTAAATCACTCCTTTAGTCACTTTCAGATCTTCATCTAAAACCCTCACCTTCTCTAGCTAATTTCCTAGTCAATTTAGTTAAAGAAAGTAAATGCTGAAAGAACCATTCATTATTGCCAAGACAGATGTGTTAGTATTAAGTTGCATCTGCGTCTACAAGAAAATACTAGCGCTGCAATTTAGAATCAGCACTAACTTTTGCTTATGAATTTGATGTGCGTTTTCTCTCAAGCCAACAGGTTGACAGTATTTTAGGCTGTTTCTTAAAAAATAACAGTAGTCTGAGGAGAATTTTCTAAAGGGGGGTATTTTACCTACCGCTTCATGATTTGGAAAGAGCTAGCCAACCATTTTTGGAATTCTACAAAACACAAGTAAAGCTGTGGAGAAACGACAGTGAGTTGCTGCTGCTAAACAGCAACTGTCAGAGTACCATGCTGACAGCATAGATCCACCTTCCCTGCTTTAATGGTGCTTGTAGAGACGAGTGCTACCTGAACTGCACAGGCAATAGATGCTGCATTTTGATAAGGTTTTAATGGACATGGACATCTTAGCAAAGCTGTAATGGGTGGTAGCTTAAATTCAGTGTCTGAGAAATCCTTTAATTAAGATTTATAAGGCCAGCTACCAAGAGCAAATACAAAATGATGGCTAGACATGATAAAAAAAAAGATGACTGATGGTCCCTGTAGTTTATAACTAACCCTCATCTTTACTTCTGTGATTTAATGAAATTTCTGATCTAGAAAATTTTATAGCTGTTTCATGTGAGAAAAAAGCAACAAGACAAGGACTGCTCAGACCTAGCATCTTAACAAGGAACAAGCCTTTGAAAGGAGTGATGAATAACCAAATGTTTCATTACTTCAGAGGACTCTAACGACCAGAGATGACTATTACCATCAACAGCATTGCCAACAGGGTCATAGTCTAATGCTCTGGAATATCACACAGACCTCTGACCTTCATCATCTCTAGTACGAACTGTTATGAAAAGTGTCCTATGGAATATCAAGAAACCCAGAATGGCTAAAACAATCCTCTAAAATAAAAGATCCTCTGGAGGTATCTCCATCACTGATCCCAAGTTGTACTATAGAGCACAGTAATAAAAACTGCATGATACTGGTATAGAAACAGAATGGTGGATCAATGGAACCGAATAGAAGACCCAAAAAGTGTCCACACACTTATGGACACCTGATTTTTGACAAAGATGCCAAAAACATACAATGGAAAAAAAGATAGCATCTTCAACAAATGGTGCTGGTCTAACTGGATGTCTACATGTAGAAAAATGAAAATAGATCCATACATATCACCCTGTACAAAACTAAAGTCCAAGTGGATCAAAGACCTCAACATAAAACCAAACACATTAAATCGGTTAGAAGAAAACATAGGGAAGAGTCTTGAACTCATTGGTACAGGAGACTACTTCTTGAAGAGAACACCAACAGCACAGGCTCTAAGAGCAACAATCAATAAATGAGACATCATGAAACTGAAAAACTTCTGTAAAGCAAAGGACACTGTCATCAAAACAAAATGACTGCCTACAGATTGGGAAAGAATCTTCACCAACCCTATGTCTGACAGAGGGCTAATATCCAGTATATATAAAGAACTACAGAAGTTGAAAAGCAACAAATCCAGTAATCCAATTAAAAAATGGGGAATAGAGCTAAACAGAGAACTCTCCATAGAGGAATATCAAATGGCAGAGAAACACTTTAAAAAATTCCCAACGTCATTAGCCAATAGGGAAATGCAAATCAAAAGGACCCTGAGATTTCATCTTACACCCATCAGAATGGTGAAAATCAAAAACTCCAAAACATGCTGGAGAGGTTGTAGAGAAAAGGGACCCCTCCTTTACTGCTGGTGGAAATGTAAACTTCTGCAACCACTCTGGAAATCAATCTGGCACTTCCTCAGACAAATAGCAATAGCACTTCCTCAAGATCCAGCTATACCACTCCTAGGCATATATCCAAAAGAGGCTCAAGTACACAACAAGGACATTCGCTCAACCATGTTTGTAGCAGTTTTATTTGTAATACCCTGAAGCTGGAAAAAAACCAGATGTCCCTCAGTTGAGGAATGGATACAGAAATTGTGGTACATCTACACAATGGAATATTACTCAGAAATAAAAAACAAGGATATCATGAACTTTGCAGGTAAATGGTGGGAACTGGAAAGAATCATCCTGAGTGAGCTATCCCAGAAGCAGAAAGACACACATGGTATATACTCACTCATATAGACATATAAAGTAGGATAAACCTACTAAAATCTATACACCTAAAGAAACTAATCAAGAGGGAGAACTCTGGCTAAAATGCTTAATCCCCAGCTAGAAAAGCAAAGCAGATTGACATCAGAAAAAGAAAACAGGAAACAAGCTAGGAGCCTGTCATAGAGGGCCCCTGAAAGGCTCTGCCCTGCAGAATATCAAACAGATGCTGAGACTTATGGCCAACTGTTGGGCAGAGTGCATGGAATCTTATGAAAGATATGGGAAATTGTAAGATAAGGAGAGGGCAGGAGCTCCAAAAGGAGAGCAACAGAACCAAAAATTCTGAGCACAGGGTCCTTTCCTGAGACTGATATTCCAACCAAGTACCATGCATGAAGAAAACCTAGAACCCCTGCACAGATGTAGCCCATGGCAGTTCAGTATCCAAGTAGGTTCCATAATAATGGCAGTTCAGTCTGACATGAACTGATTGGCCTGCTCTTTGATCACCTCACCCTGAGGGAGGAGCAGCCTTACCAGGCCACAGAGAAAGACAATGCAGCCACTCCTGATGAGAGCTGATAGACTAGGATCAGAAGGAAGGAAAGGAAGACCTCCCCTACCAGTGGACTTGGGGAGGGGCATGTGTGGAGAAGGGGGAGGGAAGTGGGATTGGGAGGGGACGAGGGAGAGGTTTATGGGGGGATACAAAGTGAATAAAGTGTAATTAATAATAAACAAACAAACAAATAAATAAACAAGAAAAGTGTCCATGTGGTCATCAGTTAAAAGAATACCCTCCTTATTTTTTTTTATAGCTACAAAGAGGTTAAACTTCTTCCCAGAGTGCCCAAGGGAAATGACCCTAGTACCCACCAAAGAGTGTCAAATGCGCACTACAGCAGTACTCTCTATAGTAAGCTAGGAGATCATAGGAGAAAGGACAACAGGCTCACTATCAACAGGGTCATGTGGGTCAGAGACTTTTTATTTGAAGACAGGCTAGTACCCAAGGAGTAACCAAGAAGAACTCTAAGAATTAGAAATTATAATACACTGAGAAACTCCATGAAATAACTAATTATTTTCAGGTTTTTCTATGCATTTTACTGTGTACCTTAGAAACATAAGGTCTCATATTTTGAATGACTCTAACAGGTACCTAGTTAAAATTTTTTATTATTATTTGTGGTTCTTAAATACTTATATAGTTGTAGCTGTGTAGATAACAATGGTTAAAACAGACATTGCTCAGGGAGAGCACCTAGGTTTAGGTCCCATGAAACGTATGGAGATTTACAACTGCCTATAAATCTAGTTAAATGGCATCTTATTCCATCTTCTGATCTCGGCCGTCACCAGGCACATACATGGTTCACATACATAAAATGGAGGTAAAACATTCATACACAGAAAACAAATAAACATGGAAGAAATAGAGGGGAAGATAAAAAAGACACAAAAGAAAGGAAGACAGGAAGAAAAATACTTTATATAGTAAAAATTAAGTGTGGGCTTTTTGTTTTGGGGTTATTTAAAGATTTTTAATTTTTATATTAATCACAGGTATTTCCTTTGTATCCCAGCTGTAGCACCTTACTTTATTCCCTCCCAACCCCACCCTCTCTCATCTCCTCCCTGCCACTTTCCAAGTCCATTGCAAGAGTAGGTCCTCCTCCCTTCCATCTGACTCTAGGTTATTTCATTTTTTTTCATTTCAACAACCCAAGGTCAACATATTTCTTACTGTATCTTGTTATTCACAGTTTTCTCTCACAGCAAAACATTGCATTAAATGCACGCATTTACAGACTTATTCCTCAAGTACTTTACTATATTATTAAAGGACAGGTCATCTTTTAACTCTTTTTATAATCCAGTCCCAAAGTAGAACCTATAGGTACTCAACAAAGGCTGAATAAATGATTTTTGGATAAAGAAGGAATAATGAAGGGAAAAATGAAGGAGTATTTGATTGCCAAGACAAGTGCATGTTTCATCATAAGTGTAGTCATGAAACTGATTTATTCCTTAAAGTTCACAAGTTAGATTAAGACTAGGGTCAGGTAGAAGGTAAGGAGGACCTCCCCTAATCAGTGGACTAGGAGAAGGGCATAGGAGGAGAAGAAGGAGGAAGGATGGGATTTGGAGATGAGGGACAGGGCTACAGCTGAGATACGAAGTGAAAAAATTGTAGTAAATAATAATAATAACTATAATTATAAAACATTTAAATAAAAAGAGGCATATATATACAAAATCATAGTTTATATTGTACAATGTATCTTTTAGTACAGATACAAAAAATATAAGCAAAAAGCATTAACCAAATAATTCCTGGGAAGATTTTATGTATTGCTTTTTGGAATAGGGTATGATATTTTGTGATATGATAAAAACTCATTTTTGTCCTTGTATAAAAGCAGTCTAGGTAGCTTGGTGTATACATTTGAGGCATGTTCTCACTCTGTATCTCTGCTTCTCTATCTCTGTCTCCCCATCTCTATCTGTCTGTCTCATCTGGATCTCTCTCTCTCTCTCTCTCTCTCTCTCTCTCTCTCTCTCTCTCTCTCTCACACACACACACACACACACACAGAAACACACACACACACAAACAAGCACCCTGTAGTTAGAAGCCAAACTAAGGCATGAGAGACGTATTTAAGATAGGTAAGCAAAGACAAGACCTAAATTCAAGCTGTTGTGCTCCATCTTCTAAACACAGTAAGATTTTCAACACTTAAGGCAAGACTTTCAAATGCTATTAGTAGTAGCAAAAATATTTTAGCCTCTATTTTCTATATCTTATGACTAAGTTTATCTTCATTTTTTAAAGTTCCACAGCTGTATTTCTGCAAAGTGGTGGAAAACGGAAACATTGTGGTTGTCTTTGTTGAGGTAGCTCTTTCTAATAAACTGAGTTGAAGAAAGAAGAGGAAGCATGGTGCTCTAATCATTGCTCCAGCGGTGGTAGGTGGGAACAGTAGAGAATGGAGAGCCAATAAAGAGGATGATGATAACACTGACAAAGAGAAGGAAAAAAATTGAGAGATTTGTGTCAAAGAAACTATTTATAACGAGCTGGGGTGGGTGGGTAGAGGGGGGTTCCCCTTATCTGAGGAATAGGGGAGAGAGGCTAGGACAAAGGGAGGGTGGGGTCTGAAGAAGAGGAGGGGGGGTGCTACAATAGGAATGTAAAGTTAATTAATTAAAATGAAAAAGAAATAATTTATATACCCTGGGTCACTAAACATGAGGCAGAAATGGATTTTTTTAAAGAACTTTTCTGTATACAATCAGGGGAAAAGCTAGCCAGAATCCCCTGGTACCAACTTGGGAGTTGTCTTCTTACAGGATATATTTGATATAACCATCGCAGATATGCTTGCCCAAAGAGAATTTTCCAGATAGGTTAACACTAAAAAATTGATAGAAAGAAATGAGCAAAGGACACTGAAATGATTTGTGCAAATGGACAGAAGTAGTCACTGAAGAAACATGGATGAAATGAGAAAAAAAAATTGCTCAAGGAAAAAGACAAGACTAAGTAGCACCCATGCATGTTGCAGCAGGAAGTGCAGTGTGACACTCAGAGCATCCATCTGAGTTTTCAATTAAGGAAGCACTTGTTAACGTTACAAGAGCAGGGAGAGGATTTGAGAAGAGTGGATGATATTCAAGTACAGGTGAGCAAGCCATGCTCTAGCAGGCAAAAGGAAGAAATAAATAGGAACATTTAACATGAAGTTTTCCAGAGTACTACCTAGAATATCATGTTTTAAACTTTACATATTAAATAGAATTCCGAAAGTGAAAGATGCTGTCTATTTCTAGTCCTTAAATAATCAGAAACATTTCCAAGTTGCTTATTCATTTGGAGAAGAATTCTATTCTGAAGGATTTTTATATGATTTATTTTTTTAATTTGCCATAACATGAACCTGCTTTAAGATCAATAAACTCATCTAACTCAGAAAGCTTGATTTGCAATCCCTGATGCTAATCATTAAAAACATAAAAATATCTTTCTTTTCCCTCTTTCTACACATCTAACTGCAAAATATAAAGCACACAATGCTATGTAATGGTAATTATAATTTTTGAAATCTGTGATTATTTTAAGAGACCTACTCATTCCAACACTTGGGAATCCCATAAAAATACTAATCTGGAAGCTATAACATATACGCAGAGGATCTAATGCAGACCTATGTGGTGCCTGTGCTTGCTACTTCAATCTATGAGTTCATATGAGCTTTGTTCAGTTGATTTAGAGTCTTTTTTTCTGGTCCTTCTGGTGTCCTTCATCACCTCTGGCTCTTACACTCTTTATGCTTCCTGTTCCATGGGATTCCCTGAGCTCAGAGGAGTCTCTCTCTTTCTCTTTGCATAACGTCTGTCTGTGGGTCTCTGTATTTGTTCCCATCTGCTACAGGAGGAAGGTAATGATTGTTTTAGTTCAAAGTAACTATTTAAATCATAAAATTGGGCTAGAGAGATATCTCAGCAATAAAGAGCACTGGTAGCTCTTCAGGAAAACAGAGCCCACATAGCAGCTCACAACTATCCATGACTCGAGTTACAAGGGGTCTTTTGCTCTCTCTTGCCTCCAGGTATCCATGTATCCAGGTATGTATTTAGTACACAGACACACATGTAAGCAAAACATCTATCCGTCCAAAGAAATCTTAAAGTTTAAATCACAGCTTTGCTGGGCCACTGAGGAAGACAATGCAGCCAGGCCTAATGAGACCTGATAGGCTAGCGTCAGATAGAAGGGGAGGAGGTTTTCCCCTATCAGTAGACTAAGAGAAGGCCATAGGGGGAGAAGAGGGAGGGAAGATGGGATTGGGAGGAGACTAGGGTGGGGCCACAGCTGGGATACAGAAAGAATAAATTGTAAGAAAGGATGATAATAATAAAAACTTAAAAAATTAAAGTATCTTATTTAAATATGCATTATTATTACAAATAAACTGGATAAGATTTAAAATTGTCTCTGTGCTGAAATACCCGTAACTACATTAGCCAGTTTCCAACCATCAGCACCTTGTGTATTTATGCTGACAATGAATTTGAACGACCTTTATATTTACAATGTTTCTTTTTGTTCTCATTAAAACTTTCTTTGCTTTACAAACTCATTGTCTATTTTATCAAAGTATATACATTTCTACATCCACTTGATAAGGCTTTTAGTTCCTATTCAATTTTTGTTATTACGTACTCTTATTTTCAAGGAAAAGTTGGTATGACAGTTTAAAAATAACAACAAATTCACAAGCCATGAAATTGCTGCATTGAAACAAATTGCACTAATTTAGTTTAAGAGTTGAATACTGCCAAATGAATCCTCTCACCATGAACTGTAAGGTAATAAAAGAGCCCTCATTTTAACACTGCTATAATCATAGGGCTTGAATCTTTGAAAATAAGATGACACGATAAAGAAGACCATAAATTGAACATGGAGAAGACAGACTTGGTATTGGGGAAAACCTGTAAGAGGGCAATTGCTCTCTTAGCAGCTAAGAAGCTTCCAGTTTATGAACACAGGCCAGTAACCTCTGGGTGACAATTTGCCTGTAAATCCTGAGATGACCATCCTATCACACTCCGTAAAAGAGACAGGCAGGCTTTTCGTGTTGCTTTTTGCTGTGTTTTTAAAAATAAGGTTTGAGGTCAATTGTCACAAACAAAACGTGTTCTCTGTCTGATTTGGGTTTGTGTGAAGGACAGTAATGAAGTCTTGAGGGAAGTCTAACTTGAGGGTACCAGACATGTGGTTGTCCCACAGAGAACTAACTAATTTCATCTCTAAGGGATTAGCAGGCTTTGCTTCTCAGGAATGTGTGACATTATTGCAAGAAGCGATTTTGAATTTTGAGAAGCGAATAAAAATGTCTCATGGAGACATAGAACACTTTTTCTCTTTAAAAACACATAAAATGTGAGGCTGAAACCATCTGTCCCTGTTCCCTTTGCTGATTTTAAATCATCTCTAGCCCATTCAGTCTACTCAGATGTTCAATTACCAGGCACTGCTCTATATCTCCATCCTTAAAGCTGGGGTCCTATAACTGATTCCCTTTTCAAGCCTGAATTGATATTTAAGTTAATGCCGGGATACAGGGAATAGCTATTCCTTGTATAAAAATGTAACAGGGGGTTTTGCTAGTGGAATACTTTAAACTTGGGGACTGATTTCAATGATGCCACCTAACTCTCCAGAGTGTCCTCCACAGCAGCCAGGGAAACAAAAGATGCTGTGATCACTCAGATCTGATTAAGAAATGACACACACTTTGCAATTAAGCTGCTTGAAATAAAACAATAATTCTTTACTTTAAAAGAAAGTCCTTGGTGTTCTCACCATCTCTTACCCAGTAATATACTGTAATTTAATGGATTAATGGAAGGTGACTCTTACCAACCTACCCAAAGTACCTATCTAATGGAAAGCATGATAAGAAACTTTTAACTAAAATATAAAACTCATACTACAGAAGACAAAACCCAAAGTCAATCTTCAGTTGAGGAATGCCTTTAGCTTTTGTCTTTTGTAATACTGGAACATTACTCAGCTGTTTAAGAAAAATGACATTATGAAATTGTAGGCAAATGGATGCAATTAAAAAATATCATCTCAAGTGAGGTAACCCAGACCCAGAAAGGCAAATATGATATGTTGACTTCTAAGGAGATATTAGCTGGTAAATAAATGATAATCAAATTACAATCCACAGATCCAGGGAGATTAGGAAAGGGGACAGCTCTGGTGGGGGTGGTGAGCATGAATCTTACTGGGAAGGGCAAAGAAAATAGATTTTGCAGGTGGACTACGAGGAAGGCGGATATGGAAACAGGAGGGGTCAGGTTTGGAGAGATGAGATGAAGGGAGAGATGGTTCAAATTGGAGGTCATTTTAGGGGTGTGGAAACCTAGTGTGGTGGAAACGTCCTGTAGTAACGGAGAGGAGGGAACCTGAACAGGTCATATTTTGTAGCAAGGCAAGGCTTTCAGTAGTAGAAGTGGGTTGCCTTCAATTGAATTGTTGGCCAAGAGGGCCTTGGGATGGCCCATAAACAACACAGACTCATGCTAGGACAGAAGATTACTCTCTGAAAACTGACAGTAGGGCCTTGTTGCTGAGGACATCATCATACAGCTCACTGAGCATAGCTGGTGCCAGCATGGAGCCTTCACCCTTTCATTCTAGTCTCTAGTGTGGGGAAGTATCATGCAGGTTACAGAAAGAGACATGGAGACCCACCCAGCCACAAAAACCCTTGAACTAAATTGGTGTCTTGTACATTCATCATTAAAGAGGCTTCTTCTAGCAACAGATGAGAGCAGATGCAGTGACCCACCATCAGATATTATGGAGAGAGAGAGAGTCTGAAATAGAGGTTTCTCCATTGAGATCCCCTTCTTCAAAGATTGGGGAACTGTTGTAGAAAGTTGGTTATGTAATATTGGTTCACATGAGTATTAACTGCAGACATTATTATTAAAGCACTCTTATAGAAATAAAAACACAGACACCTGATTTTTAATATGCCTTAAACACTGGAGCTGGGCAGATCTTTATCCTCTAAGCTACCTGTTATCTCCCAGTGGGAGCCAATCTGACTCTATTTCCTGCTCTTGAGACATTTTTCCTCCTGTTGGATTGCTTTGTCCAGCCTCAATATGAAGGTTTTTGCCTTGTCTTATTGTTTTTTTGTTTTGTTGAGTTTGGCTGCTGTCGCTTGGAGGCCTGCTCTTTTCTGAAGAGGAAATGGAGGGGGAAATGATCTGGGGTTGATAAAAAGAGCAGAGCTGAGAAGAATGGAGAAAGCATAAAGTGTAACTGGGATATATTATCTGAGAGAAGAATCTATTTTCAGTTAAAAATAACAATTAAAAACATGAAAAGAAAAACTTAAAAACGTTGATAGTTCTATAAGCAAATAATAAATAAGATATGATAGAGCATGTAAAGATCTTGAGTATATGAACATAAATGTTTACTCAGTCTTATATAAAAGAAAAAAATAATAACCTAAAGTCAAGGGAAGCTAAATGGCTTTCCCATGTCAATAAACCTAGTTAATGGCCAGGTGTATAATTACAAGTCAAGTCCACTTGACAAACAGCTAAAATAACATTGTATTAGTTGAGGTGACAATACACTTGTTAAGGTGCTTGTTCATTTATTCAGATAACATATCTAAAGCCTTGTGGAAGAAGGGAAACTATTGCTTTTTCCAATCTCATGAGGTTCATTGCATATGTAATTAATCTAAAAGTTGAACAGGACAATTCAACAGCTTCTTAGAAGCTACTCAAGCTAAAAGGTGGAATTTTTGAAAGATAAAATTCTGGCAACTTATTCTTCTCACACATTATTTCTGAGGAGATAATGGTGCTGTCAGGGTCCTATGGATAAGCACAGAGCTCCAGGTGATGCAGGGCTATGCCTGTTCTTTGTCCTTATTTGCCATATATCTTATTGCCTGAAGACAGATGATGCCTATGGCTACTCTTATGTAAGAAAACATTTAAATGGGGCTGGTTTATAGTTGGGAAGTTTAGTCCATTATCTTCGTGGTAGAAAGTGTGGTGAAACAAAGGTAGATATGGTGCTGGAGAGGGAGCCGAGAGTTCTACTTCTGAATCAGTAGGCAGCAGGAAGAGAGTGGGATGCTAGGCCCGGCTTGAGCATCTGTAACCTCAAAGCCTGCTCCCACTGACAAACTCCAACAAGGCCACATCTACTCCAACAAGGCCACAGTTCTTATGAGTACCACTCCTTGTGAGCCTATGGGGGCCTTTTTTATTTAAATCACAGCATAGAAGAGCTGTCATGTGTCCCTGCTTCACTTCTGCCATCTGTAATGCTACTTCCCGAGCTCTACTTCACACTGCAGTGAGTCAACACAGGGGTAGCACCTACAAGAAAACCATAGCCAGTAGGAAATACATGGAAGTACCATGTTGATTACAATGAACCATATCTTACAAGGAGGTTACAAAATGAAAGCCACAGCAACATCATCTCAACATGTTAATCATCTACTGTGATCCAAGTAAAACTATATTGCCTTAAGGTATGCTACAGCCTCACTGAAGAAAAGGGCTTTGCATAGCCTGTAATGCAGCCAACACTTAAAGCAAATGAATGGATGCATCAAACACAACTCTCCCCTATTTTATGATGTTAAAATATGCAAATTATGAATATCTATACTTTAAGTAGGCCATTATAAATAGCATGAAGATAGTGGCAACAATGTGAACATATTTAAAGAAGAATTCTGATGATTTTGCTATTAGAATCAAGGACAATTATATACTAACAGGTGTGCTGCAGAGGTTTTAAAATATTTGAACAGTTGTCAGGTGACTTTAGTAATAACATATAATAATGAGGTAAGCTATTCTAAAATAAGCAAGTGAGTTTTCACTTGTAATCTTTTAATAGCTTGGTATGTTGAACTGAAACCCCAAAGTAATTTTTGCAATCTTATTTTTGCAAAAATGTTTGCAAATCTATTGAAACCTAATACTTCAAAGGATGATCCTGTTTTAATAAAAACACCACATCACCTCAAACATTTCATAAATTAATTTTCAAATAAATTACTTGCCAAATGAGACTCTGCCTGATAAACATAATCTGATTGCTGATAAAGTATGATATTTTACCTTAGGCATGCGAAATTTTACACAACCACATATAAAAGCATTCGGATATTTTATGTAAAATTAAAACCTACAGTAAAAGTTGACATATTTTCTGCTAATGTCTGATTGGTGCCTTTTCCATCAACCAGAGAAGTATGGATTTTAAAACATGAATAAAATAGTGCAAAAATGTGATAAATCTGTACACAGACTGTGTGACATTTGAATTTAGAACAATCAGCTTGCAATTGTTTGCACAATGTCATACAAAGTGCAGTTTTCTAACATAGATTCATTAAATAATTGCACAAATTTTCTGGCAAAGTTCTTCAAAATTTTCTGGATGAGGCTATTTCCCCAGGTTGCAAAATGGATGGTAGGAATCAAAGACTAAAGCTTTGGCTCACACAGCATGGAACTGAATTCTGTTCATCTCCAAAGTTTTTGCTCTTCATGACTGATCTCTTTTGCTGGAGTCATTCTCAATGAATCTAAGATATAAAGCATAAAATGTTTTTTTTTCCTTCTGTACTTAGTTGTAACACTAACCTTTGTGGCATGATAGACTGCTACGGATCAAATTGAGAGTCCTATAAACTGGATGACACTGTGTTGTTGAATAAGCCGTTTCACCTGTCTGAGTCTAATTTTGTTCCTTCACTTGTTATCTGTAAACTATGATGCTAGAAGCTATAAACCAGTTTTGAAATTCCATAAATTGATTAAGCTCATAAATTGCTAATATACCAAGGTTAGAAATCACTTCTATGTTTCAGAATTGAGCATTTAGTATTGGATAACCAATCAAAGTGCTCTTCCCAATGGAAGACTATTTATCTTACTCCCAGCATTCCTTAGTTCCATTTAGGTTTTTTGTGTATTGTTGAGGCCTGGTGAAAGAAATATTATACAGATTAAGCAGGTTTATCCATCAATTTACATATATTTGTATACATAATATACATTTAAATACATTTTATATTTGAAAAATTAATGAAAAAGGAGGCCATTAATTTGAAGAAGAACAAGGGAGGGATTAGAAAGAAGAAAGGAAGGAGGAAATAATATAATTCAAATCTCAAGAAATAAAAAATAAATTTTAAAAATATTTTCTCTCATAAACAATTAATAAAAACATCCTAAAAACTGAGTGGTTTCTTACCAGATCTTTAGTAATCAAATGGTTTAATTTCTGTTTCATATCCCTACTATGTCAAATGATTTTTTTCCTCCATTAGTTCTCAACAGGAAATAACCACTTTCTACCACTAGGTTTACAGGTTGCATACATAATAGAAAGACTTGTTAATGTTTATATAGAATCACTCAGAGAAAGACATTACATATATTATAAGCCAAAAGAGGGGAATGATCTGGGGAGGCAAAGTGAACTTGATAACAAATACCAGCTTTTTGAGTTCCTGCTCTTAGCCATTCTGATCTGTGTCAGGTGAAATCTCAGGGCTGTTTTGATTTGCAATGCCCTAATGGCTAAGGGAATTCAACATTTCTTTAACTGTTTCTCTGCCATTCTATATTCCTCTACAGAGAATTCTCTGTTTAGCTCCATACCCCATTTTTTAATTGGATTGCTTGATTTGTTGCTTTTTAATTTCTTTAGTTCTTTATATATTCTGGATATTAGTCCTCTGTCAGATATAGGGCTGGTGAAGATCCTTTCCCAGTCTGTAGGCTGTCGTTTTCTTCTGATGACAGTATCCTTGCTACACAGAAGCTTTTCAGTTTCATGAGGTCCAATTTATCTGTTGTGATCTTAGAGCCTGTGCTGTTGGTGGTTCAGGAAGTTGTCTCCTGTGCCAAGAAGTTCTAGGCTCTTCACCACTTTTTCTTCTAACTGGTTTAGTGTGTCTGGTTTTATGTTGAGGTCTTTGATCCACTTGGACTTTAGTTTTCTGCAGGGGGATGAATATGGATCTATTTTCATTTTTCTACCTGTAGATATCCAGTTGGACAAGCACCATTTGTTGAAGATGGTGTCTTTTTTCCATTCAAAGGTTTTGGCTTCTTTGTCAAAAATCAAGTGTCCATAGGTGTGTGGCTTTATTTCTGGGTCTTCTATTCAGTTCCATTGATCCACCTTTCTTTTTCTATGCCAGTACTGTGCCGTTTTTATTACTATTGTTCCGTAGTACAGTTTGAGATCAGGGATGGAGATACCTCCAGACGATCTGTTGTTATACAGGATGACTTTGAAAATTCTTTTTTTGTGTGTTTTCATATGAAGTTGAGAATTTTTCTTCTGTAAAACTCAAGTGACAACACATGATGGAGAGGTTGTGGAGAAAGGAGAACGCTCCTCCACTGCTGGTGGGAATGTGATCTTGTACAACCACTTTGGAAATCAATCTGGCACTTTCTTAGACAATTAGGAATAGTGCTTCCTCAAGATCCAACTATACCACTCCTAGGCAAATACCCAAAAGACGCTCAAGTACAACAAAGACATTTGTTCAACCATGTTTGTAGCAGCTATTTTTGTAAAAGCAGAACCTGGAAACAACCCAGATGTCCCTCAATGGAGGAATGGATACAGAAACTGTAGTACATTTACACAATGGAATACTACTCAGCAATTAAAAATAAGGAAATCATGAAATTTGAAGGCAAATGGTGGGATCTAGAAAAGATAATCCTGAGTGAGGTATCCCAGAAGCAGAAAGATACACATGGTATATATTCACTTATAAGTGGGTAATAGACCTATAAAGTAGGATAAATATACTAAAATCTGTACACCTAAAGATGATAAACAAGAAAGAGGACCCGAGTAAGATGATCAATCCTCACTTAGAAAGACAAATGGGATGAACATTGGAATTAGGAGAAAACAAGTTACAAGACAGGAGCCTAACATAGAGAGCCTCTGAAAGACTTTACCTAGAAGTGTATCAAAACACATACTGCAATTCATAATCAAACCTTGGGCCGAGTGCAGGGAATCATATGAAAGAAGGGGGAGTTAGTAAGGCCTGGAGAGGACAGGAGCTCCACAAGGACCAAATATATCTGGGCACAGGGGTCTTTTCTGAGACTGTTTCTCCAACCATGGAAATAACCTAGATCCCCTGCTTGAATATAGCAAATGGTAGCTCAGCATCCGAGGGGGTACCCTAGTAAGGGGAACAGGGACTATCACTGACATGATCTCATTGGTGGCACTTTAGAGGGCCTGTGAGGAAGGAGCAGCCCTGCTAGGCCAAAAAGAAGGACATGACAGCCAGTCCTGAGGATACCTGATAAGCTATGGTCAGATGGAAGGGAAGAAGGACCTCCCCCATTAGTGTACTTGGAAAGGGGCAGGGAGGAAATGAGGAAGGGAGGGTGGGATTAGGAGGGAAGGAGGGAGGGTTTATGGCTGGGATACAAAGTAAATAACCTGTGATTAATATTAAAAAATTAAAAAAACAAATACCAGCCTCATTCTATTCCATTAACCCCCTTCTTATAACAAACCTTACTCAGTGTTATGTCATTTTTTTAAATCTATAAATTTTTTAGTCTTATATTTAAACACTAGTGCCATCTTTGAGGATGACTGATGTGGATTTATAAAATTTGAATTCAAAAAACAATGTTAAAAGAATATTTTTTTTCCTGAGGGTTTCCCCTAAAGAGAAGAATTTTCCTTTCCTAAATTTGCTTCCTCTTGTCCCTGGCTGCTTACCTCAAACTATGTTAACTAACAGAAGACTCATGTTTTAGAGAAATATGGCTCAGATGACAATGTTAGGGGTTACCTTAAAGATACGTTCTTCTAAATGAAGGAAATATTTGGTGGTCTATGTCACTGTCTATATTTTTTAATGCCAACCAAACGCTTCATGACAGTCACTACATCTTGGTTAGAGCCATTCTGACAAATACAGACTAATAGGAAGACTGAGGTCCTCCACCTTGTGAGTCAACCACCACCACACACAAGTCACAATATTTCCGAGAGAAAGGATAAACAATTGCAATCTTGACTTAGTTATATGCTTGACTTTCCAGCACTTGGCAGGAAACATACTGAACATGCTTTCCTTTATTTTCTTCTTATCAACCTGAGAATGTCCAAATGTGCTAACTTTATGTCCTCGGGACAATCAGCTTATAAATTCTTTTCAGACCTGGAACAACAACATGCTTGCAGAAATATATTAAACTCATCTCTGAAGTAGTGCATAGAGGTCCATTCATTAATTTTCACACAAAATAGAGATTTCAGCCCCAAATATTTAAAAGAGTTTCTAAATCTAGTAGTTAAATATTTATTTTATTCAAAGTCTTTGTCAGTACATGCTTGACATTTTTGTCCATAATTTTACATTATTTCTGTTTTTACTTAATCTCAGTCTAATGTTGTAGTGAGGCTGAAGACTCACTGCTCCCACACAGCTAAGTACTTCCTGTCTCATTTTAATGACAGCACATGGGAAACACCTATTCTTGTAACGTCCCATTATCAATACGGCACATGGAAAGCACCCTTCTTCTTAGAGCTTGTCATTATCATTTTTTTCCTTTTTCTAACCTAAACAAGGTAAATGCTGGACAGACAGCAGTGTGCTTTGATGACTACCCTGTTTGTGAGTAGTCAGTGGTCCTAAATATACTTCAAGATGTTCTTTTTTACAGTTATAAAAACAAATGTCTAGACTGAGCACACAGAATATCTTTTTATGTCTGATATGCAAACGTGATTTTAGCAAAGTCAAGTCTTTTAAAGTTGGAGACTTCTTGTACTAGAATTGTATCTTAGAGGAAACTGATGAAAATTGATCAAGGGAAACTTTAGCTCTACTGATGAAAAATTACATATAAAACCATTTAGCCTTTGGGTCACAACACACCCCTATTTTTCACCTGTCCTGTTCACTAGAAGAAAATAGTCAGAAGGAAAAGAGCAGTTAGTGTAGAATTTCTAGAGATTTTCATTCTCTAGGACTGAGAATGTTTTCTCTTATAGTGCAGGGATTTTTATGCTTTCTGTATGTTTACAATTCCTATATCACTGGTTTTAGACTGTAGAGTACTATCAACTCAGTTATACAGCAACATGACAGAATTTGGGGATATAAAAGGTTTATGATCCTTCCTAAACATTACAACTCCACTGTAGCAGATTTTCATCTGTTTTTTTTCATATCTGTGATATTAACTCGTGAGGGGGGTGTCATGCCCTGATGCTTAAATAACTAACTCTAGATTTCCTCTTCTATAATGAAGCAGAAGAACATAATGAAGTAAGTACCACATAAAAGAAAGCTAGAGGCAACATAGTAGGAAAATAAAATGAAAAGTAAAAAGATAGCACATGTTAACAAGTGAGAGAAAGATCAACATCCATAGACAAACTATGTCATCGAAAAGTGTCTCAACACTATTACCTATCTAATTTTTAGTTCTCTTGAACCCTTATACATATAAAAGTCCTTATTTTGCAGAGCTGATAGCTAATAACACTCTTTACTAAATCAGAATTCTGTAGATCGTGACTGATCTCAGGAGGGGTGTGTAATATCCTAGTAATGCCAGCAAATATGCTTGTTTCATGTCTAAAAGGAAACTGAATCAATTTAAAACTGATTCTTCCAGCAAAATCAGTCATGAACATTTATACATCGAAATATATTCTAGGACAAAATATGTGAAGAAAATGACATTAGTTGATGGATGTGCTCAAACAAGAAAGGTTAATATAAATTGTACAGGTATGCAGTTGTAGAAAAGATGGCTAACTTAGGATGAAAATTATTGTAACAAATAGAAGAAAATCACATATGTGCATGTTTGATACATTTACATTTCTTCCATTAATCATCCACTTTAAAATTTTTGAGTAATGCTTCTCTTTGCATAAGCAGAAAAGATAAAGCAAGCATGAATAAATCAAAAAAGTATTTGACATGGTAAGAAGTTTAACAAGAACAGAAAGGATCAGTTCTGCCAGTAATTTACAACAGGTCAGTGAGAAGATAAGAAAGCTGTCCACATAATAAGGGCATGGTCAAGTATAACTTGATCCATGACTCTGCATGGTTGATAAGACAAATGTGTCAGTTATAAGGGTTAAGTCAGTTAACTCAGTTCTTATTATCTAATGAAGCATAGCAAAAACTTTTGGATAGTACATAAAGTCACACATATAATCTGAATATTATCAACAGATCATACAGATGAAGTGAAGAATTAAGCCTCTATCAAATGGATGGACATTCTAAGAGCAGACCAAAAATAACAACAAAAAGAAGCTCCAGAGACTGGGAAGGTTGCAGTGGAAGGTTTTTGTTTTTTTTTTTTTTATCAACTTGACACAAACCAGAGTCATTAGAGAAGAGGGCACCTCAGCTGAGATATCTCTATAACACCCAGCTCTAAGGCATTTTCAATTAGTGATTGATTGGAGAGGGCATAGCCCACTGTATGTGAGGTTATCCCTGGGCTGGTGGTCCTGGATTCCAGAGGAGAATAGGCTGAGCAGGTCTTAGGACGCAAGCCATTAACCAGCACCCCTCAGTGGCTTCTGCATTAATTCCTGCCTCTAAGTTCCTTCCCTGTTTGAGTTAGTGTCCTGACTTCCTTAGATGATGAAAGGTGATAGGGAAGAATAAACCCAATAAACCCATTCTTCTCCAATATTTTTTGGTCATAGTGTTTCATCACAGCAATGGTACATTTACTCAGTAACTAAGACATAAAATGTATCTTGATATAAAATGCTTGCTGTGCAAGTGAGAACCTTCCTGAGTTTGGAGTCCTGGCACTCAAGTCAAGAAAAACCAGACATGGGGCAGGCATCTGAAAGCCCCTCTGTTGGGTATGGCGACAGGATCCCATGGACTCTCTGACCACACTAGCTAAAACTGTGAGTTCTAAGTTCTGTATCTGAGCTGATGTGTTTTCAGTTTCATATGAATCTGAATATGAAGTCTTTTTTCTTTTTGTCTTATTTCATTTAGCACAGTGCCTTCCAGTTTCAACTAACTTGTCACAGAATTTTCTTAAGCTGGATAGTATTTATTTTCCATTATTGTCCATTGTATTTATTTTCAGTGGGTTGATTCTGAATCACTTTGGAAGAAGCAAAACAATCTAAGTGTAAACAGAAATCCACTGGCTAATAAATGGGACCCTTTAAATCTAACTGTTCAGAGATCTTTTACTATTTTAAATAACATAAAAGAATGATGCTAAAATATATCAAAGTAATATGACTAAAACATTTAAAACTTATCAAAAATAACTACTTGTTATATTTGAATGATAAGCAAATATTTAATGAATAATTAACTAAATCCTAGACATGGTTTAAATGCAAATGAAGTAATTAGTTTTGTTTTAAACTGTTTCTGTGCCCTTTGCCTTCTGCTTAAGGCACATAAATCAATCATAATTATAGTTTAATTCTAATAAAATTAGAACTATCTAATCCACTTAAAAAGCTAAAAATGGTTTCAACTGCTTCATTATATTTACATAGTTAGAACACTGAGCTTTAAACAAAAATCAAATCATAGTTGTGTCTGTCCCTGTCCATGCAGCACAAAGTCATTCAGACATAAAGAACTTTTTGACAGAAAATATGTGCACATTAGCTAGCCTTGTCACAATAGCTGGCAGAAATTATCTTCTCTTTAAAAATGGAGACCCATATTTTCTGAAACACTATTCTTAGAAATGTATTTAAAAAAAAGGAGGAAAGCTTAAGTAGACAAGGCAACACCAGTGCTGTTTGGTTTTTTGCCAGTCTATAGATCATGTCTATTATTTCTGACCCGTGATTTAACCTCGCTATACCTCATTATCTCTTCAGATGGTATCACGGTAATATAATTTGTTAACAAATCTAGAAATTTAAGAAAATCTGTTTAAATACCAATCCATTGTTAATTTCCTACTCTGGACATCATTATTAACACACCTTAGCTTCAAGTGTTCATCATTTTTGTAGGCATATTTATATTTATTTTGAGATTTAAAAAGGATTAAACATACTTAAATACTTGCTATGCAATACTTAATGCATTTTAATTGTTCCCCTTTCATTAGCATGAGTTAGATGTGCACACAACTTAATCTTCTTATGGAAGAGAGTTGGTGTTTTCACCCCTTCAGAAGAACAGCAGTCATGCTACATGGCAGTGTACCCTTTGGCAGTCATCGACCTATAATGCTGTTTCTTATGTCTGAGACCATCAACCTTTGCATTCACTTCCAGTGATGCTCCTAGCAAATGCCAGAGAAGCCAGTATCTAAGGTAGAAGCTGACTGATTCTACTGATCCCGAGCTCCTTTTACAAGGAGAGTCTTGATTGGTCTACTCTGCTCAGCCTTGCTGAACTGCTTCAGAAAAGTACACTAATGTGAGGTGATGGAACCAGCTGACCTTCTCTCATTTGGGAAAGCCAGGTCTGCATTACAGTCTATGGGCTCAGCAGGCTTTATAAGCTTCTTTCCATCTTCTTCACAAGTGTTTCCCCTATGAAAAAAACATCCCTATCGAATCCTACCCAGGCACAAACTTCTCAGAGGATCTGTACTAACATAGGGACAAAAGTCCCCATATCCAATGATGCTAACAAGTACAAAATTCTAAATCTGTTAGTGGGCTACTGAGTTGATTTCCTGAAAAACTTACACCAACCAGCAGAAAGGAGGACATTGAAGACTCTGCATTACTAACTTTTATAAAGACTACATTAAGTCCATTAAAAATAACCTCTTTGCTAATGCTGCCACTAGTGAAAACAATGACAACTATAGGTTTAGAATTCAAGGATAACCCTCGTCTAAAATCAGCTATAAAACCTATTTCTTTTTAAAGCAAGCACCTCAAAATGCAATGGGACAGAATTAGAAAGCTCTAATTGGGTTCAGACTGCATTAACCGAGGAGGCAAAATCTTTAACAAAATATCAATAACAAAAACAGCTTCCAGCATCCAAAACTGATACTAAAAAATAGTAACTATTAAATTCTTATCTGATACATGTACTAAAACACCAATATTTCTATTGCGGGAGAGGACTCTCCCTACATCCTTGTTTGAGCATTTTAAAAGACCCACTGGAGGCTGTAAATAAAAGACATCAATAATTGGTTTCATCTGTTGCCATATTTTTATTATTAATTTGAAAGTATATATAATTTTACCAGTTTTATACTCTAGACAGCTCTTTGTGAAAAATGTGACTCCCAAGTGCCACTTTTAAATATTAATGTAATTACTCATTTTAAAAGAAGTACTTAAATTTGTAGCAAATGATGACATTTTTCCTAGAATTAAATATTCAAGAAAACAAAGTATATCCTTGAGATGTATATTTGCATGGTCTCCACAACAGAGAAAAATCCTTTATCAACTTATCTTATTTTTATTAAATCCATAAGTAGTTTATCTACAGGGAAATAGTGATTTAAATAAGTTTTAGATGTTACACCCGTCAATCTTACTTAACAAACACCCAGAGATCACTATCAAAAGAATTCTTGTAGAGTTGAAACAGACATGCCTCTCCCATGATTGCAGGTGACGTTAAGAAGTATCCTCATAGTCACACAACCCTTAGCTCACAGGGACACAAGATCATGCCCAAAGTTCATATCATTAGTTTCTCCTTGCATAACCTACATGATGTCCCACTGTTTTCCACTCGAGAACATTTGATGGTAGTTGCGTGAAAGTCTGTCTTAAAGAGAAATCTGAATATCAGCCTACATACAACAGGAAGGAGTGCTAAGAATGATGAGAGCTTGGTTCTCTGTGTAACACAGTCACCATGCCCTGGTTACTCTGTCCAAAGTTAAACTGGTATGAGATTTCCTTTTATATTTTAAAGTGTCTAAGATAGAGTAAAGCAACCAGATACTTTAAATTATCTCCTGGAGTGATGGGTCATGTTTAAGAGTTAGGTTAATGCTGTCTTAAGCACAGAGATGAATTTTGAAGGCCATAGTCTAAACTTAAAGAAATTTTCTGTACTACACATATTAAAATTTCTTTACATATATATGTGATATGTGATGTGATGCCACGTACCAAAAATAGTGAATCAGAAAGCATAAGCAAATAAAACATTCAACATTATGTAAAATACCAGTTGCTTGCCAAATAGCTATAAAATGATTAAAAACAAAGAACTGTTGATAATAAAAGCACAATTTTACAACACATTAAGCCAGACTTTCCTCTAGGTAAATAATACTTAAAAAATAATGTTGGTCACTTAAACAATCCTTACATCCAACTAAATTAAAATGTTGTGCAACTCAATTACACATGTATTAATGTATTAAGTCCAAGTATATCAAAGACCTCAATATAAAACCAGACACACAAAACGTTAGAAGAAAAAGTGAGGAAGAGCCTTGAACTCATTTGCACAGAAGACAACTTACTGAACAGAAGACCAACGTCATAGGATCTAAGAAAAACAATCAATAAATGGGACCTCATGAAACTGAAAAGCTTCTGTAAAGCAAAAGACACTGTCCTCAGAATAAAACCACAGCCTGCGGATTGGGAAAGGATCTTCACCAACCCTATGTCTGACAGAGGGCTAATATCCAGTATATATAAAGAACTCTAGAAGTTAAACAACAACAAATCAAGCAATCCAATTAAAAAATGGGGTACAGAGCTAAACGAATTCTCAATGCAGGAATATAGAATGGCCAAGAAACACTTAAAGAACTACTCAACATCCTTGTCATCAGGAGAATGCAAATCAAAATGACCCTGAGATTTCACCTTACACCCATCAGAATGGCTAAGATCAAAAGCTCAAGTGACAACACATGTTGCAGAGGATGTGGAGAAAGGGGAACCCTCCTCCACTGCTGGTGGGAATGTAAACTTGTACAACCACTCTGGAAAGCAATCTGGTGCTTTCTCAGACAAGAAGAATAGCGCTTCCTCGAGATCCAGCTATACCACTCCTAGGCATATATCCAAAGTATGCTCAAATATACAACAAGGACATTTACTCAACCATGTTTGTAGCAGCTTTATATGTAATAGTCAAAATCTGAAAACAACCCAGATGTCCCTCAGTTGCGGAATGGATACAAAAATTGTGGTACATTTATACAGTGGAATACTACTCAGGAATTAAAAACAAGGAAATCATGAAATTTGCAGGCAAATGGTGAGAACTAGAAAAGATCATCCTGAGTAAGATATCCAAGAAGCAGAAAGAGACACAGGGTATATACTCACTTATAGGTGGATATTAGACAATTAATAGAGGATAAACGTAATAAAATCTGTACACCTAAAGAAGCTAAGCAAGAAGGAGGACCCTGGGTACTATGCTCAATCTTCATTCAGAAAGGCAAACAGGATAGACATTGGAATAAGGTGAAAACAAGGAATAAGACAAGAGCCTACCACAGAGGGTTTCTGAAATGTTCAGAAACCTGGGTACAGCAGGGTATTAAAGCAGATGCTGAGACTCATAGTCAAACTTTGGGCAGAGTACAGGGAATCTTATAAGAAAAAGGAGAGATAGAAAGACCTGGAAGGGTCTGGAGCTTTACAGGGGAGCAACAAAACCAAAAATCTTGGCCCAGAGGTTTTTCTGAGAGTGATACTGTAACCAAGGACCAGTCATGAGACAACTTAGAACCCCTACACAGATATAACATGTGGCAGGTCAGTCTCCAAATGGACTTCTTAGTAAGGGCAACAGGGATTGACTCTGACATGAACTCAGTGGCTGGCTCTTTGATTACATGCCCCTGGTGGGGGCAGCCCTACCAGGTGACAGAGGAAGACTATGAAAGGCAGTCCTAATAAGACCTAATAGGCTAGGTCTCATTAAGAAAGAGGAAGATGTCCTCCCCTGTCAGTGGACTGGGAAAGGGCATGGGAGGAGATGAGGGAGGGAGGAAGGGCAGGATTAGGAGGCAACATGGGTGAGGACTACAGCTGGGATACAAAGTGAATAATTGTAATAAATAATTATATTAAAAGTAAAATAAAACAAAAAATAATACTACTGGTCATTTAAACAATTCTTACATCCAACTAAATTAAAATGTTATGCAAATCATTTACACATGTTTTAATGTTATAAACACAATTTCTGTTGATCAATGCATGCATTATTTTTAATATTTTTCTTTTTATTGAAAATATTTTTATGTTCTACATCTTTATTACAGTTTCCCCACCCTCTACCCCTTCCCATACCCCCCTCCTGTCTGGACTCACCCATTTTCTTTCTCTCATTAGAAAAACGAATAGGCATCTAAGGCTTAATAATTGATATAGAATACAACAAAAAACTAACATATCTGAATAGGACAAAACGAACAAATGGAAGGAAAAGAGTCTAAGAAGAATCACAAGAAAGAGATGTAGACACAGAAACCCACTTGTTTGCACACTCAGAAATCCCATAAAAACACTAAATGGAAACCATACACAATCTATACACAAAGGACTTGTAGGGTGAAAAGGGAGAAAACACACACACACACACATATATGTATATGTGTGTGTGTTTATATATATAAACAAATTAAGAGTTAAAATAAGATAAAATTAAATTAAAAGTCCTGCCACCACATAATTAGATAAGAAACTTGCAAAGGTGCCATCGAGCCCATCTTTTGTTGGCCATCCACCACTGGGCATGCAGCCTATGCTAATGAGGTAGGCTGTGTAAGAACTTTTTTCCCAGGCAACTTGTATTTTTATGGCATCCTCCAAAAATCACACTGCCCTGGTTAAGGTGACGCGCTGATTAGAACTTAACTGATATCCAGATATGAATAGATGAATAATTTTGAGCAAAAATTTCTTGGAGGAAATAAAAAGATATTGTATCTGAAAATGATAATCATCACAGAGTCTCAGAATTCTCAGCAAATATATTATTCTTTTTGAAGCAGTGCATTTCTAACAAGTCTCTCTATTTAGAGATCTCACAAAATAAATTTCTCGTCACTTCTAAGATGGAAAAAAATGCTTTTAAAAGCAATAGTTTCCTTACTAGAAGCCAATGACTTAAAAGAGGAGAACTTATGTACACATTCTCTCTGGTCACGCATGCATTTATCTGCTCATTCCTCAAATGCTTCCTGTGAATATGTAACCATACGTATGAAAACAGTCACCATGGGCTGTATATAATACATCATATAACAAAACAGGCTTTATAAATAGCTAGCGTTCAGCTGAGGAGAAGAGAAATCACCAAAATCTTCATGCAATATGCTCAGTGAACAGTAGATGTGGGTGCATAGCATTTCAGTGGAAATAGGTAAAAAGTATTTTAAATGGAGTGATTAACTCAGTGCTGAGTCTAAAAAAAAAAAAGACTTAATAGGTTACTAAGAAATGAATTAAATCTTCCTATAAATTACCATATCAAAATACACAAAGGAAACCAGAATGGTAAGAAACAGTTTGTGGGTAAGTTGGACAGTGGAAGAAGCAGCTTATAAACACCATGTAAAGCACAGGTGTTAATTTACAGACAGTAAATGGAAACATGGAACACAAATATTTATTATTGATATGACATGTTTGCAGCTGTAATTTTTTTTTTGCATAAGCAAGAGAGCTTTATTACGAGAGCAATTGAACAAACTTGGGACCCAAGTCTCACTAATGTGGCAGTAGAGAAGTGGGACCCCGAGGTCTGAGTGAGCAGGGGGTTTTTGTTTGTTTTGTTTTTATATTTAACATTTAAGCTTTGCTTTTAATGTACCTATACATTTATTAATAGTAGATCCTACTGGTATTTCAGATACTTGTTTAAAAATATTTTTTTTGAGAAAGTATCTGTCTAGACACTGAATGGGGCATAGAATATGTGAACACACGACTGAAATAAAGAATAAATTAATATGTTAAATAGTAAGGCATGATGAAAACTTCAACTTAAAAAGAGAGAGAAACAGACAAACAAACAGGCAGACCATTAACTGAGAAACTCGGTGTCTACATCATCCATCGAAACATGCAGAAAGCTCCAGTAAGGCTTCCCATTCACCTATCTGCGGTATATTAATACGTTCTGACTTAACACTTACACAACAGGTCTGTGAATTAATATAATATCTGGATCAGTGGCCCAGCCTTTGACATACTGATGCTAAATAGGGAGGTCAAAGACTCTAGCCTCGAATCCCATTCCCCTCACTGACCCACAGTGTCTTTAGTGAAAAAGTATCAAAGACACTAAAATGCTGACTGTTGAGGATTAGATTGTACTTGACTGGTCATTTCATTTCATTTTCATATTGTTAGAGACATCAGAATTCTTGTGACTGTCAATGAGTTAGAATTAATGATATGGAAAGGACTGAGATGTGAATGTATGTAATGTCTTTCATATTCAAGTAAAATATTTATGTAATTCAAAACCTTTTCCTGACTGTGTCTCCAAAATAAAACCTTACTTTCAAGTCATAAGAAAGTTTCTTATTCTTTACTTGAAGATGAAGCAAAGGTTTTTACATTGTGGCCTGTTGTCTTTGGCAAGTGTAACTTACTGGTTAGTCCTGCTAGGGATACAGAATGTACATAGTGACACAGCTAGAGAATGGGACTATAGATGACAGGTTATAGGATACAGATACTGAAGGTCCATCAAAATTTCAGCAAAAAGTAAAGTGCAGGCATTAGAGATCATACACACATTATATACACATCACACGCATGTGCACACACACACACACACACATACACACACAGGAACCTAGTGGGGAACTGGGAAGATTGAGAGTTCATTTTTTTCCTAAAGACAGCTGTTTGGCAATTCAGTAAAAGTGTGATGACTTTCTCCATGGCTCTCAAAATTTCCAGGGGAGTATGATTTCTGTGCTGGCAAATCATACCAGAGTAGAACTATGTTTTGGATAGACCCAAGCTGAGAAAGCTTTTTCTTCTGAGATATAAACTATAAGCCTCTCTCCCCCTTCTCTCTCTCTCTCTCCTCTCTCTCCCTCTCTCCTCTCTCTCAAAAGAAAAAAGAGGGCATGGCCCAGAATGTTTTCTGCTGCCTTTAACTGGAAAAAAATAAGCCTAGAGGGTTAAGATGGACTCTGATCCAACTGTGCCATTGGCTGCTGATGGGAGACTCCACCACATCCTCATCATCTATTAAAGCTGAAGCCTCTTATATATAAACCATACCAATAAGTCACTGCTGGTACATGGCTTAGAAGACACATGTTAAGATATGAGATGGGCTAATGAAAGTAGCATTCAAAGGATGTGGTACCCAGTACTTTAGCATCAGCCATTTAGGGATGTGGCCCTCAACACAACTTTATCAGCCACTCAGGATGGAGAAGAATTATTCTAAACAGTGTGGGTGCCAGCATTTCAGCATTAGCGATGCAAGCTACCATGGCACAAAGAACCATGCTAACAAGGGCATGTAAACAACCACTAGTCCCCAACCTGGAAAAAACTTATGTGAAGGTGGGCCTCATTGAATCTGATCTTGTGCTTTCAGTAATTCACACAAGTCCAAATGCAGGTGAGACATTCAGTCTTCCCAAGCAGTGAGCAGGGCTTTTTTTTTTTCATTGAAAAAAATACATGCAGTGAAATGCATGGTTTTTTTTATAAAATAATGTATTTATTTTTATATTAATCACAGGGTATATATTTTATATCCCAGCCATAGCACCCTCCCTCATTCCCTCCCACTTTCCCCATCCCTCCTTCATCTCCTCCCTGCCACTTTCCAAGTCCACTGATAGGGGAGGAGCTCCTCCCCTTCCATCTGAGCCTAGCTTATCAGGCCTCTTCAGGGCTGGCTACAATCTCCTCTTCTGGGGTCTAGCAAGGCTGCTCCTCCCTCCGGGGGAAGAGGATCGAAGAGCCAGCCATTGCGTTCATGACAGAAATCATCCCTGTTCCCCTTACTAGGGTACCCACTTGGATACTGAGCTACCTTAGGCTATACCGAGAAGGGATTCTAGGTTATATCCATACATGGCCCTTGGTTGGAGAAACAGTCTCATAAAAGACCCCTGTGCCCTGATCTATTTGATCTTTGTGGAGCTCTTGTCCTCTTCAAGTCTTACTAACTCCCCCTTCTTTCATATGATTCCCTGCACTCTGCCGAAAGTTTGGTTGTGAGTCTTAATATCTGCTTTGATACATTGCTAGTTAGAGTAGTTAGAGTCTTTTAGAAGCCCTCTGTGGTGGTCTCCTGTCCCGTTGCTTGTTTTCTCCTACATTCAGTGTCCATCCCATTTGTCTATCTAAGTGAGGATTGATCATCTCACCCTGGGTCCTCTTTCTTGCTTATCTTCTTTAGTTGTACAGATTTCAGTATGTTTATCCTATCTTATAGGTCTATATAAGCGAGTATATACCATGTGTTTCTTTCTGCTTTTGGGATACCTCACTCAGGATGATCGTTTCCAGGTCCCACCATTTGCCTGCAAATTCCTTGTTTTCATGATTTCTTCATTTTTAATTGCGGAGTAGTATTCCATTGTGTAAAAGTACCCTAATTTCTGTATCCATTCCTTGACAGAGGGACATCTGAGTTGTTTCCAGGTTCTGGCTATTGCGAATAAAGCTTCTACAAACATGATTGCACAAATGTCCTTGTTGTGTACTTGAGCATATGTATGCACAAAACTGAAGTACAAATGGATCAAAGACCTCAGCATAAAACCAGACACACTAAAACAGTTAGATGAAAAAGTGGGGAAGACCCTAGAACTCATTGGCACAGGAGACTACTTCCTGAACAGAACACCAACAGCATAGGCTCTAAGATCAACATGAAATTGAAAAGCTTCTGTAAAGCAAAAGACACTGTATCAAAACAAAATGACAGCCTACAGACTGGGAAAGGATCTTTACCAAGCCTTCATCTGACAGAGGGCTAATATCCAGTATATATAAAGAACTCAAGAAGTTAAAAAACAACAAATCAAGTAATCCAATTAAAAACTGGGGTATGGAGCTAAACAGAGAACTCTCTATAGAGGATTGTAGAATGGCAGAAAAACACTTAAAGAAATGTTCAATGTCCTTAGCCATCAGGGATATGCAAATCAAAACGACTCTGAGATTTCACCTTACACCCACCAGAATGGCAAAGATCAAAAACGCTAGTGACAACACATGCTGGAGAGGTTGTGGAGAAAGGGGAACTCTCCTCCATTGCTAGTGGGAATGCAAACTGGTACAACCACTCTGGAAATCAATTTGGTGCTTTCTTAAACAATTAGGATTCCTCAAGACCCAGCTATACCACTCTTACGCATATATCCAAAAGAAATGCATGATCTTACATATACATGTCCACACAAGGTTACTGTGCAGAAGATTTGTATATTCTAATTTTCCATTTTCTGGAAGAAAAGTAGTTAGATGTGGGATTTTTCTGCTGGTAGTAGCATGTTCAAGACTTTGGGATTGATCCCAAGAACTGCAAAAACAATTTTAGCAAAACAAAACAATAGAAGAACAGTTTTTTTAAATGATAAACTTTTTCCCATATATGAGCAATGAATAATAAATACTCTCCTCTCATCCATAGATCTTCTCTTTTAGAACCTTAAACATGGCTTTCACAGTGTCATCCCTGAGTTCACACTGTTGCTAATTAAGGTAAGCACAACCATAAAAACATACAACCAAGGTTGAATATTCCTCCAGAATGCCTTTTAGGTATGGTCAAGAAAGAATTAATGGCCATGAATATTAAACCCAACAATGTATATAGAACCTTTATTATATACTATGATTGGCCTATTAAGTGTTAATATTTAAAGTTATTTTAAAATAATACAAAACACTTATTTTTTTCACCTAATCACTGGTTGTATTTTTTCTGATTCTCTGTAGACTCTGCTATCTTACTGACATTATTTCTGCTCTGCTTAAAGCTTTGCTTTGCTTTTCATAAATATGCTGTCAGGGTTTCTCTTGGTTTTGAGTTTTGAGGAAATATTTTATGCTTTTAAAAAGTAATTTCTATTTGTAGAACTCGAAGTCGACATGTTTTGTCACCAAGTTTGTCATCTGTATAGTCAAAACTGCTCTTAATCCTGTTCAATGAAACCATTCAGTCTAAGCTCATTCTCCCCACATAAACCTTTTTTTTTTTCCTGAACAGCCTTTCTTTTTCTATTGGGTTTTAGCCCAAGTATGGGTACATTCACTTAAATCTTTAATGACACAACTCTGAAGATTTTTAGATTCTCTGTGCTTTTTTATCACCAGAGTATTTTTCTATTTTATTGATTTATTATTTATTACAACTTATTCACTTTGTATTCCAGCTATAGTTCCCTATCTCATCTCCTCCCAGTCCGACCCTCCCTCCCTCTTCTTCCATTATGTCCCTCCCCTAGTCCACTGCTAGGAGAGGACCCCCTCCCCTACTATCTGGCCCTAGCCTATCAGGTCTCATTAATTGGCTGCATCCTCTTCCTCTGTGCCCTGGCAAGGCTGTCCCCCACCAGGGGGAGGTTATCAAGGAGCTGAGCCACTGAATCCATGACAGAGACAGCTCTACCTCCCCTTACTGGGGAGCCCACATGGAGACTGAACTGCCCAGGAGGTACATCTATGCAGGGGGTCTAGGTCCTCTACATGTACGGTCCTTGGTTGATTCATCAGTCTCTGCAGAACACCCTGGGCCCTGTTTTTTTGGCCCTCTTGGTCTTCTTGAGGAGCTCCTGTACCCTCCATGTCCTTCTATCTCCCCCTTCTTGCAAGATTCCCTGCACTCTGCCCAAAGTTTGACTGTGAATCTAAGCATCTGCATTGATACCCTGCTGGGTAGAATCTGAGGTCCTCTTTGGTAGGCTCCTTCCTGTTCCCTGTCTCCTCCTGCTTCCAGTGTCTATACTACTTGCCCTTCTAAATGAGGATTAAGCCTCTTCCCTAGGATCCTCCTTGTTTAACTTCTTTAGGACTATAGATTTTAGTATGTTTATGTTATATTATATGGCTAATATCCACTTATAAGTGAGTATATACTTTATGAGTCTTTCTGCTTTTGGTTACCTCACTCAGGATGATCTTTTCTAGTTCCATTTGTCAGCAAATTTCATGTTTTCCTTGTTTTTAATTGTTGAGCAGTATTCCATTCTTTAGATGTACCACAACTTCTGTATCCATTCTTCAGTTGAGGAACATCTAGGTTGCTTCCAGATTCTGGCTATTACAAATGAAGCTGCTATGAACATAGCTGAGCAAATGTACATTTTGTATGGTTGAGCATCTTTCAGATATATGCCTAGGAGTGGTATAGCTGTATCTTGAGGTAGCACTATTCCTAATTGTCTGAGAAAGTGCCAGATTGATTTCCAAAGTAATTATACAAGTTTACATTCCCACTAGCATTGGAGGAGGGTTCCCCTTTCTCCACATCCCCTCCAGAATGTGTTGTCAAGGATATACCTTTTAAAGTGTCTGTGCATGTCTCTTTAATTGACTTTTCATTCAATTGAATTTTGTAGGTAAATCAGAGCACTCTTATCACTTATTCTCATTATAGGTATCATACCAATTGTGTTAGAGATACCTGAGACCATCAGCCACTTTAATACTCAGAGATTTTCATCTTTAGCACTTGGATATGAAAGTCGACTCCCATAAGACTCATGGACTGAAATTTTTGTTCCCAGAGCAGCAGTATTCAGAGCTATGTCATTTAGAGGTGTCTGTATCATGGGAGCTTTAACTACAACTCAATAATCCATTTTTGGGTTCATAGCTTAATGGGCTATTCAGAGGTCCAGATTAATTAAAAGAAGTCGCTTATTTTGACACACATCCCTTCTCTCAGTCTTCCCTTCTCTGTTCTCTACTCCCTGGTTTCCATGAGAGAAGTGCCTTGACTACCAAAAGCTACAACCACCAGTGTATTGCATCTTACCTCAAACCACTTGTCTTTGTGCTGAAAAGGTGAGCTAAAATAATTCTTTCTTGTTTTAATTTGATTTTATTTCAGAATTTTGTCATGCAAAGACACAACAAATAACCCCTAACTTGCCCATTCTAGACCCTTCAATTTGACCAAGAACTTGCAATATAGCCCTACAGGCTTCTGTTGTTCCTTCATGTACAGATTTCTTCTTTCCAGTAACCTGCCTTGCAAATATTATACAATTCAGCAGCCCTAAACTTGAATATTTTCTTTCATGGCTCAACAAGACTACCAGGTAGGCCATAATGACAATCTTTGAAATAAGCTTATGGTACTGTTTTTCATTTTTTTTATAGATCTGGTATGCAGTTGGCTCATATTTTTTAGAGTCATTGACATTTATAAACAGAAAGGTAAATCTTTGTTTTGATAGAAAAGAGTATAATTTATTTTGTGATCCAAATTGATGTGTGTTAATATATTAAGATATAATATATTTGCCAACATGTTATAGCTGAAATTTTTGAAGGTAACTTGGATAATCATACTTTATAATTCATCATTTATCTTATGAGATATATATATATGTATACACACACACACATATACAAAGTCACACATTCATAGACACCAGAGGCCTTTTCTTTTTTTATGTTCAATAGTTGGCAATGAGATATAGAAAGAAAGCTTATGCTCTTTATGTCTTGTGTCCTTGCTATATTAATTTATTAACTATAATTTCTTAAATTATTTGTCCATCAGGCTGTTATAACCTTTACTTTATTTTAATCAGAGGTCATTCACTTGTATCCCAGCCATAGCTCTCTCCCTCTTTCTCTCTCAATCCCTCCCTCCCTCATCTCCTCCCTACCCTCTTCCAAGTCCTCTGATGGGGGAGGTCCTCCTCCCCTTCCATCTGACTCTAGCTTATCAGGTATCTTCAGGTCTGGCTGCAATGTCCTTATCTGTGGCATAGCAAGGCTGCTCCTCCCTCGGGTGGGGGAAGGAAGAGGGGAAGGGGAGATCAATGAGCCAGTCACTGAGTTTATGTCAGAAATAATTCTTGTCCCACATACTAGGGAACCCACTTGGACACTGAGCTACCATGGGCTACATCCAAGCAGGGGTTCTAGGTTATATACATACATGGTCCTTTGTTGGAGTAACAGTCTCATAGAAGACCCCTGTGCCCAGATATATTTGGTCCTTGTGGAGCTCCTGTCCTCTCTAGGTTATACTAACTCCCCTTTTCTTTCATATGATTCCCTCCACTCTGCCGAATATTTGGTTATTAGTCTCAGCATCTGCTTTGATACACTGCTAGGTAGAGTCTTCAGAGGCCCTCTGCAGTAGGCTCCAGTCCTGTTACTTGTTTTCTCCTACTTCCAATGTTGATCCCATTAGTCTTTCTAAGTAAGGACTGATTATCTTACCTCTGGTCCTCCTTCTTGTTTATCTTCTTTAGGTGTACGGATTTTAGTATGTTTATCTTATCTTATAGGTCTAGTACCGATTTGAGTGAGCATATACTGTGTGTGTCTTTCTGCTCCTGTAATACCTCACTCAGGATGATCTTTTCTAGATCCGACCATTTACCTGCAAAATTCATGATTTCCTTGTTTTTAATCTAATACAAGTTGCTCTTTTATGCAAAACAGAAGTCTTTTTATTTACATTTAATTCTAGAATCTAGTCTTACTGTTACCTATTCCACCAAGTTGCCCTTTTGAAGTTTTCTATATATTGGGAGAAATTTCTACCTGTCTTCTCATGGTTTTGAAAAGGTTCCTAAAAGAAGTATTTGCTAGAATATGCCTCCAAATCTTAGCTCTGAGGTAAAACACCAAATAAAATTCCAAAGTTTATTTTAAAATTATATGCAAACACTAGTCTTCAGATAATTCATAAAAAACTGCAAGGAATATTAAAATAAGACACAAGACTATGCAATTATTCACAGACCTTAAAATGCATGATTATAGCAATAAAATCAGGTACAAAAATCTTATGTGTCAGTCAAAAGCAATGTCATATATGTATCTGACAAAAAATCAGTATATTAAAAAACATCTGACAAATGTTTGAGGAACTGCAAAAAGTATTAAGATGCTATTTTTAGCAAATCCCAATTTAGTTCCTAAAATGCACACTATACTCCAGAACAGAAATATATTATAATAAACCAAAGCATAACTTATATGTTCAATTTTAAAGTATTATGGATAAGAGAAAATAACCACTACAGGAGGTATATAAATGTTATCAGTAAGTTTTTAACTTAAAGCTATACTGAAAGTATATTAATTTTATATATATGAAAACTAGAAAATCTTATGGAAAATTGCGAAATGTTGGTCACATATAATATTATAAAATAAATAAATGTATTTGTATATATTTACCCACCTTTTGAAATAGAGTTCATCTGTCTGTAACATTACATTGTTGTCCATGTTTTCATTTCCTTCATGTAGTCATTTCTCTTGAAAAATGGAGATCAGAGCATCATTGAAGAGACAGTTGTCAGTGTACTACCATATTTCTATGATGTTATGTTTTTCTCTTATCTGATAAGTGTTACCTTAGAAATTCCACGTACATTCTAAGGTGCTAATGTTATTATAACATGGATGTAAGTGAAAATATAATTGAGATTTAGGATTTTTCAAGACCCCCATTTTACCTATCTGTGTGTAGATAATAATGTTTCAAAAGATGCCAAGGCCCTAAATTCTTCCAAAGTAATTATGAATGTTGCATAAATTGGATTAAGAAATTTCAGAAATACTGAAATTTTAGAAAATTTTTACTTTATGCTTAAGAATTCTCATGCAAGTACATATTATACATTATGCATAGTTTCTTTCATAGCTCAGAGTCTCCTTTTTCTCATTCTCCCTCTCATTCATACCTTTGTCCCCTTGGATTTTACTTCTCTGGGGTGTTTGTACATGTGTGTGTGTGTACAAATTATTTAACAAATCTATGTGAAATCTAAGAATCACGAATAAAAGAAAATCGAAGTAATTTGCCCTTCAAACTGGCTGAATTCATTTGATTACCTCTAGTTACATCCATTTTCCTGCAAAAAGACAGGATTTCGTAAGTGATCTCTCACTTCTATGTCAAATATTCTTTTGTTGTAGAAACACAATTTTTTATGGCTGTCTTGTGTCAATATTTATTACATTCTGATATATAGAAATGCAGCATTTTTCTTATTAAGTTTTTCCACCCTTTCCCATTCCAACATTGAGAAGATATTATAATAGTTATAATAATGGCTACAGTGCAAAAATTTTAAAAATATTAAAAATATTTTTATTTAAAATATTAAACAAAAAATAAAACTACAACTAAGAAATTTACTTACTTTTACTTATCAATGTAATTCTATACACTTTTGACAAACAATTTCCTTTTTATTTTTTTTTCTTATTTAAATTCTTGGTAGTTATTGAATGTTTTTTGTGTAGGTTGTTCTTTGTTTCTTCGTGCACTTTAACAAAGTAAAATTGAACCTGGTATAGGTGATATTTTTGCCTTTATACCAAAACTGTCCATGGATTTATTTACAGGGCCAGAAATGAAGCACAGTTTCTTTCTTGCTCTTACATAGAAATTCACAAAGATAAATCCATATCCTTTGAATTTACATGGAGGTACTCTTTTTTATTTTCAAATTAATTTTGGTCAATGGAAGCATTCTTGAAAAGATATGAAGGCCAAGATTACTTCTGCTCAGAGATGTACTGTCTCCAATTAAGCTTCTTTCTTTTGCCCTAAAACAACCCCAGTCCTTCCGCTCTCATTGTGGCAACACAATGAAGTCCCCATTCTATCTCCAACAGCACAGTTAGGGTTCCTATTAAGTTTCATGACATTTTATACTCCTTACTTCTCATCTTCATTTTTCTTTTTTTGTCCTTCTATTTTCTTTGATTTGCAATGCCGTAAGAACTTAAATATCAATCTTTGAGTCTCTACCCTCCTTTACTAATACAGCCACTCCTTAAATGTTCACATACAACCCCTCTGTTTCAAAAGCCAACAGTAAGGCAGGTGGTCATAGTGCAAACATATGCTTTCCAAAAGTTATTTAACTAACTGTCTGAATTAGTCAAACAGACATCTCAAAACTCCTTTATCTGAAACAAGAGCTTTGTTCTTTCTCAGATTCCACCTCTCTTTTAATGTTCTCACTTCATTAGTAGATCTCTCATTTTCTAGTTGTTTGGATGGGAAAATCTTGAGAGCCGTGATTTTTGCCTTTTCGTGCTTTGTGCTGTATTTCATTGAGCCCATCAATGACAATTGCCAGCCCTTTCAGGTTTATCTGGAATCCCCCACTTCTCTCCACCTAAGCAGCTGACAGTCTTGTCCAAGCACCTGTCTTCTTGCCAATGCTGCTGAATTATTCTCCTCTCTATTATCCTTATTTTTTTCCTTACCTCTACAGATTTTTCTCAACAAAGACTCTGCAACAATCTTGGTAAAATACAAGTGAGATTATGTCATTACTTTGCTCAAAACTATCTAAAAGCTTCCAATTTCTCTTCAAATTAAAGCCAGATTCTTTAGAGTGGATAAAAGCTCTCACATGACTCACTCTCCCACAATTTTCAAAATTGTTTCTCGTTGGTTTCTCTGATGGATTGTCGTGTTATTCCTGGACCATGCAAGCATGCTTCCTCCTGAAGACCAAGAGTCACTTCACTATGGAGGCTTACCACTGGAATCTGTTGCCTTCAGTCTCAGAAGATTTGTCCTTTTACGACTTTGTACTTTTTCAATAGTGTGTTTTGTGGCCACCCTACCTAAGATTTCAGCAACATCCTCCCTTGTTGAGTTCCTCCATGCACTTATTGCTATCCCTGGAGGATAACCTCTAAAAATCTGTCTGTGTTATCAGTGATGTTTTAGAACCTGGAAAAAAATACCAAGACTTCCAAGTGAATCAACATTACCTATGAGACAACAATGTATCTAAAGTAATCAAGGTTGGACATCATGACAAAAGCAGGTTCACATCTGCAGCAGCGACAACAGCAAAGACTCGTCTACAGGACTTTCAATCTTGTAGTAGGATAAGGAAAGATAACTAGTGTAAGAAAATCATCAGATAATTGACTTAAAATGCAGTAAGTATTAAGAAAGAAGAAAGTGTCATTTTTGCACTTCCTGTAAGTTATAGACAAGAAAATGTCAACTGTATCTACACCACTGTGTACACAGTATGTGTGTGTGTGTTCTGCTGTGTGTGTGCCTGTGTGTATATGTGTCTGTGTGTGTATATGTGTGTTTCTGTGTGTGTCTGTGTTTCTGAGTTTATGTATGTATATGCATATGTATGTGTGTATTCCTCTGTGTGTATGTATATGTGTGTCTGTTTTTCTCTGTGTGTATCTGTGTGTACACAGATGTATGTATGTGTATGTGTGTGTATGTGTGTGTCTCCCTGTCAGATACTCTGGCACTGTAATTACATGACATTGTGAGAGTGCTAGGAATTAAACTCAGGAAGAACAAGGACTTTCATTAATGGCTTAGCCATCTTTCCATCCCCTCAGATACTTTTTACTAAGATCACTAATACCATGTTTTAAAAGTCTCTACAAAACCAGGTTTTGTCACCCATGATACCTAACATTTGAGTAATTTACTTCAGAAACTAAGGCTCTTCAATTAGCTTAATAAAACAAATGCAATTAACATAGAGATCTCATAGGCAGCAGCTTAGTTACTAGAGTATGAACACTGTTATCCTCTTTTTGAGCTAAGGCACATCAAAATTAAATACTTGCTGTGTGAAAATACAAGGTTAAGGATATGAAAATTCTACATATTCAGGTACCTAAACACGAAGTGGTTTGAGTTCCCTAGTTGCTTTGATGCTGCGTCTAACTCCTATCACAGCACAAGTGTAAGCATTCTGTACTCTGAGGTCACTTCTAAATAGCCAGACACCTTAGGACTAAATTATTCAAATGTCTCCTGAAAATCTGGACATGCGGTGGTATCGCCTGCCTTTGTCACCCCTCAATTCTGAGATTTCACAAAAGAACCCCAACAAGTACAATATTAAAAAATCCTGTATGTATATACTATAAACCGAGTACTTTATTGAATGCTTAGATGATGTTACAGACTTCATATTTAAAAAAAAGATGCAGGAAAACCTTATTAAATCACCATAGCACTTTCTGTAACTGCTGTCTTACATAGTACACACCCAAGTTGTAGCCTAGTCATTGCTGCAAATAGAGGGCTGTGGAGATAGGCCACTTTGCTGCAAGATCATGACGACCTGAGTTTGATTCCCAGGATATACAGGAGAAAGCTGGCCATGATGGCATGCTTGTAATCCCAGCATTGGGTAGGCAAAGATGGGCTTTTTTTTTTTCTTGCCAGACATTCTGGCCTCAAAGAGCACCAGACCAATGAGAGACCCTGTCTCAAAGAAAAAAATGATTGCACATGAGGGAAAACATCTGAAATTGAAACCTAGCCTTTACCAGCACATGCACACACATACACACCGAGAGAAAAGTAAAAGGTAGAGGAAAGAGAGAAAGAAAAGAAAAAGCAGAGGCTGTAAGTACTGTGCTTAAACTTAGATGTTTTCAGATTTTCAACCCAAGAAATCTAATGCAAAAGAAAAGATTGTGAATAAAAATAAAATCACAGCACAGCACAAAAAGTATGAACATAATGTCTGGTAAAGGATATTACTTAATTACCTAAAAGGAGACACCAAACCAAGGTGAGCAAAACAGGAGAAGACACATGAGTTAAGGCTAGGATCCAGGTAAAGAAGACTGGAAAAGTTACCCAAGCAGAGAAGAATGAGAATAGGCTCTCACAAGAGGATGACTGAAGCATCCTGTATGCATCAGCAAGTAGCCTTGCAGTCATCTCTTCATCTCTCTGTAGTTTTCTACACAAGAAACTGTTTTCTATTAAATTGTATTTATTATTTCATTCTAATTCATCTGCACTAAAGACCCAATAATTATTAGATACATCCTGCATAACTTCAAAAACTCTCTCTGTCCCCACTCAAAACTGTCCATTTTTAGGTTATTATCATTTCATCACTTAGTATTTTCCTATTGAATCTCCAGAAGAATATTCCATTAGGACATGGTTACCCTCTCTATTCACAACATATCCATACTTGCAATTGTTTTTTTTTTTTTTAGATCACTTAGAAACAACTGTCAGTATATACATATCTGCCATGGTATACTCCCATATGCATTTTATTTACCTTTATTTTATCAAAACTCTACCTATTATTCAAGGATTAACATAATTTTAAAATTTTGCAAGGATGACTTTATCTTTCATTTTAAAAGTTAATTCAGTTTTCCTTCTCAGAACACCAGGATCTTTCTTATTCAAATTCTGATTCCTATTGAGTCATTCAAAATATATTTACTGAAATATATTTGCTCAGAATGTAAAAGGTAATATCTTAGGTACTGTTGATCCAGAAGCAAATAAGCTGAATGACTGCTGCTCTCACAGAGCATGCCTCTCATTCTTAACCCAATATTAACAACGTAGTGACAGAATATACTACCACCACTGTAGTGTGCTTCCCTGAACATATCAGGTGTGCGCATATGTGAAAGGTAAGACCCCATATTTACAAAGTACGTCACTTATTTTGTATTATTTCTTTATTATCTACTTCATAAGCAATATTCATAAAAGACTGGTGAGTTAAAAGGGATAAAAGTGTACAAGAGACTAAATAAAGATGAAATGATTTGAGATGAATTTAAGATGAAATGATTTTCTCTTTTGTCCCCTGCCTTTATACTTCAAGAAAGATTAACAATATGAAAGGTAGCATTTGATTCTAGAATTCAAAACAGCATTTCTCTTAGATCTCGATTTAAACTTAAAAATAAAATGACTTTAAAGACAAATGCATCCAATACATGACCATATCTCTCTAGGGAATAGAGCCCTTAAAAGCTTGTCCAATGTTTTATTAGCAAGCTTCTTCTGGGAACTTTCTTCCATTCTTTTTGTTTTTCTTTTCTTTTTTTTTCTAGAGTATCAACAAAATTCTTTCCCATGCTATCTTTTGCAATAAAAGTATCTTTACTGTAATACAGATCTATTATATATACATATATATATATGTGTGTGTGTGTGTGTGTGTGTATGTTATATAGCACAGATAACCAAACAAACCAATAAAGTTTATCCGAAGAAGATATTTAAACAACTATAACTTGAAGTCAGTGAGGTTATTGTTAAATAATTGAATTCTATGAAGTATTCTGAGTGTAACTGACAAAAACAGGATATTCCCGGGGGTTAGAGTTGTGGAAAAATGTTAGGTAATCTCAGACAATATTGTGGTTCATCAATCAAATAAAAATCAACTGCAACTATTGTCCTGAACTAACTTTTTTTCTTGCATGGACCCTGCATTTTCTGAGCTGCCTTCTCCTAATCCTAACTCATTTTTAAAGACCATGTTATTTATTGCTCCAGGCAAAACCTTCAAAATAATAACATTTGGATCAATGTGTTAACATTGTGTCAACTGTGTGGGAAATTTAGGAAAATAAAGTTAAGGTAGTATTGCAACATGTACAATAATGCTTTTAGAATGCTGAAGTATTCTCTCTCTCTCACACACATGCACATGTGAGCACACACACACTACATGCATGCACACTTGCATGCACACACATACACACACACACACACACGCACACATACACACACACACACGGTCACAAGTAGAGTCCTATATGCACATTGTTATTTAACAGAGAAACAATCTCAAAATGTCAGCCATAAATACATATATGTATGAGCAACACTAATCAAGATCCATCAGGTTGTATTTATGTATGTATCAATAATAAGAAAAAGGCAATTAATTTTAAGGAGTGGAAGAGGCACAAGGGAAATTGGAGGGTGCAAGGGAGGAGTAGAACAAGGTAAATGCAGTACTAGTGTATAAAGTTCTCAAAAATAATTAAAATTTTTAAAGTTAAAATTATTATTTTATTTATTAAGTAATTTATTTATTTTTATATTAATCACAGGTTATGTACTTTGTATCTCAACCGTAGCCCCCTCAGGCTGGAGAAATGGCTCAGCCTTTAAAGGCTAGGCTCACAAACAAAATATTATTTTATTTTTAAATGAATTGCAGTTCATCTAATTTGTATCCCATCTGTAGCCTCCTCCCTCATTCCCTCCCTATCCCACCCTCCATCCCTCACCTCCTCCCTGCTCCTCTCAAGTCCACTAATAGGGGATGTCTTCCTCTCCTTCCATCTGACCCTAGCTTATCAGGTCTCACCAGGACTGGCTGCAATGTCCTCCTCTGTGGCCTAGCAAGGCTGCTCCTCCCATGGGGGTTGGGGAGGTCATAGGGCTCATACCAGAGACAGTCCTTGCTCCCCTTACTAGGGAACACACTTGGATACTGAGCTGCCATGGGCTACATCCGAGCAGGAAAATCAACTTAAAGTTAAGATTAAAAAAAAGAAATTCTATACCAAGAACCTGTAACTAAGGAGATTATGGACCATAGAGGAGAAATTACTTATCATTATGATGTTAAAAGAAAATAGTACCAAACAGGCTTCGAATGACTTAATGTTATACCAACAGCTTAATGTATATCCCAACCCCCATCAGAGAAGCTTCTATTTGTATTAGATGGTGATTAACATCAAGACCCACAACTGGCCAAGACACGGAGAAGAGACTTCAGAATGCTTAGTCCTAAATGGACTATCTGGATTGTACCTCTTCATCCCAAGGCTCAGGATCACTGCAGAATAAGTTGAAGAGATGGTTAACACAATAGTCAGTAAATGGATATAAGGAAACAGCATCCTTGGACACAAGAGCACAGCTGCACATTTGATCTTACAGTAGTTGTGACAGCATGAGCAAACCCTATGCAGCCTCAAGCCAGATCAAATCCCAATAGGGAGAGGGGAAGTGGACAGGAAGTCTCACCCTTGCCTAGAGATAGAAGAAGCAGATTCTGGGAGAGGGAGAAGGGTTTTATCTGTTTTTGTTGTTGTTGTTGTTGTTGTTTTGTTGTTGCAACAGGAAGAACCAACCTCATTTGGAAAGTCACACAGCCACGAATATATGGGCAGCGTAAATATGTCTTGCTGGTTAAGTAAAGATGGGGTAGTGGATCTGAGAGGAATTGGGGAAATTACTGCGTGAAATAATTAATGAGCTAATAAAAAAGAAGAATGTTGGAAACAAGACAAATAAGATAATGTTAGTCTAGGAATGCCATTAATATGTAATAAGTTGTTTTTCTAATGTTTTCAGTGTCTTTCTTTTCTAGACCATGACAAACTAAAGCATTATTATATTCAAAAGATATAAGCCTTCTCCTCATAGTCCCAGTTTACCATAAAGGAACATGAAGCTTCCTTTGCTCTTCCCACCTCATTGTCAGCTTTGCAACACAGCCTCCCAGGGCCTCAGGCATCATCCATACTCTTCAGAGCCTGATTTTCTAACCTTTTCCTTCTTTTTGTCTTGACGAAGCCCATATGTACAGCCAGTAGGCATACAAATAAATGGTGGTGATCTCCTTTAACTACAACTTAACATTTTTCCCCATAAGCAACACAATTCCTTTCATATGTGCAACCATTTTCTTTATTTTGTTGTTCATGTTGGGTTCTTATATTTTAAAGGGCAGAATAAAACATTTTATAAGATGCTGGAGTATAAGAAAGAAAATAGTGGGACATAGTTATTTAAAAGTTATTGAAAGATTATGTGACCTATAAATCATAAATTCAAGATTACATATAATAGACTTCTTAGATTTATTCACATAGTGGAAAGAACTGTTAATTTTTTTAACACATGCCCAGATCACAGGAAATGTTATTAGGCAGATTTCCCTGCAAGATTCAAATGTGCACTCGATTGTTACTTCATTAACCGAACAAGGAAGTAACAATTCATGTGGAAATAGGGAGGGAGTTCAGTGTCTTGTAGGACTAAGAAAGAAGCTTAAAAAGAAAGCCAGAAGTAAGCTCTCCTTTCCTCAGTTTTCAGAAAATTGTTGATGCAGAAGATAAAGGTGTCAATACCTCTACAGGTCCCAGCAGTTACTATTAAGGATTGAATTTTGTCTCCTCAGGGAGACAGAATCAAGCTGTAACTCCGAGTACCTCAATATGTTACCTACTTTTTTGTCAATATTTATTAATTATAGTTTATTCCATTTGTATCCCACCTGTAGCTCCCTCCCTCTCCCCTTCCCAAACCCACCTTTCCTACCTCTTCTCCACCCATGCCCTTCCCCCAGTCCACTGATGTGACCTACTTTAAAAATAGTGTCTATAGAAGTGAGTTCCCTAGTAATGGGTACAGGGGCTGTCTGTGACATGACCTCAGTGGCCGGCTCTTTGATCTCTTCCCACTGTGGGGTGCACCCTTGCCAGACCACAGAGGAAAATGATACAGCCAGCCTTGATGAGACCTGATAAGCTGGGTCAGATAGAAGAGGAGGAGGACCTCCCCTATCAGGGGACTAGGGAAAGGACATAAGGGCAGAAAAGTGAGAGTAGGTGGTACTGGGAAGAGACAAGGGAGGAGGCTGCATTGGAGACACAAAGCGAATAAATTGTAATAACTAAATATGTAAATAAAATTAAATAAAAAAAGAAAGAAAGGGTGAGCAAGTTAAAATGTAGTCATGAGAGTGACAACTAACCCAGTGCAGGCAGTAGCCTTTAGAGAATGAGAATTTTTTAACATGAAGATGCCTATACATAAGAGGAAAACGATATGAACCAAGATAGGGCGAAGATGGTCATGTTGTGAGATGAAGTGCCCACAAGCCTTGCAAGCAATGCAAAATGTGGCCAGAAAGCACAAAAACACCAAAGAGAACATGGTTTCACCAGTGCCTTCATTTCACACTTCAAGCCTCCAGATCCATGAAACTGTGAGTTTCTGTTGTTTTAATCTACCCAGAATTTGGTACTTTGTTTGCAATAGTTCCAAGAAATTAATGAAGTAGAAATTGGGATAATAAAGTATCATGGCAATGAAAAGGAGACTGTTAGAAGATGATCAAAATAATGTGAAGGTCTGAGCTGGTCCAGTGATTATTTTTTTAATTTTTCTTTAATATTATTATTATTGTTATTATTAATGACAATTTATTCACTTAGTGTCCTGGCTGTAGACCTTCCTTTATCTCCTCCTGGTCCCACCCTCCCTCTCTCTTCCCCCCTTTGTCCCTCCCCTAGTCCATTGATGGGGAGGTCTTTCTCCCTTATGATCTGACCCCAGCCAAGCCTATCAGGTCTCATCAGGACTACCTGAATCCTCTTTCTCTGTGACCTCTTTAGGCTACCTCACCAGGGAGGAAGTGACCAACCAGCTGGCCACTGAGTTCATGTCAGAGATCCACATGGAGACTGAGCTGCCCATGGGCCACATCTGAGTAGGGGTCTAGGTCTTCTCCATGCATGGTCCTTGGTTGATTCATCAGTCTCTGCAGGAACCCTGAGCCCAGTTTTTTAGTTCTGTTGGTCTCTTTGTGGATCTCCTGTCCCCTCCAGGTCTTTCTATCCCCCACTTTTTCCATAGGATTCCCTGCACTCTGCCCAAAGATTGACTATGAGTCTCAGCATCTCTTTCGACACCCTGATGGGTCATTCAGAGGACTCTTTGGTTGACGCCTGTCCTGTTCCCTGACTTCTACTTTGAATGTTTATACTACTTGCCCTTCTGAATGAGAATTAAGCCTCTTCCCTAGGGTCCTCTTTGTTGTTTAATTTCTTTTGGATTATAGGTTTTACTATGTTTTTCCTATATTACTTGGCTAAAATCCTCTTATAATGAGTATATACTCTATTTGTCTTTTTTTAAATAATTTTTATTTTATTATATTAATCACAACATAAAACCAGATACACTAAATTGGTTAGAAGAAAACGTGGGGAAGAGCCTAGAACTCATTGGTACAGGAGACAAGTTCCTGAACAGAACATCATCAGCACAGACTCTAAGAGCAACAATCAATAAATGGGACCTCATTAAATAAAAAGATTCTGTAAAGCAAAGAACACTGTCATCAAAACAAAATGACAGCCTACAGATTGGGAAAGGATATTCACCAACTCTACATGTCTTTCCGCTTCTGGGTTACCTCACTCAGGATGATCTTTTCTAGTTCCCACCATTTGCCTGCAAGTTTCATGATTTCCTTGTTTTTAATTGCCATTGTGTAAATGTAGCACAATTTCTGTAAACATTCTTTAGTTGAGAAATATCTAGGTTGTTTCCAGATTCTGGCTATTATGAATAAAGCTCCTATGAACATATTTGAGCAGATGTCATTGTTGGATGCTTGGGCATCTTTCAGTTATATGCCCAGGAGTGGTAGAGTTGGATCTTGGGGTAGCATATTCTTAATTTTTAGAGAAAGTGCCACATTGATTTCCAAAATGGTTGTACAAGTTTACATTCCTACCAGCAACAAAGAAGGGTTTCCCTTTCTCCACATCCTCTCCAGCATGTGTTGTCACTTGAGTGTTTCATCTTAGCTATTCTGATGCATGAAAGTTGGAATCTCAGGGTCATTTTGATTTGCATTTCTCTGATGACTAAGGAGGCTGAGAATTTATTTAATTTTTATTAATTATACTTTATTCACTTTGTGTCTTCCTGTATTCCCTCCCAATCCCATGCTCCTTTCTTCTTCTCCACATATGCCCCTCCCCAAGTCCACTGATAGGGGAGGTCTTCCTCTCCTTCCTTCTGATCCTAGTCAAGAGTGGCTGCATTGTCTTCCTCTGTGTCCTGGTAAGGCACCTAAACCTCACAAAGACCTATCAAAGGAGCATTTTTTAATTGACAAAAAGTAAACAATTTTCTTTTTTCCAAAATTGTCTACTTATTACTAATATATAATTGTCCTTGATAGTTTTATGTCGACTTTATGTAAGCTACAGTCATTTGAGAGCAGGAAACCTCAATTAAGAAAATGCCTGTATAAGAGTGGTTTGTAGGTAGTCTTGCAAGGCGTTTTTAAAATAATTTTTGGTGTGGAAGAACTTAACCCATTGTGGCTAGTTTTTTCCCTAGGTGATGGTCCCGTCAGGAGCAAGACAAAAAAAACACGACACCCCTCCATGGATTCTGCATCAGCTCCTACTTCCAGGTTCCTGCCTTGCTTGAGTTCCTGTCCTGACTTCTTTCATGATGAAGAGCGATGTGGAAGTGCAAGCCAAATAACCCCTTTCCGTGGTATTTCATCACAGCAATTGAAAATCTAAGTCAATGATATTGTGCAACAACTTATCCAGTCATATTTCTTTTTTAAAATTATTTTACACTATTAGACTGGCATGCACTTTCTCTAAGATATTTTAAAACACCAAAACAATTAGTATTCATCTGATACCTTACACTGCATGCATATAGTTTATTTAGCATGTGCATTTTAAGCATTTTTGCAAATGTGAACGTTTTCATTTAATTGTAGCTAGAAAAATAACCTAGAAAGCAATAACAAAAAAGTAAAAGAAAATTTTAAGCACTGAAAAAAATATATAAGTGACATTGATGAAATCCAGCAATGGTATGGTTCTTAAGTTGAATACTGTTTTCATTCATTTATTTGATACATATTTTTTCTTTTCATATTTAAATGTTAAAATTCAACATTTTTTCAGAAAAAATGTGCTATCAGGATGAGTTTTGAATTGATATATGTTTTACATATTTTATATGAGTTCATGTATATTTGTAAATAAGTTTTAAAATTGGTATATATCTGTTTATATTTGTTATACTAAAATACTTACCTGTAACTTTCATACTGGCTCTGAGTACCAGGCTCATTTCTTTCAGCTGATAATAAGACCTTTGCTGAATTTATTGGCTGTAAAACAGCCATGAAAAACCAGTAGTAACCTCTGCCCTGCACCTATTGGATTTATAACTCACACCCAGTCTCCGGCACGGATATTTACAGTGCCTGAGCTGTGGCTGTAAAGTGCTTGGAGAACAAGAGCCTAATAGGCTGTGTGCATGAGAGAATGCTGAGAGTGTGTACTGGGAAAAGGCCTAAAAAACATCAGTCAACAAGTCTGCATTGAAGTTCCAAATCTGTTGCTCCTGGCTACATTATTCTAGGTGTATAAAAACCTACTCCAGTTTCTGCTGTTTATTAAGATAGAATGTAAAAAAGAAATAAAAATAAAAATAAAAAGAATATATTAGAAATCACTAACAGTAATGTGAGAAAGGTGAAGTGAAACCATCTGTTAAAGAGCTTGTCAAGTGCAAATTCTCTCCCTTTGCTTAGTGCTTTAAGTTTTAGTCATGGTAGCATGTCTAGGGTAACCCTATTGTCTTTTCATCCCTACATCCTCTTCTTGCAAAATGACATCAGTTGCCAGTTTCCATCATCTCTTCTGACCTTTGACACCCACGTTTGTTGGTTAACCGTATCAGTTAACAATAATGAGCTACACTTGTAGCTGATACGTTGCTCTAGGGAAGTCATAGATGTGTGCAAACTCCCACAGTTCACTAACACATTCAGATATCTCATCAATACCCAAAATAGAGTCCACAAAGATATCTTCCTTCCATCCATATTTCTTTCCTCTACCCTGCCTTATTTATGAATGGCTCCTCAAATCAGTCTCTTGATTCAGCAGGTACATAACTGCACTCTTTTTATGCATCTATAAGTGGGCATCTGAGGTCAGGTGCAGACAATGTATGACCTATACCACAGTGAACAGCTCCATCTAGGCCCAAAGTAATTCTGCCCATATAGCAGAAAAGGGCTGCTGGATACCAGTATAAAATATATTAAAGAAAGTCCAACTCAAGCATAGTTACAATGGTTTTCTACTGAAATACCTCTCAGTATGAACATCAATATCTGCAAAGGGGTAGGGGAGTATTATGAACAACTGTTCCTGGACTAACTTGACCATGCGATTCTTTTCCTTACAGCACCTCATGGTGAAAACTCCGGTGAGAGCCTAACTTAATTAGCTTTCATTTAGCAGATCTAGGACATCTGTGACTTTGGATAGAGCCTAAGGGCCTTGTTTTATGCTTACCCCAAGGAAAAACATGGAATTCAGATGTTAAACTTGCTTTATATTAAATGGACTTAATAGTTTTGCCAAGCCAATTGAACCCAATTATTTTCTCTTTAGGACTATGAATTTGTTATCTCTATTTACAAAGAAGCAAATGGCCCAGAGAAGCCAAACAATTTGCTCAGGAGACAAAAGAATTAACTGAGAGAAGTAAGAGCTTAAATTATGCCGTGTAGAGACTAGACCAGTACTACAGTCCCATTTTAACATTTGAGGATTTAGAAATGTTATTCTTTTTAAATTTTATTTATTTATTCACTTTACATCCTGATTGCAGGTCCCTCTCCTCCATAGTCTCTACCTTGCAAGACCCTCCCCCCACTTTCCCTTTCCTTCTAGAATCACCTCGAAAAAAGACAAATAGAGGAAATGATCACCCAATCATATTGAGTCAAAAGTTGATTGAAATAAAAGAGAAATAAAAATGAACACACCTTTTCAAAGAAAGTCAGTTTTGTTTTGTTCTGTTTTTAAAAAACATACAGTAACATATATTTTCATGGTTACCTTAGAATAACTAATAATAAAAATATTATTTTATGCAGTATTCTAAGTTTATAAAAAAAACCTCTTCCATGACAATTTTATGTCACTAATTTTAAGGAAAGTTTTGTATCATAAAATACATTTCAACCTTGACTATTTCTGTACAACAGTAATAGTAATAGTGATCACTAACATGTGTCCAGGATTTACTAGGTGTCACACACCATAGTGAGAGCTTTACAACCATATCTTATTTAAGACTCATCACCACTCCCCACGAGGTAAGTGGCTATTACAGAGAAAGACAGTGAGTCCTGGAAAAAGCTGCATTGGCTTTCCAACTCACAAGCAGGATTTTATTCAAAACTCTGATCATTAGGTTTGAGAAACCAATTCCTAACTGCCAAACGACAGTGACTTCTGAATAACAAAAGTATACTAAATTTAAGTAACAGTATTGGTATATTAGGACAAATTCTTGAGCTTGTAACAAAAAATTTTCAAGGACAAGTTGTTTGTAAGCTTAGAAGACTGCATAAATAATGTACATACACAACCACTCCAGGAAGACATATTAAAATAGGTTGATACATTTTATAAGTGAGCTGAAAAAATCCTTAAATTAACAAGGAAAATATCACATCACCTGTTTGTTGACATAACTAATGAAATTACAGAGCCAATTAGCCCTTGAAGACAGTATCTATCAGTAATCTATTAGCTTCCATCTATAACTGGCCTTTGATTTCTTTTCTGAATGGGAAAGTGGCCACTTTGAAGATGACCCCAAATCTTTGCAGGGGATGGCTATGGGCTTTACATGTATGTATTATGTCTGTGTTTCCTACGCTCCTCTGTCCATAACCTATATATTTAACTGTTCAAGTTTCCTTCAAACTATGTTCCCTCCAGGAAAGTAAACTTCCCTGAATTGTAAGGCTACAATTCTTCTATGGATACCTCCGGGCCTTGAGCTCTCAAAATGGCAATTAGTATACTGCAGATGAGAAGCAGTGTCCTGAGTGAGTTAGTGTTCCAAAGAGGCAAAGTGTTTCTTATTCACCTTGAGGGCTGGCTAGTAGAAGCTCCCTGTCTAAGAACCACTGCACCATTGTGAAATATGTATCCTAAGAGTAAACCTGGGTTCACTCACCTTTGTCTAAATCTGCCACAAACCTACACATGAAAATGAAATAAACCACAATGTATTCATGAGGGGAAGTGACATTATCTGAAAGAAACTAATTGGAAAACTTGCTTTCGATCTGAAAATACCCTGAAGATAACATTCATCAAAAAATGTGTGTCCTGGGTGGTTATATATGACACTCTCTAAACAGTGAGCAGTTAATTCACTGCCTTAGCTTTCTAAACCCACTAATCTTTTCCCTCATATTTTTCTTTCTGTGCAGTCATGTAATGAATTTTGAGACTGTGGGGTTATAGAAACAATGATACCACAGTCAGTTTCACGAAGTTCATTTGTGGGAGTACGCAGAATTTCCCCATAGCTCACATCACCATCATTCCCCAATATACTGGGACCTTCCTCTTTCGTTATCCCTCCTCCCACAGACTTCAGCTCTGCAGATTGCATTCCTACCTCAGGCCACCCATCATCACATTCATGATAAAGGGCACAGTTACCCTGAACTTCAAGGTGAGTGAATTTTAAGTCACAACTAATTGCTGTTAAGGGATGTGGTGCTTGTAATGCCGGAATCTTCAGGTTGGTTCATAACATTAAGCTTCACAATAACTTACTGTCAAGTTAGGAGTCAGGCCATAAATGTTATCAAGTGACTTCACCAGGTTACTATTTCTGCTCATTCAGCAGAAAATATGGGGCCATTTCTGTGCTGCAGTGAAGCTAAAGAAGTGCTTGGGAGGCAGTGAGCTTCCTCTCTCAAATATTCTGATAATGAACACAAAATTTCAATACTCCGTCTTCATACCCTAGTGACAGAACTGAGAATGTCTGAGGTGGCACAAAGGAGGATCCACTTTCTCTGTCTCAGGCCCAACTTTTGTTGTTCCTCATGAGTCTTAATTGAATACTGTGGCCTGTCAGCTGAGGCAATAATAATCATGGATTAAGTATTTTGCATGTCTTACTGGTTCTCTGGATTATCTGAGACACTTAATATAGCCCTCCACTTAACATTCAACAACCCAGTGAAACTTGTATTATAATACTACTTGCTTCTTTAATGAATAGCACAGCTAAGGCAAGAAAGCTTGCAGGATTTGTCTAATGTCCTACAGTTAACAAGTGGGAGAAACAGAATTGTATCCGGGACAGTTCAGTATCAGAGGCCATATACTTAACCATTTCACTAACCGGCCTATCCATTCTCTATATCTTCATAATTAGGATATTTTCAACATAATTCTAATTATTTGCCATGTAAAGCCTTTTGATTAGCCAACAAATATGCATGGAACACTTTTCTGAAATAAGACACTGAAAATTCATAAATGTGAAAATGTAAAGACATTGCCCCTACCCACCAGGGAATATAAAGCCAAGCTTGGGAAGTAAATTACTTAAAAGAAAAGTCAACACGATGTGAAGAAGACAGCCTGAAGGTAAAGTCAGCTGCCGGCTAGCAACTAGATTCAGTTGAGACTCATGAGGAGCAACAAAGTGTGGGTCCAAGAAAGAGAGGAACACCTTCTTGAGTGCCACTTCATATGTTTTCACGTCTATGTTCAGGGTATAATGACAGTGTAATGAAATATTTTTTATTATTATTACTATTATTATATATTATTTTTTCAAGACTATACCACAGACAATACCAACCTACCAACAAGCCTGAGGGAAACAAGGAGACTTGCCCTCTGGTTTTATCTCCCTGTTCCTGAAGGGCAACCAGAAGTTAGAAAGTCAAGGATCTTTGAGTCAAAGTGAGGAGCAGCAGAGATAACATATAACATGTTCCTGAAAAGCCCTAAGCCTGCGGCTTAAGCGACCTGACAGTAGTAGAATAAGGTGGAAACGGCAGGAAGGAAGGGTGAAGAGGACACCTTGAGTCATACGCAGAATGAGTGCCTTCCACACCAAGAAAACAAAAAGCCCCCAAGGGAATGAAGACTTTTAATCAAATCATTGAAATGAGCAAGCATGCTTTAGGAAAATCATATTAATGGTCACTTCAAAATTTTTAATACCATCATTAAGCAAGTTCCATACTTAAGTACAGACAACATCAAACCTTTCTCTTCTCCTCCTTTATCAAATTTGGAGAACTTCTCCAACAGCTTAGAGCAACAGTCCATGCCAAGGCTATTTTCTCAAAATATTTCAATATATTAAATTTGATTCTGGACTTCAAATTCCCTTCTTCCTGTTTTCCCCTTTGATTTCACAAAGTACAAGCAAAATATGAAAATTAAGAGAACAAGAAAAATACTTCTTTGAATATGATGAATGGAATGTTAATGTTGCTCTATAAGAACATTTTTCTTTTCAGGAAAAAATATTAAATAGATTACAAAAAATGCCAAAAGGCAGAACCTAGTAATTGAACTCAGTTCAATCACTTAATTGTATGTACAATTCAAACATCTGTGTTGGTGTAACTTTATTCTCTGACATTCTCTCTATCTTCAGCTATAGAACAATAGTACTAAAACTTCAGGGGGCTGGAGATATGGCTCAGAGGTTAAGAATATTGGCTGTTCTTCCAAAGGTCCTAAGTTCAATTCCCAGAAACCACATGGTGGCTCACAACCTTTTATAGTTATATCTGGTGTTCTCGTCTGATGTGCAGGCAGAATGTTGTATAAATAATAAATAATTAAATCTTCAAAAACTCAAGTGACAACATATGCTGGAGAGGATGTGGAGAAAGAGGAACCCTCCTCCATTGCTGGTGGGAATATAAACTTGTACAACCACTCTGGAAATCAATTTGGTGTTTTCTTAGACAATTAAGAATAGTGATTCCTCAAGATCCAGCTATACCACTCCTAGGCATATATCCAAAAGATATTCAAGTACACAACAAGGACATTTGCTCAACTATGTTTGTAGCTGCTTTATTCATAATAGCCAGAACATGGAAACAACGCAGATGTCTCTAAGTTGAGGAATGGATACAGAAATTGTGGCACTTTTACACAATGGAATACTACTCAGCAATTAAAAAGGAGGAAATCATGAAATTTGAAGGCAAATAATGGGACCTGGAAAGGATCATCCTGAGTGAGGTATCCCCAAAGCAGAAAGACACACATGGTATATACTCACTATATAGACCTATAAGATAGGATAAACATACTGAAATCTATACACCTAAAGAAGATAAACAAGAAAGAAGACCTGAGGCAAGAGGATTAATCCTCACTTAGATAGACAAATGGGACAGACATTGGATGTAGGGGAAAACAAGTAGCAGGACAAGAGCCTACCACAGAGGGCCTCTGAAAGACTCTACCTAGCAGGGTATCAAAGCAAATATTAAGAAACATAACCAACCCTTTGGCAGAGTGCA
>CM053745.1:33876309-33909897 GCA_028658305.1 Pachyuromys duprasi | reverse complement strand
CAGGGACTATTTTGGACATGAACTCAATGGCTGGCTCTTCGACCTCCCCTCCACCCCCCTCGAGGGAGGAGCAGCCTTGCTAGGCCACAGAAGAGGACATTGCAGCCATTCCTGAAGAGACCTGATAAGCTAGAGTTAGATGGAAGAGGAGGAGGTCCTCCCCTATCAGTGGACTTGGAAAGGTGCAGGGAGGGGATGAGTGGGGGAAGGGAGGATAGGGAAGGAATGCGGGAGGGGGCTATGGCTGGGATACAAAGTACATAAACTGTGATTAATATAAAATAAAAGTGAAAAAAGTACTAAAACTTCCAAACATATAGAGACTACTCTTACGCATTTTAGTTACTAAATTTTCTAGGATTTCATATGTATCATCAAGACACAGGAGTACATGCTATAAACATTCCTGCATATTGACTTGAGTCTTAATAAAAACATTGAAATACTGTGTGTATCAATAAAATAATAAAAAAATTAAATCACTCTGAAGCCCTTTCCATGGCCATCCTCCCATCCTTCCCCCTGTTCCCAGGAGTACTTACTAGGCTAATATTTTTGTTAAGGACTCCTTTGCAGTCTGTGCAGTACCAATCCTTACATGGGGATTTGAAAACAATCTAGCTGAATTTGGCCACTCCAAACTTTGTATAAATAAATGGAAGTGGATTGTCTGCCACACCGCTCTTTGATTTCAAATGATAAAGTTTACATGTAATTTAAAGGTATTGACTAGCTGGTGCCCATTGGAGGACCAAGGAAGAGAACAGGCTGCCTGGAGGAGACTTGTGGATTGTTTCTAGTGAAATAAGCTCTAGAAAGATATGTACAGGAGATAAAAAATTTACATATACCTCCAAGTTCCTATTGCTGAACAAACCATGAACTTTGTAAGCACAACTTAGAAGATCCAAAATGGATCTGACTCTGAAGGCCTCCTTCCTGAGGACTAACCTTCATAGTCCTGGAAGAGTTGTACAAACAAACAAGGGGGAGAAGTAACCAATAGTCCTATCCAGCCTTGAATCCTATGAACCAGCTTAGTTAAACATATCTATAATTGTTCCCTAAGTAACCAACAGCTGGATAATGGGACTTAAGGCCCACTCAACAAGAGGGAGAATATGCCTGGTACTGTGAAAGGACCCAATTGTGTTAAATGTATAATATCCACTTATAAGTAAGTATACACCATGTGTGTCTTTCTGCTTCTAGGATAACTCACTCAGAATGATCTTTTCTAATTCCTACCATTTGCCTGCAAATTTCATGATTTCCTTATTTTTAATTGCTGAATAATATTCCATTGTGTAAATGTACAATTTCTGTATCCATTCCTCTGTTGAGGGACATCTGGGTTGTTTCCAGATTCTGACTATTACAAATAAAGCTGCTACAAACATGGTTGAGCAAATGTCCTTGTTGTTTACTTGAGCATCTTTCGGATATATATGCCTAGGAGTGGTATAGCTGGATCTTGAGGTAGCACTATTCCTAACTGTCTGAGAAAGTGCCAGATTAATTTCCAAAATGATTGTACAAGTTTACATTCCCACCATCAATAGAGGAGGGTTCCCCTTTCTCCACATCCTCTCCAGCATGTGTTGTCACTTGAGTTCTTGATCTTAGCTATTCTGATATGTGTAAGGTGAAATCTCAGGGTCATTTTGAGTTGCATTTCCCTGACAACTTAAGATGTTGAATATTTCATTAAGGATGGGATAATCATACTAAAATCTGTACTCCTACAGAAGCAAAGCAAGGAGGACCCTGGGTAAGATGCTCAATCCTCATTCAGAAAGGCAAACAGGATAGACATCAGAAAAAAGGTGAAAACAAGGAATGTAGCAGGAGCCTACCACAGAAGGACACTGAAAGACTCTACCCAGTAGGGTATTAAAGCACATGCCAAGACTTGTAGCCAAACTTTGAGCAGAGTGTAGGGAACCTTAGGAAAGAAGAAGGAGATAGACATGAAAGGGTCTGGAGCTCCACAAAGAGAACAAAAGAACCAAAAAATCTGGGCCCAGGGGTCTTTTCTGAGACTGATACTCCAAACAAGGACCATTAATGTAGATAACCTAGAACCCCTGAACATATGTAGCCCATGGCACCTCAGTCTCCAAATGGGTTACCTAGTAAGGGGAACAGAGGCTGTTTCTGACATGAACTCAGTGGCTAGCTCTTTGATCACCTCCCCCTGGGGTTAGGGGCAGTGTTACTCAGCCAAAGAGGCTACACCTGGGATACAAAGTGAATAAATTGTAATGAATTTTTAAAATATATTATTAATTAATTATATGATTAATGAAAAAACAACTAGCTGTGCTTAGTAAGATCATAGATCTTGGAGGATAACCTACTAACACTATTTTACCAAACCAGCATAATTCCTAATTGCATTTTAAATACCCACCCTTGTTCTCACATATAATTGCAGCTGTCATCCCACCATAAAAGTAGCTTCTCTTTGTAAGAGACTCCATTGCAGAAAACCACAACTGAACAAAGTGCAAATAATGACCATGGAGTTCTCGGCCCCAATGATATGTCTATAATACGATTGTCCTACACCTAAGGCTCAAGAAAAATCACAGAAGAGGGGGCAGACAAATTATAAGAGCCAGAGTACTTGAAAATAAGCTTCAGTGAGATTCTGTCACCTAAAAATAAGAGGGAAGCTTCACCCATGATCTCAACAATACGACTGCCTAAACAAGGTGTGAAAGAGTTCTAGGCCTAGGAAAAGAACTACAAGCCTACAAGCCATGAAGTGATGTTGAGATGACCAGCACCATCTTCCCTGAGGCACTATTTCCTTGTGGGGTTATCTCAGTACACAGGAAATTGAATACATACAAACAACACTGAATGAACTCAACATGTTGTACTTACCTAGCTATGTGTATATATACAATATATATTTCTATTATATTTATATATAAGATAAAAATAAAGAGTCTGTGAATTTGAAAGGTAGTGGTAGGGTATGGAAATTAGAGGAAGGAATGGAACTGAGACAAATGATCAAATTATATTTTAATATTGTCTTAGTTATTTTTCTGTAGCTGTGGTAAGACAGTATGACCAAGGCAACTTATAGAAGAAAATGTATTGGAGGATTACAGTTAGGAGAAGGTTGGAGTCTATGACCATCACAGCAGAGAGTATGGTAGCAAGCAAGCAGGCATAATGCTGGAGCAAAGTTGAGAGCTCACATCTTGAGACAACCATGAGGTAGAGGGAGCATAACCAGGGATGACATGGTCTTTTGAAACCTCAAAGCCCACCTCCAATAATTGACCTCTCCAATAAGGCTGTGCCTTATTGCATCTGCACACATGCACCACATTTTATGAGAAAAGAAACTAAGATAAGGCTCATAGAAACAAGAGTCCAGAGAGTATGGCTTTGAGCAATTGAAAGTTTTCCATCTTTGAAGATCTATCAGACTGATATCCATTATTTGCCTAGCTGAATTTCAAATTTTCAAAGTATCCATTTTAGATTTAAAAGTCTTATATTAGCTACTTTGTGTATGGTTCACAATTACACGTCAAAGATGTGAGCAAAGGATACAAGTTTCTTATCTATAAGATCAGAAACCAAACTCATTTGAGGCTTAAGTCTTGGGGATTCATTTATTCCAGGTTTAGATTAGAAGTTCCTAGATGTTAGACTGATGCTGTAATAGAGTGGAAATGCATGTCTGGAGAGAGTGAGAGAATTTGTGCATGTCCTGGAGTCCAAAAGGCATCCAGTGGTAGACAGCTGATATAAGGCTCTCCATTGCTTTCTGCTTTTTGATATTGATATCTTATATATGGATTAAATTGAAGACTCTATTGTTATTATAAACATATGGAGACATAATGGATATTACTGCAAAGGCTAGGTTCTAAAACAACAGTGACATTCTACGTCAGTTTATTCAGCCTTCACTTATCTTCCTTTATCGTTTGCCTATGAGATTGTTTGTGGAAAGATCCATGGGTTGGAGAGCTTCCAGCAACTATGTAAGTAACCTGAAAACAAATCACTCATAGCCAGTTGGAGTGATATAAGAGCATCTTCCACCATTAGCTTTGTTTGAAGGCAACTTCATAAAAACTCTAGAAGCTTTTCATGCAACTAAAGTTAACTCCATATTTATAAGCAAAAGATAATGTCTACTGAGTTTTGAGTTCTATTGCTACAATTTGGGTTAATTTCTAACAGGAAACAAAAATCAATTCAGATTTTATTCAAGGCAATATAAAGTTAAGATACACATATCTCAGATCTTTAGACAATGATCTTCATAATTGCATATTTTCTCAGCCTGGATAGTTTTAAAGTCAGTAACTCTATCAGAATAATTACAGAGTTTCTGAATAACTAGGGCTAAATAGCTAAACTCTGCAAAAAGTTATATCTTCAGTGATACATGCTTAAAGAAAAAAGACTGTAGTAGCAATAATAGAATAATAACTAAAGCTCATGTTTATATATATAGGTTTTAGAGTTGACAGCAATTTTACATAAATGACATTTTTATACTAAGAAATAGTAATGAACTTGGATCTTATAATTTGAGTTTTAAAGATGAATAAACTTTATGCAAGAAAAGTTAAACCAGAGCCACATTTGTCTTTTAATAATTCGCAAAGCAGAACTTGAATATTTGTCTCCTGACTCACCTTGACCATCACTCTTAAGGTTTACTTGTTTAGTACGGCATTGTGACAGTCTGTGGTTGTAGACCTGAAAGAATGATTTTCAGATATCATGTATTATTTAGTTTCTTACAAATTTAAAACATGTTTGAAGTTGTACTCACTTACTTTGGTTAAAAACTGACAGGGATATGGCTCTATTGCATAAAAGCAAAATGAGCAGGTTTCATTAAAAAATCAATAGTAGACAAGTATTCACTGGCACTTCAAGTCAGAGCAAAGATGCTTTGCCTCTGATATAAAATTCAGGGATCTCAAAATATGAAATCTGATCATATCTGTCTTTATTTATTATTTTTCTACTATATTTTCTAAAATAATCAGACTCCAATTGACCTCAACTTGCAGAAGGCATTGAAAGTAATTTCCTGTAAAGGAAGAGAATGAGTCAGATTATCTTCCTCTTACATACCAATGTAAAATCCATTCCATTCACAAGTTAAAAGAGGCTTCAAAGACCTTATGGTTTGTGAATGGAGGATTTGAAAAATATCAGAAACTATAAAAAAGTGGGAGAAGAAGGATTTAAGGAAACATTTTAAATAACTCTTAAATTTTTAAATGCCAGTAGTTTCAGAAGACAGGGGAAAATTCATAATGTGTGTATGATTTGTATTTCCCATCCAAAAGAGACCTGTTTTATTTATGTTAATTTCTTAGTTTTGTGAAACTCTAAATATAACTTTGATTTTTACGATAAATCTCCAAAGTGATTTTTATAAACAAACACTGGTGTTAAAGTTGTCTAAGAATTTTCTTCCTAATTTTCAAATTGAAGTTTACATTTATGAGACTTTAGACACCCGGTGAAGAGTCTAAAAATTCCTGTTTAAGATATTCTGCTTATATTGCAACATTTGATGAGAAAATTTGTGCATTTTTCTTTGAATGTTTTTACAAATAAGGATATTTACATAAAAATGTAGTTTGCACTTTTAAGAGATCGCATGTTTCTCATCCCTCTGAAATCATAATATTTTCTTTACAACATCATAGTCCTTTTTAGAGAGACAATATCTGAAGTCATAAACAGTCATTATGATTTCAAATGAGTAAGCAACATAGACAATGAAAAACTTTAAAAAAAGTTTTGTTTACAAAAAAATTTTATATTAATTGACATAATAGTCAAATTCTACACCTGTTTTCTTCAGCAGATACATTTAAAAGTCCTAAAGACAATATGCATTGTCTAATTATATTGGTTTCATCCTTTTAACATTTTCAAGGAGGAACTTTAATTCTTGATATTTTAAAAACATCACTTCCCTATTGTGGCTGAGGGGGAGTTTCAACTATTATACGTGTTTTATTGAACGTGCCTTCTGAAATTTCTAATGACTGCACATTAATTTTATTGTAGTTGCAAGCATATAAATCGCTTTACTCTCTTACACATCAAATGATACCAAATCAGTTTTCAAACTTCAGTATTCCACCAGAACTCTAATTTCTCCATAAGAATATGGCTTTATACTTTGGTCTCTTAGTTTTTCTCCTCCACCTTCTTCCCCTGCCTCTTCTAATCTCCTTCCCTGCCCACATACACATGGGATTTTTAACAATAGAAACCTCATTAGATGGTTGAGTATTGAAAGCATTTAGTTATGAGATTATTAGCTCTTTCGCCAGTTATTTGGCAACTGTATTCCACAATAGAGTAAGAATGTCACCTTATCCCTTGTTTTGTTTTGTTTTTTTTTTTCATTTTCAGATAGGATACATGAATCTCTGCTGAACTTTCAGAACTAAGCTCAACTTAACTGGTTTGTTTCTCTACTTATCTCTGCTTAAAAGCAAATTCCTCAAACCATATGCCTTATGACACAGAAAGTGAATGATAATGAGATGTTTACTAATAGAATGAATGGAGGAAGGCTGGAATCAAAATGGACTTAATCTACAATATTGTGGCTAAAAAACTGTTCAGTTTTATTTAAGGAAACATCAGGTTTCTGTAGAAAGCAAGAAGATTCATATCACCTGATTTCTTCACGTACCACCAATATAATCAAGTAAGCAAGTTTCATAGGGGTTCACAGAAATTGGAGCAGGAATCATGGAGCCTGCATGGAACTGTTCTGGTGCCTCTGCATGTACCTTCTGGTTGTGTAGCTTGGTATTCTTAGAGGACTTCTAACAGTGGGAGTGAGGGCTGTCTCTGACTCTTTTCTCTGCCCTTAAGACCCTGTTCCACCTACTGGGTTACTTTCTCTAGCCTTGATGATTGTTTGTGCCTAGACTTTTTGTAACTTGTTATGCCATGTTGGGTTGGATTGATATCCCTGAGGGCTGCTTCCTTCTGAAGGAAATGGAGAAGTGGCTCTGTGGGAGAAGTGAGGTAAAGAGGGAACAGGCATGAGTGGAGGGAGGTGAAATTGTGGTTGTGACTTAATATATGAGAGAATTAAAATAAAACTTCCATACTTGAAAAGAAATTGTCAAGAGTGAAGAGACAACTTCCAGAATAGGAGAAAATACTTGTAAACAAGTCATTCTATATGAGGCTAACTAACAGAATACATAAGGAATTCAAGTAACCCAATAATGAAAAATAGTCTTCCAGTTAAAATTTGTTGAAATGGTGATATCTCAAAAAATAAAAAATGAATGTACAAATGGATAAAAGGATTGGGGAAAATGCAATAGTACTAATCCTCAAGGAGATGCAAATCTTGACTGTAATGAATTGCCATCACATCCAATTTGAATAACTCCTACCAAAAAGACAAGGAATTTGTAAGGATTCAGCAAATTTTCCATGTCCATATAGTAGGAATATAGACTACTAGAGACCTCATTGACTACAGTTCAGTCTTCAAAAAAACTAGGAAGTTATCTACTTTATAACCTAGCAATTTCACTATTGAGTAAACAGACACTATAACATTATTGCCACAGAGATATCAGGAAATAGATTGTCACTGTTCCTCTTGCCCATGAAATGAAATGAGTATGTTAAGGAAATATTCTCTGTTGAAAACTCTGTTTAGTTCTGTGCCTATTTTTTAATTAGGTTATTTTGTTTATTGGTGTTTGATCTCTTGAGTTCATTATATATTTTGGATATTAGCCCTTTGTCACATGTAGGACAATCTTTTCCCAATCTTTAGACTGTCAATTTGTTCTATTGACAGTGTCCTTTGCCTTACAGAAGCTATTCATTTTCAAGAGGTCCTATTTATTAATTGTTGATCATAGAGCTTAAGTTGTTGCTCTTCTGTTCAAGAAGTTGTCTCTTGTACCAATGAGTTAAAGGCTCTTCCCCATTTTTCTCTTCTAATAGACTTAGTGTATCTGGTGTTATATTGAGTTCTTTGACTCATTTAATATAAGTTTTGTGCATAGAGATAAATATAGTCTATTAGCATTTTCTACATGTAGACATCGAGTTGGGCCAGCACTATTTGTTGATGGTGCTGTCTTTATTCCATTATATGGTTCTGGCTTCTTTTGTCAAAGATCAAAGCAAAGAAATCATGAAATCTGCAGGCAAATGGTTGGAAATAGAAAAGATCACCCTAAGTGAGGGTTAGACACATATGGTATGTACTCACTAATAAGTGGATTTTAGCCATATACTACAGGATAAACATACTACGAGGCAGATAAGTAACATAGAGAATCGAAGGGAGGTGGTATAATTCTCACTTGGAAAGGGAGACAGAAGAGAGAGGTAGAGGCAAAAGAGAGGGAACAAGGTAGGAGAGGGGGCATAGAGAGTTAAAAGAGGAGAGGACAGACCTGTGTAGGGCAAGGGAAAGGGACAGAAGGACTGTAGAGTAAAAAGAAACCGAGAACGGGGTATCTCTGTGACAAACTAGAGACCTAAGTCAGGGTAGGCTCATGGGTGGATATGAGGTGCACTAGAACAGAGATTCCTAGCAGCAGAGGTCAGAGAGACTGAGAAGGATACACACTAATTAGACTAGTTTCCTAGCAGAGGGAGAGGAGCATCAACCCACTCGCAAATACTTCCACCCAAAATTTACTCTGCCTACAAGATGTGCGGGGATAAAGACAGAACAGATAGAACAGAGATTGAGGGGATGCTCAACGAATGCCTTGCCCTACCAAAGACCTACCCTATCATCAAAGAGTGCCAACCCCTGACATTATGAATGATGCTCTGCCAAGCTTGCAGACAGGAGCCTGACAGAGTTGTCATCTGAGAGGCGGTATCTGGCAACACCTCAAAACAGAGGCTGAAACTCACAGCCAAACATTGAGTGATGTGTAGGGCATTTTGTGCAAAAGTGGGAGGAACAAGAAAAGGACCTGGAGGTGACAGGAGCTCAAAAGAAGACCAAGAGAGCCAACTAACCAGGGCCCAGAGGGGTTTGCTGGGACTGAAGCATTAACCAAGGACTGTGAACATACTAGACCTAGATTCCCTACAAATATGTAGCAGATGGTCAGCTTAGGCTTCCTGTAGATCCTCTAGTAAGGGATATGGGGACTTCATTGGACACAACTCACTTGCCAACTTTTTGATCACTTCCTCCTGGCCGGACCACAGGGGAAGAGGACAAGCTTAGTCCTGATGCAACTTGATAAGCTGGGCTAGACAGGAAAAGGAGCTACCCTTTTCTGAGGAAAGGAAGAGGAAAGAGGGAGAGAAGGTGGGACTGGCAGTAGAGAAGGGATGGGACTACAACAAGGATGTAAAATGAATAAAAAGATAGATAGATAGATAGATAGATAGATAGATAGATAGATAGATAGATAGATAGATAGACAGGTAGATAGGTAGATAGGTAGATAGGTAGGTAGATAGGTAGATAGGTAGATAGGTAGATAGGTAGATAGGTAGATTAGACAGATAGCAGTGATTTTCTATGTTTAATGCAACACTATTCATAATAGTCAAGGTACTAAATTAACTAAGATGCCAACTGGCAAATGAGTAGTTAAAGAAAACTCTTATTTGTTGTATATTCTACTTCCTGTATTCTCTAATAAGTCTTCTTTCATGTATGTTCTGAAGCATTTATTTTTATATCTATTTTATATTGAGTTCCTGTTTTTTTCTGATTTATAGTTGTTCTGAAAGCTCATTTGTTTCTTGGTTTGTTTTTAAAGACGGGTGTTCTCTGGGTAGCCCTAGCTGTCTTGGAACTTGACAACCTTGAACTCAGAGATCCACCTGCCTCTGCTTCTTAAGTGCTGGGCTTAAATGTGTGCAGCACTACCATCTGGCTTCTGAAAGCTTCTATATAGTCTCCTGCTTCTGTTTCTTGAATGCAATGCCTGATATTTTATTACTTTTTCTGAGGATGTTAATTACAGTATATTGGTTATTTCTTGAAGTTCTTTTTTATTTTAATTTTACAATGCTTTACTTATCACTACTTATGTTTCTATTGAAAGCATCCTTAAAGTCTGATTTCTAGGACTCCTTTTTTTTCTGAATGGCGGCTGGAGGTTAAGTACTAGACTCAAAGTTTTCTGAGAGGTTGGCAGAGTATTCAACATCTGGCAGCATTTTCTCCAAAGTTCCTGTAGAAGTTGCTTTCTACTTACCCATGCCAATCATTTTCTTTTGGTCTTTTGTTTAGCTATATTTGGTGGTGTAAGTTTGTTTTCTAGATGCAACAACAGGGGCATAAACTATCATATTATTCATATTATCCACAAACCTGAGAGAATCGTACTTGCTTCTTGTTTTTCAGTATGCTTAGTGCCCAAGAGTTGTGAATTTCTTTGATTCACATACTCCAGGATCCAAACTTCCTTCTTGTTATTGATAGGTGCTTGATGTGTTTATCACTTTTTTTTTCATCTCCTTGAAAATACCTAAGAAGGTGTGGTTTGCTTTGGTTCATGATTTCATCTATGTTAACTTAGCTCTGTTGCTTCTGGGCTTGTGCATTAAATTTAACCAGTCTGTGTTCAAAAATAATGGGTGAAAACACGATTAATGAATACAGCAGTGAAATTAGCTAGGGGACTAACTTCTTCTTCAGCATGGTAGCACAACTGTAATTGGTAACTACTATTTTAATACATCACAATAACTCATAGGAAGTATTTAAATTTTTCATATTAAAATAAATCCACGATTTAAAATATTTGTAGCAGCCAGTCACCGTGAAACACACCTGTAATTCCAGCACCCAAGGATGCAGAGGCAGGTGGATTTCTATGAGTTCAAGGCCAGCCTGGTCTACAAACTGAGTCCAGGACAGCCAAGGCTACACAGAAAACCACTGTCTTGAAAAAAACAAAATATAAAATATTTCTTTTTATTTTTAATTTTTATTAATTACACTTTATTCACTTTGTATCCCCCCATAAACCCCTCCCTCTCCTCTCCTAAACCCACCTTCCCTCCCCCTTCTCCACGCATGCCCCTCCCCAAGTCCACTGATAGGAGAGGTCTTCCTTTCCTTCCTTTTGATCCTAGTCTATCAGTTCTCATCAGGAGTGGTTGCATTGTCTTCCTCTGTGGCCTGGTAAGGCTGCTCTCCCATCAGGGTGAGGTGATCAAAGAGCAGGCCAATCAGTTCATGTCAGAAGCAGTCCCTGTTGCCATTATTATGGAACCCACTTGGATACTGAACTGCCATGGGATACCTCTGTGCAGGGGTTCTAGGTTTTCTCCATGCATGGTACTTGGTTGGAGTATCAGTCTCAGGAAAGATCCCTGTGCTCAGATTTTTTGGTTCTGTTGCTCTCCTTGTGGAGCTCCTGTCCTCTCCCTATCTTACTATTTCCCACATCTTTCATAAGATTCCATGCACTCTGCCCAACAGTTGTCCATAAGTCTCAGCATCTGCTTTGATATTCTGCAGGGCAGAACCTTTCAGGTGCCCTCTGTGACAGGCTCCTAGCTTGTCTCCTGTTTTCTTCTAAGAAAATAGTAAATACCTGAGGTGACAGGTAACACCAATTCCTCTGATTTGATCATTATACACAGTATGCTTTAAAATTTCACACTGTAGCCCCTGGTTTAGTTACAGGTTCTAATGTTATGATGAAATGCCATGACTAAAAGTAATTTGAAGAAGAAAGAGTTTTTTTGCTTATAGTTCCAGATAACAGACCATCTCTAAGAAGTCAGGGCAGGAACCCAAGCACAGCAGGAACCCAAGCACAGCAGGAACCTGGAGGCAGAAGCTGACATAGAGGCCATGGAGGAATGCTGCTTACTAGCTTTCTCCCCATGGCTTGCTCAACGTGCTTTTTTTTTTTTTTTACAGGACCCAGGACCTGCACTCAGGAGTGCACCACCCAAAATGCTCTGGACCCTCCTGCATCAGGCTTACCTATGTCCTTCTCTTATGAAGACAATTTCTCAGTTGAGGTTCCCCTCTCTCAAATGACTGCATCTTGTGTCAAGTTCACATAAAAACTGCCTGGCATACCTCATCAATATACACAATTCACAATAATTCAAATGATAAATGGTTTTTAAAATGAAGTCCAACCTGTGTTCCACATTATAATACAGAAATTAGGAATAAAAGGCATTTTATGATTTTTCAGTTTCCTTTATGTAAAAATATTTTGATAAAATGACAATATATTTCATAGTATAAATGGAATTTAAAGTGTCTCAGATAAGGAAAAACATAATAATGGAAGAACCTATTAATATACTAGATCTGATCAACATTATTTAACTTAATTGTCAATGAAAAATTTTTGTTTAGCATATTATCACAATTTTTATTTCTCAGGTAAAAGAAAATTGATACTTGGAAAGAGGGTCTCAGCTAATAATGATATTGGTTAGAGGAAAATCCTATTTCTTTGTCTGTAATGATGCCATAGTATACATTCCTAGAGAAGTTAGAAAATACAGGACCTTATCCACAATTTTATATAATTTAAAAATGGTTTTATGAATATTACTTTATAAAAGCAACAAAAACTAAACTGTCCAAACATGAGGTGGTAAAACAGCAACAATTACCTACAGGTGGTAACAGGCAAGAAACTGTGACCTCACGTTTGTCCTTGAGTACAGAGTTACCTATATAGGTCTTACTTTACTGCCTGGTATTTCATAGGTATAGGTCACTACATATAGTTATCTTTATAGTTATCTTTAATCTTCATTCTATATGTGAGATCTATATATTAACATTTAGAATCTATGTATGTTACTACATGGCTAATAATACCAAAATGGGTTTACTTTATTGACACAGTTTTAGATGATCAGAATAAATGTTTAGACTTATACTATAATATAAAATTGAAAAGGTAGAGCATGCATTTTTACTTCTAAATATAACCTCTTGTTTTTGCCCTTGGCTAAAGGAGCACTCAGTCTTTTAAATCTCTGTAAATCTACCTGGCATTTGATTATTTCTGAACTACAATTGATGCAGACCATAATTATTTCTAATGCACTAGAGCCCCTAATCCATAGTTTTCCTTTCTACATAGACAGTTACTCAAGGCTGCATTGCCAGGGGGAAGTGATCAAAGAGCAGGCAACCAAGTTCATATCAGAGAGAGCCCCTGAGTCCATGCTATTTTAAATAGTGTACTTCAATCTCCCTTTATCTTTCTCTGTCTCACCTACAATGGTAATCATCCCTTTGGCCATCTTGTCCAAGCTATATCTGTCACCTATGTATTAGTCACTTAGCAACTATTTCTGTTACTGGAATGATTGTCACAACATAGAGATGCAGGAGTTCAAGCAACCCCGACTGTACTCAATGAAGGCCTGACATGTGAGAGCAGTGACAGTAGCAATTTTGATACACGAAAGTGCAGTAGGCAAATCCTTTCTTTAAGTAGAAAGATGACAATGTGGAAATAAAAATCTATCACTAAACTTGCTACTATTTACAGTTACAATGAGGCATCTCTCTATGAAACTATGTAGACCTAAAATAAATACCAGGTAAGTTCAAGTTTCTCAAATTGTAAAAGGGCTATCTACAATACTTGCTAAGTGCTCAATAAAGATTTTAAAAATATTAAATCACAGATGTAAGACATAGTTAGAAACATGTTCTGACAGCAATAGACTGTTAGGAAATCATGAACTTTTAGGACCCCTGAAATGAATGATACTAGCCAGTTTATCCAATTTAACTATGTTTGCACAAATTTTAGAATAGATTTGGACTACAAATTATGCTACTAGAGCGGAGAGGCAGTGTCTATTGATGAAGAATCTGCTGCCACATTTCCATTACTGTTAGAGTTTATTAAGAAGAATCGATGCCATCCAAAGCAACTTTACAATTGTAACAAAATGGATGTTTTTCTGAAAGGAGATGCCCACCAAAACTTAGAGGAGCACTCAGAACAGGAAATATAAAAGATGTGACTAAATTCATGTCATTTCTGGACAGCATACTATGAATTCAAGTATGCCATAGAGACCCAAGAACCTTAAGTGCCATGAAAACCAAAAGTGAACTTCAACACCCATGTTTGGTAATAAAATCAAAAAGCATGGGTAAAATCTAGATTGTCTGTACATGGTTTACACTAATGTTTCATAGTAGATGTAAAAATATTTTTGGAAGAAAAAAGAAGTGAGTAATGTGAAGTCCTATCAATAATAAAAAACATATCTAGGCTCTTGAACTGTTTATCAAAAAAATCAAAATGTTCATCTTGTAGTTTTATGTCCAAATAAAACCTCATTGTTTATTTCCTTTGATCAGAATACTTCATATCTCTACCCACAATCATCCTATTTCTCTGCCTCTGTGGTTACATCAGGTTATACTCATATCTACACAGTCAAATCCAGATTAAAAAAATAAGAGAAAACATGCAGTGTTTCTTTTTCTGGGCCCAGGTTACCTCATTCAGTATATATCCAAGTACCATCCATTTGACTAGAAATTCATTACATTTTTTTTATAGCTTTGGTTTGATTCTTCATCACAGCTGACTGCAATTTGATTGTGTATATGGTGCACATTTCTTAGTGAAGCTACTCTCCAGTCTTTACTGGACAGACAATGATGCTATTTATCATAGGCATGTACAGATGATGGGTTAAAATGCACCAGGTTCAAAAAAAAAAAAAGAAAAAAAAACAGTGATGCCACAATCCCACAGCAGACACCTTGTTGCTCTGGCTCTTACAATCTTTCTTCCACTTCTTTCGCAATATTCTCTGAGCGTTGGGTGCACGGGTGGTTTTGTAAGTGGATCAGTTGTACCTGGGTAGCACATAATCTCTTGTTCTTGTTTTCTGTGTGTTGATTGGTTGTTTTTGTGATCATCTTCTGTCTGAATAGGGAGGACACCAACAGACATGATAACATGTAATGGAAAATCTCATGGACCTTCAACCCTTGTCAAAAAACTACAGGCACCTGAGAAAGGAACTAAACTTCTACAGAACAACAAAAACAACACAGAGAATATTTAGCTCATGGCCAAAGTGTCCAGAGATGAAAACACTGGTGTTTTTGAGAATTGTAATATTTGGAGATATAAAACTGGATCCATTTGCATGCCAAAGGACATAACAACCACAACTACTCACTCTATTTACAGAACAGGAGACCTGACCCTTTCCCTCACAACATCATTAATACATCTGTAAGGTACATTCCACATAATATAACCGTCTTTCATGTAGTCCTACATGTTTAAAGTTTTCACCACAATGTTGGAGACCAATATTCCACACTTGAAGTCAATGGAGTTTGATCTTTAATGATTCTTATCATCCAGATTCTTTGATAAAGCATAGATGATGGATGTCATGCCTTTGTTTCTGTGACAGGTTATAGGAGGCCAAAAAATTGACCATTATGAGAGGTTTTCATGTCATGCTAACACTGCTAAACTATTGTAGCATCTAGCTGGAGAATTGGGGCAGATGATATTTATGATTTCCTTCACATTTGCACACTCTGAAAACAATGAGGTAAAATACACTCTGTAGGTTTTTTTTTTTAATCTTACTGGAAAAGTAATTCTGTCAAAGCCATTCATCTGCCTAGGGAATATTTATGTGCAGAAATCTCTGAGAGATGTTTAATGTTGTCATCTGATGGCAGCTATTGTGTCTGTTTATATATGTCAGATATGCATAAATTTGAGTTGAACTTTAGAAGGTTTGACTATGTGCAACTCATTTATAAGAAATACTCATCTGAATGGGCCTGCCTTGTAGTAATCCTTCGAATTTAAGCTCCTGTTAAAGTAGCAAATATTGTTTTGTTCAAGATGAAGTATTACAGTACCCCCCACTTATCTTCCCAAGATTCCTCCATGATTCCCAATGGATGCCTGAAACCAGGAACAGTACTGACCCCACTGTGGAGCAAACTTTTCCTAGAAATCTATAGCTAAAACTATTTATAAATTAAACCGATTAAATAACTAACAATAGCAGATAACAAGTTGGTATAATCATAAGAATGTTATAAGAAGTAGTGTGAAAGTATTCTTGTGCATAATGACAATGTCAGTTGACTTGCCAAATGGGCAGGAGACTTTCACAAGGCTCCACTCCTAGATGAAGAACCGCAGGCAATCAATGGCTACTGAAAAAGGAAGAACCAATTTTCTCCAGAAACAAGCTCATTGATAGGTAACACTGTCCCAGCTAAGCCTCGGTCATCCCTAAGCACCGCATACAAATTATAAATATATCCCAGTCTGGGTACACTAGTAAGGGGAACAGGGACTAGTTTGGACATGAACTCAATGGCTGGCTCTTCGACCTCCCCACCACCCCCGAGGGAGGAGCAGCCTTGCTAGGCCACAGAAGAGGACATTGCAGCCATTCCTGAAGAGACCTGTTAAGCTAGAGTTAGATGGAAGGGGAGGAGGTCCGCCCCTATCAGCGGACTTGGAAAGGTGCAGGGAGGAGATGAGGGAGGGAAGGGTGGAATAGGGAGGGAATGCGGGAGGGGGCTACAGCTGGGATACAAAGTACATAACCTATGATTAATATAACATAAAAATGTTAAAATTAAAAAAATAAATCTAAACAAAGAAAGAAACAAAGAAATAAAGATTAACACTAAATGACCTCAGTAGATTTTAATATATATTTACATATTATATTATAAATATTTATATATATTAATATTTTATTATAAATATATATTTATATGAGATCATGAAATTGAGAGGGGTATGAGAGGTATTAGAAAAGAGGGAAAGATGGAAGTGATACAAATACAGCAGTCAATGAAATTCTTTTTTTTATTAAATACAATTTATTCATTTGTATCCCAGCAGTAGCCCCCTCCCAACCCCACCCTTCCTCCCTCTTCTCTTCCCATGCCCCTCCCCCAGTCCACTGATAGGGGTGGTTCCCCTCCCCTTCCATCTGGCCCTAGTCTATCAGGTCTCATCAGGACTGGCTGCATTTCTACCTCTTAAAAAAAATTAGATAAAGAAGAGTATATGGTAACACAAGTTGAACACAATTTCATCTAAATGACAGTAGGTAAAGTTGGCAGAGTCTGGGAGGATGAATGGGTGTGGAAAGAGCTGGCTTAGAGGGTGAATATTATCAAAATATATTGTGTAAAATTCTTAAGCAATTATTAAAATTGTTTTGAAAGAAAAAATCCATAATCCACACAGTTTTCTTAATATCATTTCCTATGAATTTATTCAAATAAGTCTATTTCACTTTCCACTAGAATAAATCATAAAGAGATATTTTTTCCAATTTAAAAGTGTCTCTGGATTGGATGTTTCTACTTGCCATAGTCTATCTTTAAAACCTATAAAGAGTGGAAGTACAGGAGGGTCTTGAAACTGGTCTGTATCTTCGAGTGGTCCATAGAGCCTTAAGCCTATCATAATTCCTAGTTCCAGCGGGCTTGCTAATATATTGCTCGCTAGTTGCTCTAGCCCTTATTCTCTCTCTCGGTACTCCTCTAACCTTGTACTCTTTGCTCTCTCACCTGAGGCAGGAGGAGGTAATGCATTGTTTTTTCTGAGACATGTTTTCTCAGGGTATCCTTAGTTGACCTAGTCTCGCTTTATAGACAAGGCTGGCCTCAAACTCACAGAGATCCGCCGGCCATTGCCTCTGCCTCTGCCTCTCTGCCTGCCTCTCCCTCTGCCCTCTGCCCTCTGTCTCTGCCTCTGCCTCTTCTTCCTCGCGTGCTGGAATTACAGGCCTGTGCCACCAACGCACCGAGAAGTGCTTCTTTAATGACCATCTCCATACCAAGTTCTATCAGTGGACTTGGAGAGGGGCTTGGAAGGACGGTAGAATTGGGATAGAATAAGAGAGGGGGCTACAGCTGGGATACAAAGTGAATAATCTGTAATAAATAAATGAAGACTCAAAATAAATAGCTGAGATAGGCTTACAGGTTCAAAGATTTTCGGTTCATGCTGTCTCAGCTCTGTCAAGGGAGAGCCAGAGCCTGATGTAACAGAGACTGCTCAGCTTCCAGTGGCTGGGAAGGAGCAACTGATCACTTGTATAACAAACCTTCCCCACAAGCCCACTACCTCAGCCAAGACGGCAGAGCCTTTATGACACAACTATCCTTCAAAGGCCTCACCTCTGAACACTGTTGCATTTGAGTCCAACCAAGTCTTCAACATATGCACTTTGGAGGGGCATTTTAGGATCCAAGCTAAGGAGTACATCGACAATATAAACCTCCAAAAAGCACAATTTGACAAACATAATTTTTGTTAAAAATCAAAAGAACACAATTTTCTATTTGAACATTCAAGGACAATGTCTCTTCTGCAATTGGAAAGTGTAGAACATATCAAACACTATGGGAGAGGAGGAAAAAGATGATCATTGCCACATTTCCTTATTCCAAGACTGTCAGCTCCTTTACAGGTCTTTAAACTCATGTTTATATTTATGGTAAATAATAAATAAATAACCTACAGAATGAGGTTAATTTTTTACGTTGGTCTAAATTTGAAAGACAGCATTTCTTATCTCAAGACACAACATGCTGCATAAGATTGGATGCTTGATATTGTTTCCCCCACACTGCTCTTTGCCATCATCTTTGCCACCTAGAGTGTCAATGCACTAACTGAACTGTTGTTAAGTCTCCTGAGGCTAATAAACATTTCTTATCCACAGGATTTATTTGTTTACAGTGTCTTAAATTATTAGAGACCATAAGGATAACCCTTCATCTCTCTTATTGCCATGACCTTTCAGAATGAAGAGAGTTATAAAATTAAAAAAAAAAAACCTTCTGTTGCAGCATTTCAAATCTTTATGACAGCATCTTGTACTCATTTTTCTCAACAGCTTTCTGATTCCTTAATGATCCTTTTTTTGTTTTATTTCCTCAATCCCATTTATTTTCAGGTTTGCAAGGGCATGTGTTTTTTCTGTCTTCCTAGACACAACATACCTGCTTCTTCAAATTAAATAATATATAATAAAATATTGAAAAAAATAACGTAAGGAAAGACTGCCTGCTGCTAGGCAATCACCCAGCACCTATATTCTCACACAGCTCAGAAAGACACTGAGTACAACAGCTGCACCCTAAGCTGATGGTCACTCAGATATGTTTTACAAAAGCATAGTCATTCATGAATAGCATTTGGAGACTATACTGTACTCCTATGTATAGTTTAAAAACTAATAGTGGCAGTCTATGTGATCATGTTCAGGGAATCACCCATATAATTTGGGCTGCTATTATTTAATATATGAAAAGTTGCTAATAAGAGCTGGGGAGATGATTCAGTCCGTAAAATTCATGCCACACAAACATGAGAATCCGAGTTCAATCCCTAGCTGCCATGTAGAAGCCAAGAGTTGCAGCAGCAGATGCTTGTCATGGAAGAGCTGATGGAGAGACAGGGGCTTGCTGGACAGCCACCTGAGCAGAGTAGGTGAGCTCATAGTTGTTCATTGAGAGGTCGTGCCTCAAATATTAGTTATGGAACACACAAAGTAGATATATAACAAGAAGCTATGGCCTCCAAACTCACACACACACACACACACACACACACACACACACACACACATGAATCTATGCTCCCTACTCATTTACCTTAGTCTACTACATTGCCCCTCTCCATCAATGAACATACAGGCATCTCAAAGAACCTCAACTAAGCCTCCCTCCTTCTGTATGGGAGTTTTCATTTTCCCTGAGGCAAATGAGAGTCCTACAAACTAGTAAGATGCAGCCTGCTTAGGTTAGAGCACACCATCTGTGCTAATGAGGCAATAACTTCTAATGTGCAAATCTGTCACCCTCCCAATGAGTTTATTTGGAATTTAAGGAGACAACTTCTTAAGTGAAGGAATTGTTTAGTGTAGGGAATCTAAGCCTTCTGTCATATCTCCAAGTGAGATATTTGACATTGGTGGATAAATCTCCCTCCCTGAATTTGAATTTGATACGCTTTCAAGGGTCCTGAAGCTAAGTCTCTAACCTTTCCTTTTAACTTTACTACCTTAAAGATATTTGAAAATCAACCCCAGCCTCTCCTCACCCACTTTATTCTGATACCTCAGAACACTAAAAACCTGCATTCAGGGTTACAAGGAAGTTGCCTCTTCAATAGATATATGTGTTAGGCCATGTGATAGGTACTAACACCCACCACCAAGTAATGTGATAGGCAATGGAGATTTAGCAGTGTAGTATGTGCCTGGTCAAAGAAAACCAATGTTTATACATCATTAGAGGATAAGAGTCTAATAGTTAATGACTGTACATTCTTTTAAAATCTATGTTATAATACAACAGAATTAATCGACCTTAATAAAATTATACTCACAAATTAAATTGTCATGATAATACTTGAAAATTGGCTACAATCCCATTTATGTTGAATGGTATAGGACAGAAATTGTACAAGCTGCTTGGAGTCCTATGGGCAGCATAGAATTGTCTATGACAGTTGTGTGTGCTATTTTTACTGTTCTTAGATTTAATAATTCTATTTAAAAATCCTGAAAATCATTAACTTGATTCATAATCATTAATCTGGATACAAAGTGAAAAGTCATCTTCCTGCTGGGTGTGGAAGTGCACACCTTTCATTCCTGAACTCCAGAGGTAGAGGCAGGCAGATCTCTGTTAGTTTGAAGTCAGCTTGGCTTGCATATCTACCTCTACAACAACAAAAAATAATTCCAAGAAGAGATAATCAGGATAAGCAGTCAATATTTTCAACTCATGCCACTTATTTATTTAAAAAGCATTAAAATATGTTTGGGTACAGGAAACATAAAAATAATTAGTTCAAAGAGCTAGCCACTGAGTTCATGTCAGAGACAGTCCCTGCTCCCCTTGCCCACTTGGATACTGAGCCGCCATGGACTACATCTTGAGCAGAGATTCTTGGTTAAGGATGAGAGTTCATGTCCATTGATGAATGGTCCTTGGTTGGAGTATCAGCCTCAGAAAAGACCCCTGTGCCCAGATATTTTGGTTCTTTTGCTCACCTTATGGAGCTCCTATCCTTTTCAGGTCTTAAGCCACAGAGGAGGACAATGCAACCAGTTCTAATGAGACCTGATAAGCTAGAGTGAGATGGAAGAGGAAAAGGACTTCCCTATCTGTGGATTTGGAGAGGAACATAGGAGGAGATGAGGGTGGGAGAGTGGGATTGGGAGGGGATGAGGGAGGGAGCTAAAGCTGGAATACAAAGTGAATAAACTGTAATCAATATAAAAAATAAAAATTTAATTAAAAATTATTCTGAAAAAAATTAGTTCATGACCCATAAGGATTTCCATCTACTTGGAGACATACACGGGGAAATGATTGATTTCAAATTTGTTCAATGGCAAATTGATTGTCTTCTGTGAGTATGCAGAAAATTGACTGTGTACTCCTGTTCATAAAAGACATTACATCGGAGTTAGTTTCATGGGCATCCTTAGCCAGATGGACTAATAAAGGCTCAGAAGAATGAGAAGCCAGGAATGAACATAACTCATTCAGACAAATGTTAACAATAAATCTTGAATTCAAAGTATGTGTGGTTAAATTGCCTATAAAAGCACATAATCTCTGAAAGATAGGCAGGTGGAAGAGTTTCAGATCAGGAAGGTCCATAAGCACACTCTGGAATTAATTTTATAGTGGATAAAATACAATTAGCAAAATTGCCTTTAGTATGATGTTCTTATGCCCCTTCTCAAAGCCATCTTCAAATTATAAAAACAAAGGAAAATACTACTCAGTCTTCAGTTCTACTATAAAGAACTGTAGCTCCTAACTATGGAAAATAGATTGAACTCACATAAGAATGGGGAATACATTCATAGAGCAGAAGAAGGTCAAATCTGCTAACAGATCATGGTATTGACAGTAAGCAGATGGCTCATTTTGGAACCCATGTACTAGAGAAACTAGGCACTTCAGACAGCAGGAGAAAGAGGCATACTTGAACATAGACTGATTAAATTTCATGCACAAGCCAGAAGCAACAGAGCTAAGTTAACATAGGTGAACCAAAGCAAACCACACCTTCTTAGGTATTTTCAAGGAGATAAAAAAAAGTGATAAACACATCAAGCATCTATCAATAACAAGAAGGAAGTTTGGATCCTGGAGTATGTGAATCAAAGAAATTCACAACTCTTGGGCACTAAGCATACTGAAAAACAAGAAGCAAGTACGATTCTCTCAGGTTTGTGGATAATATGAATAATATGATAGTTTATGCCCCTGTTGTTGCATCTAGAAAACAAACGTATACCACCAAATATAGCTAACCAAAGACCAAAAGAAAATGATTGACATCGGTGAGTAGAAAGCAACTTCTACAGGAACTTTGGAGAAAATGCTGCCAGATGTTCCATACTCTGCCAACCTCTCAGAAAACTTTGAGTCTAATACTTAACCTCCAGCCTCCATTCAGAAAAAAAGGAGTCCTAGAAATCAGACTTAAAGGATGCTTTCATCATAAACATAAGGAGCAATAAGTAAAGCATTCTAAAATTAAAATAAAAAAGAACTTCAAGAAATAACCAATATACTGTAATTAACATCCTCAGAAAAAGTAATAAAATATCAGACATTACATTCAAGAAACAGAAGCAGGAGACTATATAGAAGCTTTCAGAAGTCAGATGGTAGTGCTGCACACATTTAATCCCAGCACTTAAGAAGCAGAGGCAGGCGGATCTCTGAGTTCAAGGCCGGCTTGGTCTACAGAGTGAGTTCTAAGACAGCTAGGGCTATACAGAGAACACCTGTTTTTAAACAAACAAACAAAGAAGCTTTCAGAACAACTATAAATTAAAAACACAAGAACTCAATATAAAATAGATATAAAAATAATTGTTTCAGAACATACATGAAAGAAGACTTATTAGAGAATATAGGAAATAGAATATAGAACAAATAAGAGTTATAGGAAAGAGAAATGACGATAACAGGACTTTCCAATTATTGAAAAGCATCAGGTCTGAGAATCTGAACTTATATAAACAAAGGAAGAGATGTCTGTTTGAAGCCACTATGTTTTAAAGTGACTGGCTTTTTACTAGTAGATGGCTGAAACACCAGGTTGTCCCAAGGAACTAAACAGATCCTCTCCTACAGCCTTCTACCCTCACCTGTCCCTTTGTCTCACCTGTCAACACATGTGAGGTCTTTATCTGCAACTCACTGACAGTGCAGGCCAGGGGATCAGGTAGCAGATTTTCGCTCTCCTTTCCATTGTCTAATTCCAGTTCCTCAGTCTTATATCGCCTGACCTGTAGCAGACTAACTGCAAAGGCCTGTCTCCCCTCTGTTCCTCTAGTCCCTGTAGATTCCACAGACCCTCCTGGCAAATTCAGCCATTCTAGACAGTCCCTATTCCTGAATGTCACTTTCCAATACCTAGAAACAAGTCCTACCTGGGGCCACCAGAGGCCACACTTGGTAGAATCTCAGAAGCACTCAAAACAGGTAGCCCATAGCTACAATACAGTCTTAAAATACAGAGAAGGCAACAGAAACCCACCCAACAAAGACAGAGCCAGATATCAACACCTAGAATTATAATCATCACAAACCCAGATGCCTAGACATCAGCATAAAACCACAATCAACAACAGACAAGGCAATATATTTCCACTAGAGTCCAACAACCCAATCATAGTAGGCACTAAGAAATGTAACACAGTAGAAGCAAAAGGCAAGGACCTTACAGTAGGCCTTAGGAATATGCTAGAGGTCCTCAGCAAAGAAATGAATAATCCCTTAAAGAAAACAAGAAAAAAAAATGAAGAAAACTATTCAAGAAAAGAAAAACAAAATAGAAACCATAAAAAAAAAACCCTCAAAGTGAGGTGAAAATGAAAATGAAATACTTAGGAATTCAAACATGTACCACAGGTTGTTGCATGTCTCACTAACAGAGTATAAGCGATCAAAGAGAGAATCTTTGGTCTTGAAGGAAAGATAGACATAACAAATACTTCAGTTATGGACAAATTTAAATGTAAAACCAACAAGGGAAAAAACACCAGGATATCTGGGACCAGGAAAAAACCAAATCTAAGAATAATAGGAATAGTGTAAAAAGAAGCAACCCAGAGGTCAAAAACACAGAAAATACTTTTTTAAATCTTTGGGCAGTGTGCAGAGAATCTTATGAAGGAAGTGGGAAATAGTAAGATCTGGAAAGGACAGGAACTCCACAAGGAGAGAAACAGAACCAAAAAAATCTGAGCACCAGGGTCTTTCCTGAGACTGATACTCCAACCAAGTACCATGCATGGAGATGGCCTAGTATCCTTGCACCGATGTAACCCATGCCAGTTCAGTGTCCAAGTGGGATCCATAGTAATCAGAACAGAGACTGTCTCTGACATGAACTGATTGGCCTGCTTTTTAATCAACTCCCCCTGAGGGGGGAGCAGCCTTACCAGGCAACAGAGGAAGGAAAATGCAGCCACTCCTGATGAGACCTAATAGACTAGGATCGGAAGGAAGGAGAAGAAGACCTCCCCTATCAGTGAACTTGGGGAGGGGCATGGGTGCAGAAGGGGGAGGAAGGGAAGGATTGGGATGGGAGGAGGGAGGGAATTACAGGGGGATACAAAGTGAATAAAGTATAATTAATAAAGAATATAATAAAAAATTTCAGAGAAAAAAATTCTAGCCTAAAGAAGAAGATGCTTATTAAGGTCAAGAACCGTACGGAACACAAATGGACTAAACCAGAAAAGAAAATCTCCCCATTAAATAATAATCAAAACAATAAACGTAATGAATGAAGACAGAATATTAAAAGCTGCAAGGGGAAAAGACCAAGTAACATATAAAGATATTCCTATTATAAGAACGCCTGACTTTTTCTTTACTTTTTTCTTTCTTTTTCTTTGTTTATGGTTTCACATCTTATGTAATGTTCTTTCTTTTTATACATAATATATGTATTAATTATTTGGAAATTTCACATCATGAACCCTGATTACACTCACTTTCCAGGCCTCTCAGGTCTGCCTCTATACCCTTTTAACCTCCCTCACTCCAAAAAAAAGAAGAAACACAGTTTTTGTTGCCCATATACTCATTGGAACATGGTCAAACTTGCAGTGGTCAACCCCTTTAAAGAAAGCTGAGACCTTCCCCTACCCACACTCCCACCAGAAGCTATCAGTTGTAAAGACCTATACTGCAGCATCCTTACCACAATTTTTAATAGTTCTCTTTGATGGCTTTCTGTCTATTTTTGATGGATGTTGACAAAGAAGCCCCCTAGATTCCTTTTTCTCAACTATGAGTCTGCAGTAATCAATACCCACTGCAAATGTAAGTTCCTTGGCCTTCACAGTTAGCAGAGAAGCACAGATCATGGACTTCCACATGGTCCCTGGTTTACATCATAGACGAGGTATATCCACATGGCCTCCAGCATCGGCACATGCCATGTTCAGCATGGTTTCTAGTGGCAGAAGAGACCACAGATATCAACATGGCCCTCTGTCTCAGCACAGACACCATCATAGTCCTTAGCTGCAACATAGGCCAGGACATCAGAATGGCCTCAGCCAATAGCGCAGGCCACTCATAACAACAACATGGTCCCTGGTAGCAGCATGACCCACCAGACATCAACATGGCTTCAGGCAGCAGAACAGACCACAGAGATCCCCATGGCCTTCAGTGGTAAAATGGGCCATAGACAACAACACACTCAGAGCAGAAATAAAATGGTGAGGGAGGAAGGGTGGGATTGGGAGGGAATGAGAGAGGGAGCTACTGCTGGGATACAAAGTGAATAAACTGTAACTAATATTAAACTAAAAATAGACATTTGAAGTAGATGGAGGAAGGTAACTGGGTGAAAAAGGAGAGGGGAGAGGAACAGGGTGGAAATAAGGTGTGGAGAAAGGGAGGACTGCTGGGAGACAGAACTGAAATGGGGAGAGGGTGGAATCTGTGGGACAGGAGAGGCTTGCAGAAGTCTATGATGGTGACCACAGCTAAGACTCCTAGCAGCAGAGAGGATGTGGAGCCTGAATTGGACACCCCCTATAGCCGGGAGGACTTCCAATGGAGGGATGGGGACATCAACCCCAACACATAAACTTCAACCCAGCAACCTTGAGTTGCATTCCATGAGGGAAAGTCCACCACTAACACTATTAATAATATTCTGCTATTCTTGAAGACAGGAGACTAGCATAACAGTCACCTGAGTGGCTTCACACAGCTGCTGATGAAAACAGATGCAGATATCCACAGCCAAACATTAAGCAGAACTCAGGGAAACTTATGGAAGAGGGGGAGGAAGAATTAAAAGAGTCAAAGAGGTCAGGGATACCAAAAGAAAACCTACAAAATCAACTAACCTGAACCCAGAGAGGATCCCAGAAACTGAACGAACAACTGGAGAGCATCCATGGGCTGGTTCTAGACACACACACACACACACACACACACACAGATGTAACTGATGTACAGCTATTCCTCATGTGAGACCTGTAACCGCAGGGGTAGAAGCCACCTCTGACTGTGTTGCATACCTTTGGATCCCCTTTCCCTAACTTGAAAGGCTTGTCTAGCCTTAATAGAGGAAGATGGGCCAAGTCCTACTTGATATGCCAACGTGGGTTGATACCAATGGGAAGCCTCCCCTTCTCTGAGAAAAAAGGGAAAGAGAGAGGAGAAGGAAGGGGAAGAGAGATGGAGGGACTAGGCAGAGAGAAAGGAATAAAACTCCCTACTGGGAAGTAAAGTAAATAAGTAAACTAATTAATGGGGGCAAAAGACATCAACATGCACCTTGGCTGCAGTAGGAACATGGACCCAAACACAGCCTTTGGCAGTAGCATGGGCCAAAGACACCAACATGGCCTCAGAACACCTGACTTTTCAATAGAGACTTTAAAACCAGAAAGGCCTGGACAAACATATTCTTCTATCAACTCTATGACACCACAGATGACAGCCCTAACTACCATATTCACCAAAATTCTCAATCACAACAGAGAGAAAAATACATTCAAAATAGAAGCAAATTTAACGAATATTTGTCTAAATACCAACTCTAAAAAAGGCAAAAGAAGTACAATTTCAACAATAAAAGTTTAACCATGCAAGAAAAATGTAAGGAATAAATAATCTCAAAGCAGTAAAGTAAAAAGAAGGTGAAAAAAACTATCCCACAACAACAAAATTATTGAAATCAACAAACACTTCTCAGTAATAACTATCACCATAAATGGCCTCAATTCTCTAACAAAACAACACAAAAACAAGATCCATTCTGCTGTGTCTAAGAACATCAAGTATAGACATCACCTCAGGTTAAAAGTATAGAAAAGATCATTTCATGCAAATGGACTCAGTAAGCAAACCCATGTAGCCCTTTTAATATCTGATAAAAAACAGATCTCAAACCAAAACAAATCAAAAGAGATCTGGAAGGATACCACTAACAAAACAAACAAAAAACAAACAGCAACCACAACAAACACTATTCACCAAGAGGATGTTACAATTCTAAACAGAATGAAACACAGAGGTACTCAAGTTCATAAAAGAAGCACTACTACAGCTTAAATCACATATTAAACCTCCCACAGTAAGAATGGGTGACTTCAGTACCACATTATCACCAATAGGAAAATCATCCAGAAAAAAAAAAAAACTAAACAGAGGAACACTAGAACTAATTGACATCATGAACAAATGTAGCTAAAAGATATTTAGAGAACATTTCACTCAAACGCAAAGGAATATACCTCAACACTTCTTGAAACTTTCTCCAAAATTGACCATATACTGAGACACAAAGCATATTCTACACACACAAGAAAACTGAAGTTATACCATGCATCCTATCGGACCATCACAGGTTGAAGCTGGATATCAACAACAGAAGCAGAAGAAAGCTTAAACTCATGGAAACTGAGTAACTCTACTGAATGAAAAATAGATCAAGACAGAAATTTAGTAAGAAATAAAATCCTTTTTAGAATTGAATGTAAATGAAAACACAACACACCCAAATTAATGGGATATAAAGAAAGCAATTCTATGAGGCAAGTCCATAGCACTAAGTGCCTACAAAATTGTAACTTAATGGCACATATTCAGGCTTTATAACTGAAAAGAAGAAATAAGGTCCAAAAGAGCAGAATGCAAGAACTAGTAAAATGCAGGGCTGAAATCAATAAAATAGGAACAAATAAAAATACAAAAAATTGATGAAACAATTTGTTTATAAGAAAATCAATAAGATTGACAAAACCTTATCCAAATGAACTAAAGAGTCGAGTGAGAAGATCTAAATTAACAAAATTAGAGATTAAAAGGGAGATATTACAACAGACACTGCTGAAATCTAGGCAGTCATAAGAGCATTCTTTAAAAACCTGTTCTCCTCAGTCCTCATTCAGAAAGGCAAACGGGATAGACCTCCAAAGATGGAGAAAATAGGGAAAACAGGAGCCTACTAGAGAGAGCCTCTGGAAGACTCCACCCAGTAGAGTATTAAAGCACATGCTGAGACTCAGAGCCAAACTTTGGCTAGAGCACAGGAATCTTATGAACGAAAGGGGAGATGGAAAGCTCTGGAGGAGACAGGAGCTCCACGAGGAGAGCAACAGAACCCAAAAATCTGGGTCCAGGGTTCTTTTCTGAAACTGATATTCCAACCAAGGACCAGGTATGGAGATAAGCTAGAACCCCTGAAGAGATGAAGCCCATGGCAAATCAGTCTCTAGGTAGGTTCCCAAGTAATGGGAACAGGGACTGCCTCTGACATGAACTCAGTAGTTGGCTCTTCGATCACCTCTCCTTGATGGGACAGCAGCTTTACCAGGCCACAGAGGAAGACAAAACAGCCAATCCTGATGAGACCTGATAGACCCGGGTCAGATGGAAGGGGAGGAGGACCTCCTCTAAAAGTGGACTGCAGAAGGGGCATGGGAGGGAGGGAAGGCTGGATTGGGAGGGAATGAGGGAGGGAGTTACAGCTGGGATACAAAGTGAATAAATTGTAATAAATTTAAGAAATTTTTAAACATAGAAAGAAAAATGAATTCATCAAAAGACATAAATTACATTGGTGTGACCCTAACCAAGCAAGTCAAAGACTTGTATGAAAAAATTTTCCAGTCTCTGAAGAAAAAATTAGAAGAAGATATCAGAAGATGGAAAGATCTCCCATGCTCATAGCTTGGCAGGATTAACATTGTAAAAATGTACAGCTTACCAAAAGCAATCTACAGATTCAATGCAATTCCCATTAAATGACCAACACAATTCTCTACAGATACTGAAAGAAAAAATTTCAACTTCATATGGAATAGCAAGAAACCAAGAATTGCTAAAACAATACTCTATAATAAAAGATCTTCTGGAGGTATCTCCATCCCTGATCTCAAGCTGTACTATAGAGCAACAGTAATAAAAACTGCATGGTACTGGCATAGAAACCAACTGGTGGATCAATGGAATTGAATAGAAGACCTTGAAATAAACTGACACTTTTATGGACACCTGATCTTTGACAAAGATGCCCAATCCATACAATGGAAAAAAGAGAGCATCTTTGACAAATGGGGCTGGTCTAACTGGATGTCTACATGTAGAAAAATACAAAAAGCTCCATTCTTATCACACTGCACAAAACTAAAGTCCAAGTAGATCGAGGACCTCAATATAAAACCAGATACACTAAACCTGTTAGAGGAAAAGGTGGGGAAAAGCCTAGAACTAATTGGCACAGGAGACAGCTTCCTGAACAGAACACCAACAGCACAGGCTCTAAGAGCAACAATCAATAAATGGGACCTCATGAAACTGAAAAGATTCTGCAAAGGGAAGGACACTGTTGTCAGAACAAAACCACTGCCTACAGACAGGGAAAGGATCTTCACCAACCCTATATCTGACAGAGGGCTAATATCCAGAATATATAAAAAATTCAAGAAGCTAAACAGCAACAAATCAAGTAATCCAATTAAAAAATGTAATACAGAGCTAAGCGGAGAATTCTCAATAGAGAAATATCGACTGGCCAAAAAACACTTAAAGAGATGCTCAAAGTCCTTAGTCATCAGGGAAATGCACCTCAAAATGACCCTGAGATTTCACCTTACACCCATCAGAACAGCTAAGATCAAAAACTCAAGCGACAACACATGCTAGAGAGGTTGTGGAGAAAAGGGAACCCTCCTCCATTGCTGGTGGAAATGTAAACTTGTACAACCACTTTGGAAATCAACCTGGTGCTTTCTCAGAGATTTATGAATAGTGCCTCCTCAAGATCCAGCTATACCACTCCTAAGCATATATATCTGAAAGATGCTCAAGTATACAACAAGGACATTTGTTCAATCATGTTTGTAGCAGCTTTATTTGTAATAACCAGAATCTGGAAACAACCCAGATGCCCCTCAACTGAAGAATGGATACAGAAATTGTGGTACATCTACCCAATGAAATATTACTCAGCAATAAAAAAAAACAATGAACTCATGAAATTTGCAGGTAAATGGTAGGAAATGGAAAAGATCATCCTGAGTGGGGTATCCCAGAAGCAGAAAGGCACACACAGTATATACCCACTCATAAGTGGATATTAGACATATAATATAGGATAAACCTACTAAAATCTGTAGGTTTTATTTGAAACTAATCAAAAAGGAAGACTCTGGGTAAGATGCTCAATCCCCATTCAGAAAGGCAGAGGATGGACATCAGAAGAAGGAGAAAACAGGGAAAAGGAAAGGATCCTGCACAGGGGGACTCTGAAAGACTTTACCCTGCAGAATATAAAAAGCAGATGCTGAGACTTATGGCCAACCTTTGGGCAGAGTGCAGGGAATCTTATGAAAGATGAAAGAAGTGGAAAATAGTAAGACATGGAGAAGACAGGAGCTCCACAAGGAGAGCAACAGAACCAAATATTCTGGGCACAGGGGCCTTTTCTGAGACTGATACTCCAACCAAGGACCATTCATGAAGAAAACCTAGAACCCCTGCACAGATGTAGCCCATGGCAGTTCAGTATCCAAGTGGGTTCCATAATAATGGGAACAGGGACTACCTCTGACATGAACTGATTGGCCTGCTCTTTGATCACCTCACCCTGATGGGGGAGCAGCCTTACCAAGTCACAGAGATAGACAATGAAACCACTCCTGATGATACCAATAAACTAGGATCAGAAGGAAGGGGAGGAAGACCTCCCCTACCAATGGACTGGGGGAGGGGCATGGGTGTAGAAAGGGGAGAGAGGGTAGGATTGGGAGGGGAGGAGAGAAGGAGCTACAGGGGGGATACAAAGTAAATAAATTGTAATTAATAAAAATAAAATTTGAAAAAATAAAAATAAAAATAAAAAACTATTCTCCACCAAAGTGGAACATCGAAAGAAGGGGGGGATAAATTTTCTGGATAAATATTCTACTACCCAAAGTAAAATCAAGCTCAGAAAAGCAATTTAAGCAGACCTATAATCCCTAATGAAATAGAAGCAGTAATTAAAACTCTGCCAATCAAAGAAAAACTCAGGGTTTTAACACAGAATTGTACCAGATTTTTTCAAAAATGAATTAATGCCAATATGCCTCAAATAATTATACAAAACAGGAGCAAAAAAGAACATTGCCCAACTCTTCAATGAAGCCATGGGTAATATGACACATAAATCTTATAAACATCATTCAAAAAAAGAATTGGCCAATTTCTCTTTTGAACATACATGCAAAAATTCTGAATAATAGTCTTGCAGAGTCCAAGAACACACCAACAATATCACCATCATGGGCAAATATGCTTCATCCCAGAGATGAAGGAATACTTCAACATACATAAATTAATAAATGTAATCCACCATATAAACAAACTGAAAGACCAAAATCATGTGATCAAGTCTTAAATGTTGACAAATTCCAACACCCCTTCAGGATAAAATTCCTGGAAAGACTATGGATATAAGACACATACCTCAATATAATAAAAGCAGTTTACAGCAAACCCATAGCCAACATAAGCTTAAATGGAGAAAAAATTTAATCATTCCACTAAAATCAAAAACAAGACAAGGTTGTCCACTCTCTCAAAACATGTTCAATATAGTACCTGAAAAAAAATTGAGTGGGAAAGGAAAATGGGAACGGATGGAGTCAAAATATCCTCCATTACAGTTGATATTGTTGTATACAAAAATGACCCTGAAAACTTCAACAGGAAACTCCTACAGCTTGGAAACACAGTCAACAAATTAGCTGGTTATAAAATTAACTCACAAAATGTAGTAGCATTCCTATATGCAAATGACAAGTGGACTCAGAAAAGACTCAGAGAAACAACAGCTTTCACAATAGTTGCCCTAAATAAAATATCTTGGGGTGACTCTCTAAACAATCAAGTGAAAGACTTTTATGATAAAAAACTTGAAGTCATTTTTAAAAGATATTACAAAATGAAAGGATCGAGCAAGCTTATGGATCCATAATGTTAATATAGTAAATTTGGCCAAACTTTTACACACACACACACACACACACACACACAAAGGATAGCTAAAGCAATCCTGAACAATAAAAGACACCACCACTCCTAAGCTCAAATTGTACTACAGAACTACGGTTATAAATATAGCACTGCAGTGGCATAAAAATAGACACATGGATCAATGTGGTTAAATTGAAAACCCAGACATAAATCTGCACACCTATAGACATCTGACTTTTGGTAAAGAAGTCAGAAATAGACGCTGGAAAAACAAAGCATCTTCAACAAATGTGCTGGTCAAACATGATAGCTTTACATTGAAGAATGCAAATAGAGCCACACATCTCACACAAAACTCTGCAGCCAGTCCTAATGAGATCTAATAGACTAGGGTCAGATATAAGGGGAAAGAGGACTTCCCTTATCAGTAGACTGGGGGAAGGGAATGGGAGGAGAAGAGCGATGAAGGGTAGGATTGGGAGGGGTTGAGGATTGGGAGAGGCTGCAGCTGGGATAGAAAATGAACAAACTGTAATTAATCAAAAAAATTAAAAGTCTTAACACCAGAGGGGAGGATCCAAGATGGCTGCCACGAGAGAACACTGTGTCTGAGGAGTAGGAGAGCAGAAACAACGCAGCGACCAGAAGACTGAACTCTGGGACCTAAAACGCCAGCATTGTGAATGCCAGGTGAGCGGAACTCCTACGGGGAGAAAATCAAGTGGGAAAACCCTAGAGACACCCAGTTATTACCTGGAGAAATTTCCCGATGACCAGTGGTGCACAGCTCTGATCTGAAAGAGCAGCCACGCTGGGTGCCCGCACCCGCCATTATAGACTGGATCCCACAGTCTCGCGGGCAGTCTCAGGAGGAACCGGGTGTTGTTTTCACTGAACTGCACACTACAAGCTCACACTGCACCTGAGATCTGCTTCAACCCGCGGGTGTGTGGCGGGCACAAACCAATCATTGGAACCAACCCAGTCTGAGTGGATTGGGGGACCATTTTGACCAGTCCGCACACTGCGGGGGCGCC
>CM053745.1:33849540-33875809 GCA_028658305.1 Pachyuromys duprasi | reverse complement strand
AGCAAATGACCTCGCTGTGTACTTGAGCATCTTTTGGATATATGCCTAAGAGTGGTATAGCTGGATCTTGAGGAATCACTGTTCCTAATTGTCTAAGAAAGTGCCAAATTGATATCCAGAGTGGTTGTACACGTTTGCATTCCCACCAGCAATGGAGGAGGGTTTCCCCTTTCTCCACAACCTCTCCAGCATGTGTTGTCACTTGAGTTTTTGATCTTAGCCATTTTGATGGGTGTAAGTTGAAATATCAGGGTCCTTTTGATTTGCATCTCCCTGATGGCTAAGGACATTGCGCATTTCTTTAAGTGTTTTTCTGCCATTCTAGAGTCCTCTACGGAGAGTTCTCTGTTTAGCTCCATACCCCAGTTTTTAATTGGATTATTTGATTTGTTGCTTTTTAACTTCTTGAGTTCTTTATATATACTGGATGTTAGCCTTCTGTCAGATGTAGGATTGGTAAAGATCCTTTCCCAGTCTGTAGGCTGTCGTTTTGTTTTGATGACAGTGTCCTTTGCTTTACAGAAGCTTTTCAGTTTCATGAGGTCCCATTTATTTATTGTTGATCTTAGAGCCTATGCTGTTGGTGTTCTGTTCAGGAAGTAGTCTCCTGTGCCAATGAGTTCTAGGGTATTCCCCACTTTTTCTAAAATTGATATTTTGATCACATATATATCAGGATTATAGTTTCCCATCCCTCTATACCTTTCAATTCCTCCCCACCTCCTTTCACTTCTGAATGACCCTTTTGAATTTCTTATTAGAAAACAAACAAACTTCAAAGGGCAGATAATAAAATATAATATAATAAGATAAAACAAAAATTAACAAATCAGAATAGGTCAAAACAAACAAACAGAAAAAAAAAAGCTCAAGGAAAAGTACAACAGATGTAGATACAGAGACCCACTTAGGAATCTCCTACAAACACTAAAGGACAACCTTAATATGTATACAAAGGATATGTTACATCAAGTAAGAGAGATAGATAGATGATAGACAGACAGATAGACAGATAACAACATTAAATAAAAAAATTTAAGACTTGAGTAAACATTATGAAACAAAGAACCTTCAAAGATGCCATTGAGTTTGTTTTCTTTTTTACTTTTTTTTTATTTTTTACAAATTCTGCACTTTGTATCCCCCTCCCTCATCCCCTCTCTCTTCTCCTCCCATGCCCTTTCCCCAGTCCACTGATAGGAGAGGTCCTCCTCCTCTTCCATCTGACCCTAGCCTATCAGGTCTCATCAGGACTGTCTGCATTGTCCTCCTCTGTGGCCTGAAAACTCTGCTGCACTTCAGGGGGAGGTGATCAAATAGCCAGCCCATGACTTCATGTCAAAGACATACTATGTTCCCCTTACTAGGGAACCCACTTGGATACTGGACTGCCATGGGCTACATCTGTGCAAGCATTCTAGGTTCCCTATTTTCTCCACCTTCCAAGGTCTATTCCATTTGCCTTCTGAATGAGCATCTTACCCAATGTCTTCCTTCTTGTCTAGATTCTTTAGATTTTAGTATGTTTATCCTATATTAAATGTCTAATGTCAAATTATAAGTGAGTATATACAAAATGTATCTTTCTGCTTCTGGGATACTTCACAAAAGTATCTGCTGCCAAGCGTGACAGTTTATATTCAATTCCCCAAACCCACACAGTCACAGAGAGAAAGAGAGAGAGAGAGAGACAGAGAGAGAGACAGAGACAGAGACAGAGAGGTGGCTCAGTGATTAAGAACACTTGCTGCTCTTATAGAGAACACACATCAGCTGTTTGTAACTCCAGAGTTTCTTTTCTATTGACCGTTCACTACTAGGCATGGAGCCTGTCCTTAAGAACAGTTCCTCGGTGAGATTCTCTCAGAAAAAAATTAAATTTTCATTTGTAAGTGGTTATCAAAGATAGCTTTTTGGTTAGGGATGGGGATATATGTCCACTTCTTTCAGTTCTAGGATAGAGTGTGGTGCAGACCCACTTAGGCTCTGTGCATGGTGCCTCAGTTTCTGTGAGTTCACATGTGTTTCAATCTTGTTGATTTAGAAGGCCCTTTTTGGTGTCCTCCCTCCCCTCTGGCTCTTAGATTCTTTCTACCTCTTTTTCCCTGAGGGTTACCTGATCCCTGAAGGGAGGGATTTGATGGAGACATCCAAAGTGTTCCAAGATATCTCATTGTCTGTGCACTTTCTGGCTGTGGGTCTCTATTTGATCCAGGAAGCATCTCTGATGGTGGCTGAGCCAGGCACTATTCTCTGAGCAGAATATCTTTAAGAGTAGTTATTTTTTTACTGTGTCTTCTTTAGTAGAACAGTATTTCCATATTTTGTTTTACCATACACCTTTAAATGATCTAGTCTTAGGTTCTTGGTCACCTAAGTAGTGTTATGTATGGGTTCCATCACATGTATTGGGCATAAAGTCAAACTGGTTACTCCCACAAACTCTGCGCCACCATTGCACTAGAATAACTTGTAGACAGAACACCATTATAGATCAAAGTGTTTGTAGCTGCAATGGTATTTACATTGCTCATGTGGTGGAATTCAGTGTCCCTTCCTATACCAGAGATAGTTGCAAGAGTGAAGGCTCTATATAGGCACCAACTTGACTTCCTGTATTCAATGAGATATGTAGGTGCTATCGCCATCAGTGTGGCCTTGCCTTCAGTTTGTGTAACACAACAGCCTGGGTTGTTTGAATCACATGGGATTTGTTTGACTAACAACTCAATTAAATCCCAGTACTGGAAGCTTAATTTGGTAACAAGAAATGTACGGTTGGAACTGTCTCCCCATTATTTGGCAAATTCATTTAGATTGCCTTCATATATGCATTTGCCATATTAGCTTTTCATGCTACCTCTCAAATGGCCCTTAATTTTAACTGTTCTCCCTGTAGTCACTCTATTGTTCCCCTCTTCTCTCTTCGTCCACACTTGATTCTCCCTTCTAATCACCACCTCCTTCATCCACCTATAACTATTTATTTATTTGTTTCCTTCAGGAACTTGTATGTCCATATGTTTGGTACATGGATGTTAAGAACTTCAAAGTCCTCTTGGTGGATGGTTTTCTTTGATGAGTATGTAGTGTCCTTGCTTATCTCTTCTGATTAGTTTTGTTTTGATGTCTACATTGTTAGATAATATAATGGCTACACAATCTTTCTTCTTAGGTTCATTGGAATATCTTTCTCTGTACTTTTTCCCTGAGATAATAGCTATCCTTGATGTTGAGGATAGATATAATTTCTTGAATGCAGCAAAAGAACAAAACTTGTTTTCACATTCATTCTGTAAGTCTGTGTCTTTTTAGTGGAGGAATTGAGATCATTAATATAGAGAGATATCAATAAGCAGTGTTTGTTGATTCTTGTTATTTTGTTGTTCTGAGCTAAATGTGTGTGCTTCCCCTCCTTTAATTAGTTGGTTTAGAATTATCCCTTGTGTTGTCTTGACTGTGGTTAACCTCTTTAAGTTAGAGTTTGCCTTATAGCACCAGTAGGGCTGAATTTGTGGATAGTGCTTAAATTTGGTTTTATTGTGGAATGTCTTATTTTTCTCCATCTATTGTGATTGAAATTTTTGCTAGGTATAGTACTGTCTGCTACAATCTGCAATCTGTTGTTTTGTAGAATATCTGTCTAGGCTCTTCTGGCTTCTAGAGTCTCTGTTAAGAAGTCAGATGTTATTCTAATAGATCTGCCTTTATATATTGCTTGGTCTTTTTTCCTGCAGCTTTTAGTATTATTTCTTTGTTCTGTGTGTTTAGCGTTTTGATTATTATGTGCCAAGGTGATTTTCTTTGCTGGTTCTGTCTATTTGGTGTTCTATATGCTTTTTGTACCTTGTTGGGCCTCTCCTTTAGTTTAGGGAAATTTTCTTCTATGATTCTGTTGAAAATATTTTCTGTGCTTTTGAATTGGCTATCTTATCCTTATTCAATTTCTGTTATTCTTAGATTTGGTCTTTTGACCATGTGTCAGATTTCCTACAAATTTTATGCCAGAATACCTTCTTTTTTTACTTTTTTTTTTTATTGATGAGCCTGTTTCTTCTATCATGTCTTTAATGCCTGAGATTCTCTCCTCCATCTCTTACATTCTATTGGTGAGGTTTGCCTCTGAGGTTCCTGTACAAGTTCTTAAATTTTAATTCCAGATTTCTCTCAATCTGGGTTTCATAATTATTCTATTTCTACTTTTATGTCTTAAACTGTTCCCTTCTACTTTTTCTTCTACATTTCCTTCTACTTTTTATGTTTCATAGGTTTCTTAGAGTGTTTATTAATTTTCTCTTTAAGAACCTTTATCAAAATTCAAAAAGGCTATTTTAGTAATTTTGTGTGTGTGTTTCAGGTTTGTTGCCTTTCTTGGGGCCTACTGTAGTAGGGCTAGGGCTGTTGAGCTCTAGTAAAGATATATTTTCCTGGCTGTTATTGACTGTGATTTTATGCTGATGTCTAAGCCTCTGGGTTCAGGATTATTGCAATTCTAGGTGCTGATATCTGGTCTTGTCTTTATTGGGTGGGTGTTTTGTCTCTTTGTTTCTGTTGTCCTCTCTGGTTCTTAGGAGGATGCGGTAGTAGTATGCTGCCTGGCAGGGAATTCTTCTTGGGTTTTCTTAGGTGTGACCACTGAGAGTTCTGGGTTAAATGTATTTCTAAGTATTGGGAGCTGACATTTATGAATAAATATGGTCTAGAAAGATGATGGGGCACTGAGTAAATCCAGAAGAGAGTGGAAAGCAAAGTCTTCCAACAGGATCTGCTTATTCCATTGGAAATGGGAGCAAGAGTGGGGAGTAAAAATAGTAAGTAGTCTGCTACATTGCTTTGGATGAGAGTAGGGTGTTGGATTTGAAGGAGAGTAATTATCTGGAGCTCATCTACATGCTTTGCTTGCCTACTTGCTTCTCTGCAAAGCTTGACCTGTGGGTTCCCAGGAAATGCCTGCTTTAGTTTGGGGCTGGGATAGCAGAATGAATTGGGAGGAAGTTTGGAGGGGAATACCAGCTCTGTCTGCTGGAGATGGAGGCAGAGAGAAGAGGGAAACTGAAATAGGTATTCTGTTACAGAGTTAGAGGCGAGATTGAGGGATTGACTAAAGAGAAGAGAAGGAGGAAGTAAAGATCCAAAGGTAGGCTCCCTTCTTCCCTGGTTGGAGTGGTATTTTGTCTTAGCTACTGTTCTATTGCTGTGAAAGGTATCATGACTAAGATAATGCTTAGAAAGGAAAGCATTTATTTGGTGACAGAGGCTTAGTGAATTATCATCATGGCAAGAAGCCTGGCACTGAAGCAGTAGTTAAGCTAAGTCCTGTGTCCTGAACTGCAGAGAGACAGAGACAGAGCTGAGCTCCAGTAAAGACTTATTACAGCCATGAACTCAATGGCTGGCTTGTCGATACCTCCCTCCCCAGGGAGGCACAGCCTAACTAGATCCCAGAAGAGGACATTGCAGCCAGTCCTGAAGAGACATGATAAGCTAGGGTCAGAGGGAAGGGGGGGGGCGGTCCTCCCCTATCAGTGGACTTGAAGGGGGACAGGGAGGAGATGAGGGAGGGATGGGGAGAGTAGGAGGGAATAAGGGAGGGGGCTACAGCTGGGATACAAAGTATATAACCTGTGATTAATATGAAAATAAATAAATTACTTTAAAAAAAAGACTTATTATCCTGGGCTTACTTAATACTGGCTTTTGACACCTCAAAGCCCACTCCCAGTGACACACTTCCTCCAAAAATACACATCTCTTTTTTTTTCAACTTCTCAACATTTTTATTTTTTATTTTTTAATTACACTTTTACTTTTTAAATATTAGTTACAGTTTATTAACTTTGTATCCCAGCTGTAGCCCACTCCCTCATTCCCACCCAATCCCACCCTGCACCCCTCATCTTCTCCCTGCCCCTTTACAAGTCCACTGATAGGGGAGGTCCTCCGCCCCTTCCATCTGACCCTAGCTTATCAGGTATCTTCAGGCCTGGCTGCAAAGTCCTCCTCTGTGTCCTAGCAGGGTTGCTCCTCCTTCAGGTGGCAGAGGGGAGGTCAAAGATCCAGCCATTGAATTCATGTCAGAAATAGTCCCTCTTCTTTTTACTAGGGCACCCACTTGTATACTGAGCTACCATGGGTCACATCCAAGCAGGAGTTCTAGGTTATATCCATACATGGTCCTTCGATGGAGAAACAGTCTCATAAAAGACCCCTGTGCCCAGATATATTTGGTCCTTGTGGAGCTCCTGTCCTCTCCAGGTCATACTAACTCCTCCTTCTTTCATATGATTCTGTACTCTGCTGAAGGTTTGGTTAGGAGTCTCAGTATCTGCTTTGATACACTGCTAGATAGAGTCTTTCAGAGGCCCTCTGTGGTAGGCCCCTGTCCTGTTACTTCTTTTCTCCTACATCCAATGTCCATCCCATTTGTCCTTCTAAGTGATGCTTGATCATCTTACCCCGGGTCCTCTTTCTTATTTATCTTCTTTAGGAATACACATCTCTTAATCCTGTAATCCTTTCTAATGGTGCCACTCCCTAGCAAAAAGCATTCAAATATATGAACCTATGGGCATCATTCCTATTCAAACCTCTACAGCTATGATTACCCAGTGATTACCTGATAGAGTTGGGAGTTAGATAAAACGATGAGTTGTGTGAACTGAGTTTAAGGTGGAAGACTCATGTAAGCTGTTGGAGATAGAAGGAGGGATGGAGGGTAGACTAAAGCAGGTGATATGCTACTATGGAGTTGTTCATGAGGCTGGGGGATTGCATTTGGATAAGGGGAAGAGGGGAAGATCTGTACTTAGCCTACCCATTTTTCTGGAGAGAGTGGTTGGAGATTCCCAGGAAATTCCCGCTATCATTAAGGACCATGATAATGGGATAAGACAGAGAAGGAAGGTTGGAAAAGAAGGTCTGATTGATCCCTTGGATATAAGGCAAAAATGAAAGGGAGGCCACAGCAGATGACATGCTGCTAAACTGGGGACAAAGTTGGGGGATGGGGTACGGAGAAGAGAGGGACAGGTAAAGAGCTGTAGTCAGCCTCTCTGTTTCCCTGGTCAGATTGACCTGCAAGCTCCAAGGGAATGCATGTTGGATAAAATGTTGAGTTCGGTAGGTGGGGCAGGTAGTTGGGTAGGTATGAGAGATTGGAGAAGAAGATCAACTTGGCCTCTTAAAGGTGAAGGCAGAGTGGTACAAAGGCCAAAGCAGATGGTCTGATAGAGAAGTGGGGGTGAGACTGAGGAATTAGATAGAGAGAAGAGGGTAAAGTGAAGACTGAAAGTTGGGTTACTATGTATGTCTTTCTGCTTATGGGATAGCTCACTCAGGATGATCTTTTCCAGCTCCTACCATTTACCTGCAAATTTCATGATTTCCTTGTTTTTTATTGCTGAGTAATATTCCATTGTGTAGATGTACCACAATTTCTGAATCCATTCCTCAGTTGAGGGACATCTGGGTTGTTTCCAGCTTCTGGTTATTACAAATAAAGCTGCTACAAACATGTTTGAGCATATGTCCTTATTGTGTATTTGAGCCTCTTTTGAATATATGCTTAGGAGTGGTATAGCTGTATCTTGAGGAAGAGCTATTCTTAGTTGTCTGAGAAAGCTCCGGATTGATTTCCAGAGTGATTGCACAAGTTTACATTCCCACCAGCAGGGGAGGAGGGTCCCCCTTTCTCCACAACTTCTCCAGCATGTGTTATCACCTGACATATACTATAGGATAAACTTACTAAAATCTGTACACCTAAAGAAACTAATCAAGAGGGAGGACTCTGGCTAAAATGCTCAATCCCCAGCCAGAAAGGCAAAGAGGATGGATATCAGAAAAAGGAGAAAACAGGGAACAAGATATGAGTCTGCCACAGGAGGCTTCTGAAAGGCTCTGCCCTACAGACTATCAAAGCAGATGCTGAGACATATAGCCAACCTTTGGGCAAAATGCAGGGACTCTTATGAAAGAAGTGAGAAATAGTAAGATCCGGGGAGGACAGGAGCTCCACAAGGAGAGCAACAGAACCAAAAACTCTGAGCATAGGGGGACTTTCCTGAGACTGATACTCCAACCAAGTACCACGCATGGAGATAACCTAGAACTCCTGCACAGATGTAGCCCATGGCATTTCAGTGTCCAAGTGGATTCCACAGTAATGGGAACAGGGACTGCATCTGGCATAAACTGATTTGCCTGCTCTTTGATCACCTCCTTCTGAGGGGGTAACAGCCTTACCAGGACACAGAGGAAGACAATGCAGCCACTCCTGATGAGACCTAATAGACTAGGATCAGAAGGAAGGAAAAGAGACCTCTCCTGTCAGTGGACTTGGGGAGGGGCATGCGTGGAGAAGGGGGATGAAGGGAAGGATTGGGAGGAGAGGAGGGAGGTAGCTACAGGGGGGATACACAGTGAATAAAGAATAATTAATACAAAATTAAAAATAATAATAATGAAATAAAATACAAATTCAGTTTTACAGAAAGAAAGAAAGAAAGAAAGAAAGAAAGAAAGAAAGAAAGAAAGAAAGAAAGAAAGAAAGAAAGAAAGAAAGTTGGGTTACCTCCTCTTCAAGATTTCAAATTTTGACCTGACAAATCAGCTTGTACTGCTGCTTTTTGTTAGAAAAACACAAGTAAATAAAGTAAATACTCTAATTAAAGTAACTAGGGAGAATTCTAATGAGAGTAATTTTAAAATAACTATCAAGAATTTTTAAATATTCATATGGTTTTAAAAAGTAGCAATTTCTAGTAGCAATTAGGTAAATAACTTTAAATATAAAATTTTATTTTGTGTGCCTAAAGTCCTAGTCTATTGGGAAAACATTTCCTGTTCCCCTCAAAAAAAAAGTTTTTCTAATTATGTGTACCAAAACCAGTTCTTAAAAATGTAAAATCAACCAAAAAAATGGAAGAGCAGATTCTGTCCTAAAGGATAGCAGGGTAAGAGGTGTCAGAAACTACTCAAATACATGAAGTTACACTCCTTGGAGTAGGTTGGATTTGGAAAGTACTATGTGCCAAGTAAAGGGAGGGAAAAAGAAATCCTAATTAAGAAAGAGCATTAACTCAGTATGACGACTGAGCATCCAGAATCCAGAGCTTCAACATTCTCTTTCAAAATGAAAAAAGAGAGCATCCAGCTAAAGCTCAGTCCAAAGGAGTGGCAAGCTGTTTCCTAGTGGCATGCCAAATCATCTGGAAGTAGCATATAATAAGAGCAAGGTAACCAGATGTACAGAAAATGTGTGTATATGCCACAGAGTGAACATGTTTTCCCAAAATGGACTATTTGTAGATGCTCTCTGCTATATACATCATCACCTCTGTTGTCCAGTATCCTTCCCCAGCAGAACACAAATTCTGTATCATTACCAATTCTGTATTAAATAAGAGTGGAGAAGTATGGTTCTGAGAGCAAAGGACTTTTTCTTGTGAAGGTGGTAGGATTTCAGTGCTGTGCCAAGGATAAACAGCACAGGGGGCCTGAGAGCTATCCCTGCATAGTTCAAGAGCAGCCAACCATCTTATCAGATAGAAGGGCTGCATATCCACCTGTTTGAGGGCTGGTAAGGATGGGAGCATAAAGTGATGCATGGACCTATGTAAGAAATGGAGGAATGGCTCTCAGGGCCAGGATTTGGGTGAGATGAATGCGGCAGTCACCATACTAAAGAGAATTTTTTTTTTCATTTGAAAGTTTGATAATTTTAGTGTTTACACACATTTTTGCCTTAATTTTTTTGTTTCTAAATTTTTAAATTTTATTTATTTATTACAATTTATTCACTTTGTATCCCAGCCTATAGAGCTCTCCCTCATCCCCTCCCAGGTCCACCCACACTCCCTCTTCTCCACCTTTGCCCCTTCTCTAGTCCATTCAAAAGGGAGGACCTCTTTCCCTTCTATCTGACCCTAGCCTATCAGGTCTCATCAGGACTGGCTGTATCATCTTCCTATGTGGCCTGGCACCAAAGGGAGGTGATCAAAGAGCCAGCCACTGAGTTCATGTCAGAGGCAGCCCCTATACTTCTTTGCCATTTGGAAACTGAGCAGCCTATGGGCTTCCTTTGAATAGGAGTTCTAGGTCCTCTCCATGCATGGTCGTTGGTTGGAGTATCTGCAGGCCCACCTGGGCCCAGGTTTTTTGGCTCTGTTGGTCTTTTTATTGGGTTCCTATCCCCTCCAGGTCTTTCTATCTCCCTCTTCTTCCATATTTCCTGCACTCTGTCTAAAACTTGGCTATTGGTCTCAGTATCTCCTTTGATACCCTGGTGGGTAGAATCTTTCAGAGGACCCCTGTGGAAGGCTTCTGTCCTGTTCCCTGCCTTCTCCTACCTCTTATATCTACCCTGTTTGCCCTTCTGAGTGAGGTATCAGCCTCTTCCCTAGGGTCCTCCTTGTTTTGCTTTTTTAGGATTGTAGATTTTAGTATGTTTAATCCCATATTTTATGGCTAATATCCACTTAAAAATGAGTATATACCCTCTGTGTCTTTCTGATTCTGGATTGCCTCATTTAGGAGGATCTTTCTTGCTTCCATCCATTTGCCTACAAATTTCATAATTTCCTTGTTTTTAGTTGCTGACTAGTATTTAATTGTGTAAAAGTACCACAATTTCTGTATCCAGAAATTCAGTTGAGGGACATGTAGGTTGTTTCCAGATTCTGGCTATTATGAATAATGTTGCTATGGACATAGTTGAGCAAATGTCCTTGTTGTATGGTTGAGCATCTTTCGGATATATGCCCAGCATTGGTATAGCTGAATCTTGAGGTAGTACTATTCCTAATTTTCTGAAAAAAATCAAATAGACCCATATTTAACACCCTGCACAAAAATAAAATCCAAGTGGATCAAAGACCTCAACATAAAACTAGACACATTAAATCTCTTAGAAGAAAAAGTGGGAAAGGGCCTTGACCTCATTGGCACAGAACATAACTTCCTGAACAGAACACCAACAGCACAGGCTCTAAGATCAACAATCAATAAATGGGACCTCATCAAACTAAAAAGTTTATGCAAAGCAAAGGACACTGTCATCAGAACAAAACGACAGCCTACAGACTGGGTAAAGATTTTCACCAACCCTACATCTGACAGAGAGCTAATATCCAGAATATATAAAGAACTCAATAGGTTAAACAGTAACAAACCAAGTAACCAATTTAAAAAATGTGGTACAGAGTTAAACAGAGGAATATCTGTAGATATTCTGTAGAGGAATATCGAATGACATAGAAACACGTAAAGAAATGTTCAAAGTTCTTAGTCACCTGAGAAGTGCAAATCAAAATGAATCTGAGATTCCACCTTACACCCATCAGAATGGCTAAGATGAGAAACTCAAATGACCAATACATGCTGGAGAGGATGTGGAGAAAGGGGAACACTCCTCCATTACTGGTGGGACTGTAACCTTGTAACCTTGGAAATTTTTATTTTTAATGTACACTATGTATACACAGTTTTGAGATTGTGTTTGCTTCTTAGGTTTGTACCTTTGAAGAGTCTTGCCTCACCTAGCATTGGTGGTGATATATCAGTGTAAAGAAATTAGAAAAGGAGGTTCAAGGCTTTTTTTTTTAGTTTGTTTTGTCCTAGTCCATCTTGTTTTGTTTTATATAATTTTATTTTATTATTAATTTTTTGGATTCCTGCTTGTTTTCTAAGAGAGACAGACAAGATATGGAAGTGGATGAAAGGGGAGATAGGGAGTAAATGGGAGCAGAAGGAAAACCATAATCAGAATATATTTCACATTTAAAAAATCTATTTTCAATGCAAGAGGGAAAAAACAGGAGAAACTCAGAAAGTAAACAGCTTGCCACACAAGCTTCAGGATCTAAGTTTCATCCCCAGCAACCATCTAAAAGCTGAGCACAGTGGCAAGTACCTATACCCCAGCACAGGGTAAATGGAGACAGAAGGATTACTATGGCATGTTAGGCTGGAAGTCTAGATGAATCCATGAATACTAGATTAAGAAAGGCCACCTTAAAAATTAAAGCTAGCGAGAAAAACACCAGACATGAACCTCTGGCCTCCACATAGCCATGTATGTGTAAGCACTCATGTGTATGTACGCACACACACACAGGGAAAAGCAGGGGGAGGGAGAGTGAGAGCAAGAGAGCACATTAAGAAAAGGAAAGTAAAGGAAGCCAGTGATGTTGGACTAAAGATTTAAGAAGAGATAAAACCTCAGTACTTCTGCTAGGTCGAATTCCTACATTCCTACCCTTTGGGAAGATTCCCCTTTGTTCCTCAGAAAGACAATAGTAAGGACCATCACTAAATGAGTATTGATATGATGTGGCAACTTAAGTTAGGAATCCTTGTGAAATCACCATTAATGCTGTTTCTTTTGCTGTTAAACACACCTTGATAATGCTCAGTTGCATTCAGGAGGATATTTATAGTTTCTGAGCTAAGCACTTTTTCTAGGGCTGTATAGTCAATAAGTGAAGTGGTGTAGCTAAAGCTCATGTCTATCTAAATTCAAAGCATACAGCATTAATTCCTGCCCCCAAAAGCAAAAAGAAGGCGAGAGATTTCATTGCAGAATTAAAAAATTATCAAGGCTGAAATGTGCTGATTCCATGTATTTCTTCTTAAAGGAACCTTTCCCCTCCTTGCTGTATATACAGAGTGTGTTCCAAACTATAAGAAAGGACAAAAGCTTGTCTGGAGCTCAGTAATTGAAAGGCCATGCATGTTCCTAAAGCGAGGGAATAATTCTGCATCTAAAACACAAAGAAATACATTTGAAACCTGAATAGAACTTGTGACAAATATAAACTCTTTTTCTTTCTCCATTTCAGTCAGACAACTAAAGCACTCAGTATATTCTCAACCTGAGATAATGCCAGAGACACCCAGGGTATCAAAGGCCTCTGAGAGTCCGGCATAGCAAGAAGAATGAGTATTAGAAAGTGAGAATAGCTGACAGTCAAAAGCATGTTCTTTTTTTTTTTTTTTTGACCTGCTGTGTACCTCAAATGTATGGTCATAACAGTGTTGCTCACTAAAAGCCAAACGAGATCCTGTGAGGTTAGCCAAATGAGGTCAATAACTCATTGCAATCCCCAAAGACAGCATTTTTTAATTTGTTCTGCCATCTGAAGTCTTAAGGGTGCACTTCCAAAGTGTGTGAAATTCTCAATAAAGCTCTCAGAGAGCACATCCCTAGAGTGCCAAAGGGAACTATCCTAAAAGTATTTTTGTCAAAAACACCAAGATACAGTTTCTCCAACCAAGGACCATGTATGGATGTGGCCTAGAAATCCCGCTCAGATGTGGCCCATGGTAGCTCGGTGTCCAACTGAAGACCCTAGTAAGAGGAACAGGGACTGTTTCAGTCATGAACTCCATGGCTGACTCTTTGACCCTCCCCCATACATGCCAGGGAGTGACAGACTGGCTAGATCCCAGAGGAGGACATTGCAGCCAGCCCTGAGGAGACAAGATGATCTGGGGTCAGATGGAAGGGGAGGAGGTCCTCCCCCGTAGTTGGACTTGGAGAGGGCAGGGAGGAGATGAGGGAGGGATGAGGAGAGTGGGAGGGAATGACGGAGGGGGCTACGCCTGGGATGCAAAGTACCTAACCTGTGATTGATATAAAAATAAATAAATTACATATAAAAAAGAATGTAAACTCAGAGGAAATCTGAAAACATATGAAAAATAAAGGGCACTGTTAAACCAAAACTGGAAAAAAAAAAAACACCAAGCTAACAGTTCCAACTGGTATCAAAGCACTCAGATTTTGTTTTGGACTCTAACCCATGTCATATTTAGATTAATCATAATGTTAATTGATAAAATAAAAAGAGCCAGATACCCTACAATGAAAAACCTAGAGAATAAAGCCATTGGATTGTATCACTCTGAAACTTTTTACTTTATTGATTTATTATTTATTACAATTTACTCACTTTATATTCCAGATGTAGCCCCCTCCCTCATCTTCTTCCAGTCCGAATCTTCCTTCCCTCTTTTTCCCTATGGCCATCCCCTAGTCCACTGATAGGGGAGGTCTTGCAACCCTTCTATCTGACCCTAGCCTATCAGGTCTCATCAGGACTGGCAGCATTGTCTTCCTCTGTGGCCTGGCAAGGCTGCCCCACCAGGAGGAAGTGATTCCTGAGTTCATGTCAGAGACAGCCCCTCCTCCCCTTACTAAGGAACCCAAATGGGGACTGAGCTCCCTATTATTTAGAAAATAATCCCACTAAGATTTTAAACATTCATGATTCTTTGTTTTAACAGTGTATCATAAGAACCAAGTAGGTGTTCATTGTGATGATAATACCATCTGTCTTTAAACTTCTAAAGGGAAAAATATGCTTTTTAAATTGAAAGGTAGGGGGTTCTATATATTCTGTCTAAATCTTACAATAAGATTTTTATCTTGGAAAGGGGCAGGGAGGAGATGAGGGAGGGGGCTACGGCTGGGATACAAAGTACATAACCTGTGACTGATATAAAATATTAATAAAAAATAAAATAAAAATGTTAAAAAAAGATAATTATCAATTCTGACATGCCACTTCTCTTTTCAAAAGAAAAGTTTAGACTTGAAGGATTTCCTTCTTGCTCTGGGGAAAAGCAATTGGGAAAAGATAAGCAAATATGAGCCACTGTGCCCTGTGGGATAGCACTTAATTCTGCCTTAACCTGTCCCCACCCAAAGAACTGCAAACTGGCAAAGCCGTTAATAAAATTTACAGCAAACATTTAATGTGCTATTTTAGGAACAAAATGTAAAGTTTATATATTATTTGAGAGCAAGCCCATGTTTGTGTATGAAGTCCTGGTAAGAATTCTTGCCAGGGAAAGATTGTTGTGAGAAAAATTCTACTGTAACCATAATCTAAAAGTATGGCTAAGAGGCCCTAAGTAGGAAAACCATGGCCCTGGCAGAAGAATGCTTACCCAGAGTGTCAGTCCCATTGTCATCACTGGAGTGTGCAGCATGCACTCAACCCATGTATGCTGTGACCTTGGGCACACTGATAGAAGACTAAACTATTCAGAACAAGCAGAGCCTTTTGAAACCAAGGTAGTTCTATTTAAGGGACAGGTTGAGCCACATAATCTAAGTCTTCCAGGCAGAACAAAAAAGCAGGGTCACTTATCTCAACTCACTGTGGGAACATTACACTTCTCTCAGAATTATCTATAATGCTTACCTTAATGCTGTGTTTTCAGCCAATTTTGAAAGCTAAAGTCTGCCCAGGATAGCTTCTGTTGGCCTTTCATCTCTACTTCAAGTCCCCCTTGTGCCAGGTCTATAAAATCACTAAGTATCATGCCTATCTTAATATAGTGGACTTCTTAGTTAGCTTGAGATCCCAGACCATAACAGGCCTTCCTCTGAGCAGACTGAGACACAGGAGAAGCAGGAACCAAACTAAAATAAAACACTGTTAGAGATTATCAAGATGAAAAAGAAAAACCACATTTTACATGAATTATTCAACACACCGTATAGATTTTTACTTTATCAATATTTATATTTGATGGAAATAAGATTTTCAACCCATCTTTTCTTCTACAATAACAGAAAAGCAAGAAAGAGCAGAATACAATGAGCCAGCTTCAAAAGCAAATCAACAACGATTAATGAAATGGAGGCCATGAATTTGAAAGAGAGCAAGGAGATGTATATGGAAGGCTTTAGAGGCAGGAAGGAGAGGTATGATATAATTACACTTTGATTTCAAAAAATAATAAAAAATAAAAAGCAAACCATATTCTAGGAGAATCCTTGTATGTGGCTTTACATAGGTTATTTTCAGAAAATACAGTAAAGACATCATAATGAGAATAAACAATATAAAGCCTTCAGGGGAAATTTAGGTGGTCTTCAACAGAGTTTGTGAGCTCTACATTATCTCCCTCTTTTTCATCACTGAGTGTGGAGGGCACAAGGTCTTCATGCTCACAGATAGCACTAGGGAAGCAAGAAATACTCAGCGTACCAGCTTTTCTTTTCAACAGAAGGGATTTATACCTGTTTCCATGCTGAAAGCTGGGTCTAGACATAGTTAATACCTGGTGATCTTTGCTATGGGCAGGGCCAGGCTGATCATAATCCCTAAGACTGTTCTGTTTATCCCAGACTCCTCCCAGGCTCCTGAACATTCTCTCCCAGTCAACAGAACCCATTCTTAGGAAAGAGGTAGCAGGCATTTTGCAAAAGACATGAACTTTGCAAATGAGTTTAGATGTAGTCATGTCCTAAAATTTTGTGTGATCATTTCCACGGGGAAACTTTTTGTCCAGTGTTATGCTATGACTGAAGGTCAAAAATAAATGGCTCAGAGTTGGCTCTAGAAGTTTGAACCAACATCAACTAACCTATGCTGAACTGAATATCCTTCTTGCCTCACATGGATCATTACCCTAACAGCCATGGTGTTTGAAGGGACCCCCATAATTGAGCCTTGTCTTAATTACCTCAAAACACAACATATACCCTAAAACTTTCCAGTCAAACTTTGGTTATTGAAGTTTTTGTGGCATTATCTTCAGAGTCTTCTGGTTTGACCCCTCATTGCCATATGCATTGATTCCTACAACCCAGCCTCTGCTCAGAGTCATCCCATAAGAGACAGACCCTTGGATTTTGAGGATTGGCTATTGTTGTCATATTTTTCTTACATCACTTTCAAATAATGACAACAGGTTCCTGACAGAATTGTTGCCCCCATCCCAATAGGAACCTCGTTTCAATTTAAGCCACATTCAAGACAATCTGTTCCCCTCAGTGAAGGCCATTGTAGCAAAGATAGAAAGTGGGGATTTCCTTGCTTCCTGGAGAATTAGAACAGCTGAAATGCCGAGAGGATTTGGAAAGCATTAAAATGAATTTCACTTTTTCTCAGTTCAAATGGACTGAAAGAAAAGGGACATTTATTTCCATGACTACTTCAGGTAAAGCCTGAAATCCTCTGGTTTCTTTAAAGTCTTCGCTTTTGTGTGAGAGATTGCACTGTCTTTCATCAATAAACCCATAAGGGCTTTAGAGCTCTGCAATCCTTGTAAGCAATCCCAATATGACTTAATGTTATTTTCTGGGTTTTGTTCTTCACCTTGACAGCAATTCAGAATGGATTATAATGAATCCATTTTTGTTTCTACACTTCCAATTGCTTCACAAAATATGCTTTTAAAAGAAATAAAAATTATTTCAGTGCTGCAGAATTGCCCTATACTTCTATACACATTTGGAAGAAACCTCAAGAGTCCATAATAGGCAATTTCCTGACTGCAAAATGAAACCACTGTAAAATTATCCCTTAGAAATAACTGACAAACATTGGTCAGGGAATCTTATAGAAGAAGGGGGATATAGAAGATCTGGAAAGGACAGGAGCTCTACAAGGAGACCAACAGCCAAAATATCTTTGCCCAGGGTGGCCTGCAGAGACTGATGAATCAACCAAGGACCATGCATGGAGAGGACCTAGACCCCCTGTTTAGATGGGCCCCTATGGAGTCCCCTAGTAAAGGGAGTAGGGGCATTCTCTGGCATACATTTGGTTGCCTGCTCTTTGATAACTTCTCCCAAGCAGGCTGTCCTTAGGCATAGAGAAAGGGGATCCAGACAGTGCTGATGAGACTTGATAGGATAGGGCCAGATAATAGGGGAGGAGGACCTTCCCTATTAGTGGACTAGGGGAGAGACATAGAAGGAGGAAGAGAGAGGGTGGGACCAGGAGGAGATGAGGAAGGGGGCTACAGCTGAGATACAAAGGGAATAAACTGTAAATAATAATAATAATAATAAACTTAAAGAAATAAAATAAATAATTGACCCATCTGGTTATAAAGATCTACAAAAGTGTGATATCACAATCTTGCTCTGCCACTAACCAGTGACAAATATATGTTATTATTCAAATACTCACACACTAATTAAATCTACTTGTTCCACAGTGAAAAGATATACTGGGTAGATATTAATTTTAACTTAACTTGATAATCATTTATTGAACAATTTTTATATTTAAGAACTTTACTAAGCACCAGTGTTAAAAACTGAAATCTGTAACACCAACCTTGAGAAAAGTTGAAATCTAGTGAGTAAATAGACATATAGACATCATAATAACGCTAGATAATAATCATAATTGTTAATCATTAAGCTGAGAAAACATTTTTAAACATTCTGTAAAAACAGACACGAGGTAGAACCAAAAGGTGAATCTGAATGACCCTTCTTGAGTCTGGCAAAGGTATCATTGTGAGGAAATGCAAAGAGTATGAAGAATCACAATGATGGCTCAGAAGCAACAGTCCAGTATCATAGTATTTTATCTACTTTATAATTGATATAAAAGTACTTTATTGTTTTGTGACTAACATGGCAATTATGGGCCATAAGGAGAAGCAATGATTTTGTAGAAGAAGGACCTTTTTGTAAGGTAAGTACAACATCCTGCTCACTCAAAATATTTCTTAATTAAAAAAACTGATGGTTTTGATGGACATAAATCTCAACAGTAACTAGTATGTCAAGGCAGTCTCAATGGTTCAATACTGGCACTTATATCTCAGAAGAAACCAACAGGTACCTAACTGGACTTAAGGCTCACTCAATGGGAGAGAATTCATACCTGCTATTGTAAATTTAGTTAAGTTCCATAGCTGGTATGATCATTAATTCAAGGGGAGAATCTGTTACTACCACATTCCGAAACCAGTTAAAAAAAAGAGAGAGCGAGAGAGAAACAATTATATTCTAAATACCGGCCTTATATGCTGGAGCATATAAGAAGTGCAGCCCTCACCCTTCACAAAGGAAGCTTCTTTGTACTGTAGTCACTGCAGATGGTGACTATCACAGAAATTGACAACAGGTCAAAAGGCAGACAAAAATTGACTATAGGGTTCTCCCTCTCAATCTATACATTTACCTTATAACTGCTAAATAAGACACTCAGAAAACAACAAATAAGAGATGACCAAATAAGATAAGGCAGTATCTTCTATACAACAGGGAGCTACATCCATGAAATCTTAACAACATAGTCACTAAACAAAAAGTACATATTAACAATATCACTTGACACACAACATGGTTAGCGGAAACCTCACAATGCCCCAGCCCTAGATGAAGAACTGCAGGCAATTAACTGATACTAAAAGATGGAGAATAAGTCTTCTCCAGAGACAAGCCCCATCCCAATAAGTAATCCAGTCCAAGTGATCATTTTAAAACACATACATGTATAAACAACACTAAAAGGCCTAAGTAGGATATATTTACATATATATTTGCATATGCATATATGTAGCATGCAGTAGATATTGTTACATATATGTGTAACAATAATAATTAAGAAGAAGTAATGAAGTTGAGTTAAAGTGGGAGGGGCAGGAGAGGAGCTAGAGGAAGAACAGTTTAGTGTAAAATGTTTTATTTCCAGATATATGTTTGGGTTTTTTGCATTTTTCTTAGAAATTGGACCTTTGTAAGAGCATAGATTTATCTATGGGTGCTTGGCTATATTCCATTAGTCTAAAAGTCTATTTTTTGTGCCAGTACCGTATGGTTTTTAATATTATGTCTATATACATAGTATGCATTGAAATTAAATACTGTGATACTATCTGCATAGATCTTTCTGCTTTACATTGCACTGGCTATTTGTGCTCTTTTATACTTCTGTATAGTTTTCAAGATTGTTTCTTTTTAGTTCTCTGAAGAATGTAATTAAAAATTTAATATGGATTGCATTTAGTAGGTAGATTTATTTTTATAATTTAGTCATTTTTACAATATTAACTCTGTCAATCCATGAGCATTGACAGCCTTTACATCTTGCTTCTTATTAAACCTTAAACCTGCTAAAGGTAGAACAGATCCAAAAAACCTGGGCCAAGGGGGCCCTGCAGAGACCTATTCTTCAACCAAGAACTATGCATGGAAAGGACATAGAGCCCCTGTTCAAAAGAAGCCCATAGGCTGTTCATTTTACAAGAGGGTTCCTTAGTGAGGGGTACAAGGGCTATCTCTGATATGAACTCAGTGGCCTGCTCTTTGATCATCTTCCCTAGGGGGTGCAGCCTTGTCAGGCCACAGAGGAATATGATGCAGCCAATCCTAATATTACCTGATAATTTAATTAATTAAAAATTTTAAAACTTCTAAAGGTAAACAGGTACCACGTTTCAGCATACAGGCATAAGAAAAGATTAAATAGTATGCTAATAGCATTGGAAATAATCCCAAGATTTGACAAATAGGATTTCATGCAATTAAATAACTTCTGCACAGGAAAAAGAAAAGTCATCAAAGTTATGAGACAGATAATTAATGAAAAAATTGTCAACTACACATCAGGCAATGTTCACTACTATATAGAATGTATAAAGAACAGGGATCCTGTAGGGGTCTGACCTAGGTCATATATACATACATATATATACATATATATACATATATATATGTATGTTATGGCTGAGTAGCTTGGTGTTCTTGTGGAAATCCAAAGAGTAGGAGCAGGGGCTGTCTCTGACCCTTTTGGGCTACTTGTGAGAGCCTTTTCTTCCTACTGGGTTGCCTTTTCCAGCCTTGATGTGACGGTATATAACTGGTCTTGTTATTACTTCTTTTGCCATGTTTGGGTGATATCCCTGGGAGGCCTGTTCTTTGTCTGGGGGGATGAGAGGGTATGGATCTGAGGGAAGAGGGAAGGGAAAGAGGAAGGGGAAATAAGAGGAATAGAAAACTGTAGTCCAGAGGTAATATATGAGAGAATAATAAAAAATAATTAATTAAAAATTAATTAAAGAACTGAAAACTTAAGTACCAATAGAGCAAACTATCCAATAAACTGGTGAATGAACTGACTAAACAGCTCTCAGATAAAGAAATATAAATCAGAAATAAATAATATGAAGTGCTCAATATCTATAGAGATCAAGACAAGAGCAAACAAACTGCTTTGAGAGTCTGTCTCACTAAAATCACCATGGCTATCATTAGGAAAACATGTGACATTGGAGCAGGATTCCTTATAAATATTCATGGAGCAGGGCTGTTCCTGACTCTGTTGCCTTCCTTTGGATCCCTTTCCTCTACCTTGGCTGCCTTGCCTGGCCTCAGTGGGAGAGGATGCACATAGTGTTTCTGAGACTTGATGTGCCAAGGTGGGTTGGTACTCATGGGGTGCTTCCTGTTCTCTGAAGGGGTGGGGGGCAAATGGGGGAAGGTGGGGCATGAGGGAAGGACTGGAAGGAAAGGATAGCGGAAAGCTTTGATCAGAATGTAAAGTGATTAAATTAATTAATGAAAAAAGTGTCCTTTTAGCTTCAGCACAGGGGAAAGATGCCTTGCACTCCTACCTCACACTGATTTCTATTCTTACTGCTTATTAAGAGAGAGCTCATCTAGCTTAAGATTTCAGTGATGGATTTTGCTTTGGCCATTCATCATTCATGGTCCAACTATCATTAATGAAGCATTACTAACGCAGAATGGAATCGCACGACTGTGAGACAACAATTAACATAATTAGCATATAATTCTCTGTAAATAAGGAAGCAGGAATTTAATTGAAGATCAAAATAGCCTATAGAGTTTGCCTTTCAAAAAGTTGCAACTCTGATAGTTCAAAAGTTTCCAAAGATTATAACTGTATCTACAAAAATGTCATATCCTCCTTTATGTAAATATGCAAATAATTTCTACAATATTTTAAAATAATCTATAAACTGACTCACTGAGAATAAACTGTCCAGTCCATTAAATGAATGATGAATAACAATAGAAGGAACGGTTATATGTTTTCAGTATTACTTCATGTGGTTAAAAGTAGAGAAACCAGAGAACGCTAAAAACTAACCTTAGAAAAAATGTGATTTTTTTTTTCATTGTTCCTTCTGGTATGGTAAACCCAGCCAGCTACTCCGAACCAGTGAGGTCCTGAATCTTAGGGAATTCCCACTGCCGCTTTCCTAAGCCAGTACTATTTTTAACTATATTCTAAACCTACAGAGAAGTGTAGCTCTCATCCCTCATCACAGCAAACAGAGACCATTTCAGAAAGCCACAACTCGGCAAAATGCAGAAAACAATTGCTTAGCTGCAGCTGCCGCACCTACAGTACTTGAAGCTAAGTTGCTTAAGGAGAGAGGGGGTGTAAAGATTTAAGAGCCAATGGCCTAGAAAGTCTACAGCCAAGTTGGCTCTTCTAACTATGACAGGAAAGTCACATTCCTGAAATCTCAGCTCAATAGCTGCCTCAAGAAAGACCTGAACAGTGACATCATCAGGCAATATGCCAGCCCGATGGGAGACACCTTACAGGGTCCCAACCTAGGATGAAGAATTAAAAACAATTAATAACGGCTGAGAGAAGGAGAATTAGCATTCCCTGGGGATGAGTCCCTAATTGGTTATCCAATACCAAGTGGTCAGCCCTGAAATCATTTATGTAAAACCAACACTGAAATTACTCACTTTATTTCATTTTTACATGTATTTGCACAAATACATATGTAACAATAGTAATTAATGGAAAAAGAAGCCATAAATTTGAGAAGAAGCGTGGGGCAGAGAGAACGTGTGAGGAGTTGCAGGGTGAAAAATAATTAATATTTTAACTAAAGATAAATTTTTCAATAAGTCAAAATATTTTCTTCTCTCGGATGTTTAAGGAGGATAATTCCAAAATTATAACATTATTAATAAACAATCATAATATAATTACTGATAACAATGTCTTATAATTTTAACTCTGTATATGCTAAAATTCCTAACAATATTTTTCAAATTATTACCACACATGGCCAACAAATTATTTCCAAGGTTAAATCCTAGACAGAAAGTTCTTTCTTCACAGAATATTATAAAAAATTTCTGCTCAAGTTGTCTTCTGAAATTTTTTGATATTTAGACCATACATGACCTCAGAAAACTGTGGAACATGAAGCCGTGGATAAGGAAACACTACTATATTTATAACAATATAAAACATGACGATAGCTTGCATTTTATGCAACTTGCATGTCACATTTCTGATGATCAATTTTCATGTCATTCTTAGCAAAATGGTACACTGAAACTGTCTAATATCCTTACGTTTCAGGTTTTTTTTTCTCCTAATATAAGCACTGTTTTACCAGTGTGCCTCCCAGACAATAATTCCATAATAATGCTCAGACAGTAAACAAATAATGCAGCTATTGAATAACTTTATGGGAAGCACAATAGCTAAGTGTATAAGGATGCATGCGTCCATTATTATGGAATTCTATAAACTTATCATATGGGTTCCTAATGTTTCCTAACATTTAATCCTTATAAACTTGAATACACCTTTAAAGCTCAGCTTGTTAGGCATGGTATATAGATTAAGTTCACATGTCAAAATGATGGGGTCTCAGGTATTTGACCAAAATTTATTCCAAGTTTTTTCTATTTTGTATGTGATTAACATTTATGTCAGTAGAGACAGCAGATTGGCTCCCCAAATATGACTGGATGACATCTGATAAACTGATGCTTGAACAGAACAAAATACTGACTTCACTCTTGGCAATGCCAAAATTTCACAATCTTCCAACAGGAACATCAGTTCTTAACTTCTTCTTTAACGAACAGCTTAGGTTATTAACCAGAAAGGACTTGTCAGCCTCCATACAGATTAATTTTGATTAAGTAATTTACTGTATTATATCGATCCTTTCTGTTCTTCTGTAGAACTCAGTAGAATAAATACAATTAAGTGCAATTTCAAAGTTGCTGAATTTGTTTTTCATCTGGTATATTTTATTACGTTTGTTTGCTTACTGTGGGGGAGGGTCATGGCACATAAGCACAAGTCATAGAACAACTTGGGCAGTTTGGTTCTGTCCTTTTACCATGTGGGTCCCAGAGATAGAAAGTCAGGTCACCAAGCTTAGCATCAAGCACCTTTACCGCCTGAGCCACATTGCTGAACAATATTTGACCTGCTATACAGAATGAAAGGACTCATTAAGTTGCATTAGATTGCTGACTGTATCTTTTCAGCTTAAAATAACAACCTTTAAAAAGAGCATTCACAAAGAACTTTCCCTGAAAAAAATATTCTTTACCAGTTTCTAAGTATCTTCAAATGGGCATAATAGAGTAAAGATATATGGAGTACTTACCTTGTGGTGAGAGCATGCCACACACTCCCCTGAATACTGACAGAAACCATACCCTTTAACAGAACGGCAAACTCCATCACAGAAGAAACCCAATCCTGTTACTACTCCATTTTCGGTGCCTCAAAGAGCATTTGGCATATGATAGACATCTGATAATTTTTTTAGAGTAGAATAAATCAATGAATTCATTATAGCATGCCTGCATAGATACACCCCCACAAGTGTACTCCAAACTGAGTTTTACATTGCAATACTCAAACTTTAAGGGGCCAGTGTTTAAGACCTACTATAAATAAAGTTTCCACATTGATTACATTCAAGAACTACATAACTTTGCAGTTTCCAAATTTTTTCATCCGTAGGTTTAGACACCATAAATGAAAAAGACTGAGAAAAACAGAATTAGTGATACAAAAGTAAATCATTTCCCCACAGGAAATGATTCACTGAAAAAAGAGCTTATGTTCTTGACTGGTGAGCTGCCCTAACAGCATCAGAGTTGCACGCAATATTTTTTTTCCAAAGAGATATACAAATTTTAACATAGCTTTTTTATTTTCCTTTTCCAGTAGTGGGTACAATAAAATGAATTTGTTTTTCATGAATTGGTCTCAAAATCATTCCATAGAAAACTGAAACAGGCAAGAACACAATAAAGGTCAGTCCTTGATGTGCCCATAAAAGTTCTTTAAAGTCCAGCTTATCAGAAGCCATGAAAATAATCTTTAACAATGCCATAAAATATGAGAAAGACCACAGGGTTCAGGTTTAGTAAAACTGCTGCAATCCTAACCCATTGCCTTTTAACCAAGTCTAGGAAAGAAAAATTAGTCTTAACGGTACTGCATTGAATTCAGATAGCAAGAAACTCAGCTCTCAACAAGTTGAGAAAGGTCACCCAAGCCCAAAGAAACATAAGGCAGAAATAATGAGAGCTAACTGAAAATCAAGGTCATTCAAGAATTTTCAAGGAAGTAGCAGTAACTAACATTTTAGTTCACTTAATAGAATGTTTGAGTCACAGGACACTCTAATAGCATCATTTTAATTTACAGTAAATGCAGTTCTGAAATGCTAAGTGACTAGAAAGAAACACGGAGCTCAGTCTTATTTGTATATCCTTCTACTATGGTTTTGAAGACTACACTCTATATGAGGATTACAGTCATGTCTGCAACAAGAGCAGCTATAAACTATCAAAACTATTAGGCTACTAGGACTCCAATAGTAGGAGGCAGTCCCTGTAGTGGCAAAGCAATTGTGTGAGTCTCAAGCATCTGTGACCTGAACAGAAGAGCAGGCCGCCATTCTCACTACTAAGACAATTTGTTCATGTTTGCTTCCATGAAGAATTGGAGACAAATGTGATCGTGACAATAGAGAGCTGAGCTTAATACTATTTGTCTATTTTAATCTGTTCAAGTCCATTTCCTCCATGCCAGCAAGTGTCCTTTGGCTGGAAAAATTTAACAATGGTGTGGTCTGTCTTTATTCACATGCATCAGGAACTGGTTATGCTAGGGAACATACATTTTATTTCATAAGCCAGAGGGGATAGTTTAGGAAATCTGTATTTCACAGACTACACAGTATGCTCTGAAATTGGAAAGTCATACTGTCCCAGTACAGGATAGAGATAATAGGCCGACAGGTATTTCAGCAGTTATATAAACTTTTATTTACCTCCCAAATATTTATTAGGAAATGAAAAACATTCTTACCTGGATACCTTTACTAGTTGCTCCAGGCTTCTTAAAAAGAAGTTTGACTTGTACAACCACTCTGGAAATCAATTTGGCGCTTTCTTAGACAATTAGGAATAGTGATTCCTCAAGACCCAGCTATACCACTCTTAGGCATATATCCAAAAGATGCTCAAGTACACAACAAGGACATTTGCTTAACTATGTTCATGGCTGCTTTATTTGTAATAGCCAGAACCTGGAAACAACCCAGATGTCCCTCAGTTGAGGAATGGATACAGAAATTGTGGTACTTTTACACAATGGAATACTACTCAGCAATTAAAAAGGAGGAAATCATGAAATTCGCAGGCAAATGGTGGGACCTGGAAACTATCATCCTGAGTGAGGTATCCCAA
>CM053745.1:33825747-33840045 GCA_028658305.1 Pachyuromys duprasi | reverse complement strand
GAATGCTCTCACCACAAAGAGCAACTAGTATTAAAGGCAAAATGTGGTGATTAATCTAAGTATTTAACACCTTTTCTTAAATTATAATGTCACTTTGTGCCCCTTGGGGAGAAAAGGAACCCTTGAACACTGTTGGTTTAAAAATAAAAATTAGTACAACCTTTAGGGAAAATAAGCATGTAAAATGTAAAAATCCAAGTGCTGGGTTCTTAGCTAGCATAAATAATGTAATGTATTCCTTAGATAATGGCAAAAAATAAATAAATGAAAATGGAATAACCTTCCAGGGAGTGAAGCCAAAAGTCTCACGAGTTACAGAAAGTATAAGCTGGAGGCCAACTGAGCTATGCTTCATGCTGGAAGTCCTCACAGGCACAACTACGAAAGCACAGAGCTGCTGACACGTGTGCCTCCCACAGCCTCCTATTCCTCTCTCTTCCCAGGGACTTTACTATGGAGTCACTACTCAAGTCCTATGTGTGTAAAGGAATATGGAGGATGAAGGGATGATTTGGCATGTTTAATGCAACTTTTAGCTCAAGAAAGATCAGGCTGATACTTGCATGCCTTGCCATGCATTCCTGGCCTTTGAGCTTGCCTGGATGATGCCTCTCATTGTTACTTTTGGAAGCCAGAAGGTATATTGGGGATGCAAAGGGAAAGTCAATGTCTGTACCCAAAGAAGACGAGGAGAATGCAGCCAGTCCTGATGAGACAGGATAAGCCAGGGTCAGATGGAAAGGGAGGAGGATCTCCCCTATCAGTGGACTTGGAGAGGGGCAAGGAGGAGATGGGGGGGTGGGATTGGGAGGGAATAAGAGAGGGGGATACAGCTGGGATACAAAATTAACAAACTGTAATTAATATAAAAAATAAAAATTTTTAAAAGAAGACATTTATGTTGGATTCATTATTGTTTCCAACTGAATATGTTTCTCTTGGTGTAGTTACTGTAATTATCTTCCCTACTAGGATTACTCTTAGTCATGTGACTTGATTAAATAATAAAATATGAATTAAATACATATGACTCCTGAGAAGTGTGAAAGTATATTGAAAATCTAGCCTATGTTCTGCTATCCTCTGATTTATGTCCAACAGTGCCTCAGTCAGCTTAGTGCCCACTGTGAAGCCATTATGAAACCAAACCATATGCCTTGGACTGCAATTGACATATATCCTGAGTGAGCAACAGAGTCTTGATGGGTCAGAAAACACTATGAATGTGACCATGAGGTTGAATGTTACTATATATAGTAAAATAATCAAAATTGCCTCATATAGATGTAATCAGGAATAACAAGTGGTCCCTCCTACTGATGATATGGCCCCAGAGACAGATCCAGTAAACATATTTTGATTAACTTACTTCAATAAATATCTTAAATCATAGAATAATGCAAAAATTATCCTGTGTTCGCTTGTAGTTTAAGATAGATGTGATGAATGCTGAATTTTATGCTTGGGAACAGCTGCAAGGAAAAGAATTCCACATGGCACTAGATGAGCCTAGAGAAGGGGCAATTATTCACTTGAAACAAATTAAAATCACTTCATAACGAAAGTGTGAGGGATAATCTGTGCTCCAATCTGGTGAAATGTTAGAGTTACAATTCGTTCATCACAAATTGTAAAATTTCAATATGACACATAAGAGAAACTAAATGAGCTTTTGACATCATGGTAATGTATTTAATGATCATATTGTGTAAAGAACTTACATCCATGGCCCGACATGACTTACCTGCAAAACCTATCTCACAAATTCATGGTTCATGCACAAATCTATTATGTATGCATCACCACATATTTCTAAAGTACAACCACAAAACTAATCCTTATAACTCATTCCAGAGCAGAAGTTTGAACTTGCCATAAACAAGATCCATCTGAGCAAGTCAAACATAAATAAATAAATAATTAAAACCTGCAGTGAATATCTGGCACACAGAAGGAAGGGCTATGGGTAAAAATATCAGAACTCTTGTTCTTTATGTATGAAATAAAATTGATACATAAATGTCATTCATAGTAAAAACATAAGCATATTACTGAAGTTCCTACATACACATAGTTATAGGCTACGGTAAAACATTCCTTCATTCTTGTCGTATTAAAGAAAAGAGGCCAATATGAGTCAGAGGCTGTGTTGTGTTGTTGCAGGCAGAATGTGCCCACAGCCACTGCTGTGGCTCAAATCCTTCGGTTCCACTCACTGTGTTGTTGCATCTGGAAGGGGTTTTGCAGTGATTGAACAGTGACTATGCATTGAAGATTAGTAAATGAGAATCCATGACTAAGCTAAGTAATATGCCTTGAGAGCTGCTCTTGGTGGCTAGAAGTCATGCTTTTGAATATGCAAAACAGCTTCAGTATTGCTCCTGTAACACACCTGAGGAGCTGGTAGGTGTTGAAGCTTGTCTCCTGATCCAAATACTCACCTACAGGGAAGGAACAGACAATAAGGAATCCAGATGTTGCCAAGAAGGCAAAACACAAGAGAACAGCTTTTCATAAGTGATGAATAAATTTAATTACCATTTTCCCTCCAGCTTGGCAATACTAAGAACACTAGGCTCAACCAACAATATTCTAGGAGGTTCCCAAATATCATACCCAATTATATGTTTTCAGGTTTTTGTGGAGACAGAAAATAAGCTAAGCACTTATGATGTGAAATAAGTGTCATTTTATCTGGCAAAGGAGGAGTCAGAATCAAAAATAACTCTGTAAATAAGTTAGAAAGAACCACAAAATTGACAAAGCAAAACAAATGGTAAAGACCATCATGAAAAACAAAATGCACATCCCATGGAAAAGTCTTTTCTGTATTTGCTGGATAGCTAGTGCTAGGTCATTTGTTGCGTAGCGGCCAGAGCACTGTACGCAGAGCAAAGAGTCAATGCGGACTCATCAGTGTTCCCTCGATGCCTCAGGAAATCACAGCTTATAGTGTTTAAGATACAGTTGACTGAATGGTAGAAACACCATAGGGAAGGGAATCAATGGCTCTCTGAAAATATTTGAAAGATGTATAGGAAATTGCAATTTCAAACCTTCTCATGTAGTCCCAAGAAACAGAACAAAAATCTCAGAACAGGCTTCACAGAAAGGTGGATGTTCCCCAAAGACATTACTCATAGTATTTGATTCATTTCTTGCCACTGTTGTCAAAGCTGATCTCATAATGTGAGGTTTTCCATTTGCAAATTCACTTCCTTGTAAATTTTTTTTTCTGCGACACATAGATAGATACAATAAATGTGTTCGCACTGCTTGTATGTCATCTGTGAGCAGTGGACACACATTAAGCCAAAACCACATGGGCCTCTTGCTCTGCACATTTCCAGCTGTGGCTGAACACAGTGATGTGCTGACTCTGTTGTATCTCCCATACCTTAAACCTGAGTCCTCTTCCTGTGTAAAACACCCTGTGTGTCCAGATTGGGTTTTTTTTTCTTTTTCTATTTGTTGGTAATTTTATAAACGACAGTGCTCAAATGTTTCTTATTTCTCCTAAGCATGAGAAGACTATCTTATATCTTACAGAAACACACACACCTATGCATGATCATTACGTTGAAGCAATGATTACAGGGCTTAGAAATAAAGATAAAAATAGAAATAAAACAATAACATGATGTAAGTAAAATATCTTTAAAATGAACAAATAACAAAATATCTTCATTTATTAATGAAAGATTAACCAGAGTTTGGAAGTTATATCACTCTGTATTTCTCCTAGGTGCAGTGATCTAGGATTTACAGCTTTGGTCTCAAGGGCCATAGCCACTATAAACATGGAGTAGTATCTGTTTAAGCAGTGACTTGATGACCTCCTAAGAATGAGTGAGTTAAAGCAGTTACACATCACATCAAAGTACAGGACATCCAATTATCTTCCATTCTCAAATTTTATTTTTCAGTGAATAACATATTCAAGTATCAGACCATCAAGTGGGTAAATTGGACCACCTTTTAAATTCTCTCTACACTTAAAATTCTGTGCTTATATACCTACATCAGAGAAGTGAATGGATCTCCATTTTGTACTTGCATTTTATAACAATTTCAATTTTCTTGATTTTTTTCCTCAGTCACAAATTTCTAGTATTCGTGAAAACAGTGATTTCATAATACTCCTTGTTCTACTTCTAATATCAAATTCTCATTCTCTTACTCTTGCTCTCCTCCCTCCTTTTCCCTTTTCTCCAGTGCTGTTTCAGCTACATAAATTGTAATAAATAAATATCTAAATTAAATTAAATAAAAAACTTTGATCCCTCTCAGCCATTTTTTCCACATTTTTTTTAAATTTTATTTTTTTAGGGTGTGGTAACTTAAGGCTTTATACCCCCTGCTGCTGGTAGTCTCAGCCAGGGTCATCTCCATAGACTCTCTGGAGCCTCCCCATCCCAGAGACACCCCTCCACTGATTTCTGTTCTTTCTGCCAGTACTCTCCCCTGACCCCTTCTCTTCCTGTTCTTCCCACATCTGATCCCCTTCCCCAGTAATCCTCCCCACCCCTTCTCCCACCCAGTTCTCTCTCTCCATCTACTTCAGATGTCTATTCTATTTTCTCTTCTGAGTAAGATTCAGGCATTCTCCCTTGGGCTCTCCTTGGATTCTTTGGGTCTGTGCATTGTAGCGAGGTCATCCTGTAACAGCCGGCTAACAGCCAGTTATAAGTGAATGCATATGATACCCGTCTTTCTGAGACTGGGTTAACTCACTCAGGATGATCTTTTCTAGTTCCATCCAGTTGCCTGCAAATTGCATACTGTCCTTGCTTTTAATAACTAAGTAGTATTCCATTGTGTAAATGTACCACAATTTCTTTATCTATTCTTTGGTTGAGGGCCATCTAGGTTGTTTCCAGATTCCAGCTTTATTATGAATAAAGCTGCTATGAACATAGTTGAGCAAATGTCCTTGTTGTATGGTTGAGCATCTTTCAGGTATATGCCCAGGCATGGTATAGAACACTCCAGACTGATTTCCAAAGTGATTGTACAAGTTTGCATTCTGATCAGCAATGAAGGAGTCTTCTCCTTGTTCCATTGTCCTTGCCAACATGTGCTATCGCTTGAGTTTTTGATCTTAGTCATTTTTATAGGTGTAAGATGGAATCTCAGAGTCATTTTGATTGGTATTTCCTTGAGGGCAAAGAGCATTGAACATTTCTTTAAGTGCTTTTTGGTCATTAGACGTTCCTCTGTTGAGAATTCTCTGTTTAACTTGGTATCTCATTTTTAAAAATTTTTATTCACTTTACATCCTGGTTGTAGTTCCATCCCTTCTCACCTCCCAGACTCACTCTTTGTACCTCATTTTTAATTGGGTTATTCGGTTTGTTGGTGTTTAATTTCTTGAGTTCTTTATACATTTTGGATATTAGCTTTCTGTCATATGTAAGATTGATGAAGATCTTTTTTATCATGTAGGCTGCTGTTTTGTTCTCTTGACAGTGTCATTTGCCTTACAGAGGCTTGTCAGTTTCATGAGGTCCCATTTATTAATTGTTGCTCTTAGTGCCTGAGCTGTTGATGTTCTGTTCACTAAGTTATCTCCTGTACCAATGCATTCAAGGCTATTCCCCACTGTCTTTTCTATTAGGTTTACTGTATCTGGTTTTCCTTTCATACTTTTAAAGTTGGTCTCAGTCTTTAACTGGTTATTTTTGAGGATGACAGATAACACCCAAAATTCCTCCTTTATGTCAAACACTTCATATGTCTAAAAAAAAAACAAACAAAAAAACCCCAAAAAACAGCGTCAATTATTCTTGTTTTCTCCCTGCCACTTGGCTCCTTCAAAAGTATTAATAAGATCCACCATGTTGCTCTATACAATGTGCCATGCACATGATGTCTTCAGTATATTGGGTAATGTGTATTTATTTAAAAAAAAACTCTCCAGAGTATCTCCACTAACATTTTTGTAACCTTGTTTATGAGAAAGATTTCTTAGAATCCTTAGTAAGTTCTCAAAAACTCAAAGTCACATCAAGTCACTGTTTATTCAATTCATAGCTGTGCTGGGGAAGCAGTGAACTACGAATTAGCCTGGACTGAGTAAACATGCAGCCCATTAACTGACAAGGCTGAACAGAGACCGCTTAGCTATTTTCCCATAAAAGGATGATGAAAAGATAGGAGAGGAAGGAAGGGGGGAGTAAAGGGATTGAGATGGGAGGGAAGGGCAAGGGGTGGGAAGGAAGAAAACAGAGAATTGTTAATTTAATTTCAAATTATCTTATAAAAGAAAACTGAGTTGTAAGTATAAATGCTTCTAAAATAAAAGCAACAGACACAAAAGGACAGTGTAGAGACTAAATCAGAGTTATAAGAAAACAACAATCAAAAAAATAATACACTATAAGATGTAAAATTAAAAGAAAGAATAAACAAACTAATTCAAATCAAGCAACTCAAATCATTGCTCCTGTATTTTTCTATTCCATTAAGATCTGAGTATCTGAAGGGTGAGTAATATGATTTAATCATCTGTGAGTTCACACATCCTACATTGCAGGTGCCTGTTGAGATTAGTTGAATTGAAGCATGTTATTATTGACATATGTTACATATATCATTGTGTTTTCAAAAAGTGACTGTGAAAAAAAAAGCTGCAGAACAATTGTGATTAGAGTAAGTGACCGGCCTATCTGCCACCTATGGTGTCTTCCGAACACTTGGAGAAAGCATAGAAATAAATCTCCATATATTAGGAGAAATCAAATATTCTTTTTCCCTAAAAGAATATTTACTAATGTACCTTTAAATAAGGAAACATCTTTCCTGTCTGTTTAAAACTAGAATAGTGATAAACATATTGGTGTTCAGAGTTAGAACAGGTAAATGGCCTGCCTGCCAGCCGCACCACACCACTACCCAGACTTGGTTTCCAAAGACCCATTCTATACCCCACACACAGCTCACTGCCTGCCCTGTGACCAGGCCCTGCCCCTAATTATGGCAGGTTTCTGTTGCTTAGGTGCAAGCATACCAATCAAAAGAATAGGTGCAGGCCACACCAGTCAGAAAAACAGAAACCTGTTGCTCTACCAAAGGCCAAGCCGGTTGCCACAAGTCTACCCCCAACCTGACCAGAGATTTCCTACTGAATTAGAGGCCAAGCAGGCACCAGGATTTCAGGCAACAAAGAACAGAAACACAATGAGGAAACAAAAACCAAAGAAATAAACACACATCCAGCAAAGACAAACTGAGAAATCAGAACCTAAATCCAAAAACCCATATGATTTAATGCAAGTGTAAAAACACAATCAACAACAGCCAGAGCAATATATCACCACTAGAGTCCAGTTAACCTAAGACAGTAAGACTGGAACATTGCAGCTTAAGTGCAAGAAACAACCTTAAAATCAACTTTATGAAGATTAAAGAGATCCTTAACAAAAATGAAAAATATATTTTTAAAAAAGGGCAAGGGAGGAGAAGAGGGAGGGAGGGTGGCTTGAGGAGGGGCTGAGGGAGGGGGCTACAGCTGGGATACAAAGTGAATAAATTGTAATTAATAAAAAATAAATTTATAATAAAAAATAAATAAAAATAAAAAACTAAAGGAAAAGACAAACAAAAAATTGAGGAAATAAATAACTCCCTTAAAGACAGCCAAGGGAGAAAAAAACAAAAAACAAACAAACAAACAAAAAACAGGCAGGTGAAGGAAACTGTTCAAGACCTGAAAACAGAAAGAGAAGCAATAAAGAAAACACAAACTAAGGGAATTCTTGAAATATAAAAATTTCAAGAACAGGAACTTCACGGGCAAGCATCATTAACAGAATACAAGACATGGAAGAAAAATCCCAGGGGTTGAAAATACTATAGAAGAAATAAATCCACTTGGAAAAAACATAAATCTAAATAATTCCTACTACAAAACATCCAGGAAATCTGGGACACTGTGAAAAGACCAAACTTAAGAATACCAGGAATAAAAGGAGGAGGGGGGGAAAAAAACTCAAAAACCCAGAAAATATATTTAACAAAATCAAAGAAGAAAATTTTCCTAACTTAAAAAAGAACATGCCTATGAACAAGAAGTTTACAGAACACCAAGTAGATTTGACCAGAAAATGAAGTCTTCATACCACATAATAATCGAAACGCTAAGTATACAGAACAAAAAAAGAATATTAAATGCTGCAAGGGAAAAAGAGCAAGTATCATATAAAGGCAAACCTATTAGAATTACTTTTCAAATGAGACTCTAAAAGCTAAAAAGGTCTAAACAGATGCCTTGCAAACTCTAAGAGACCACAGATGTTAGCCCAGATTTCAATACCCAGCAAGACTTTCAATCACCGCAGGTGAAGAAAACAAGATATTTCATGACAAAGTCAAGCTTAAAAAATATCTATCCACAAATCCAGACCTACACAAATACTAGAAGAAAAACTTCAACCTAAGGAGATTAAGTATACCCATGAAAACAAATGAACTTAGTAATTTCTCACCAAAAAAACTCAAAGAAGGAAAACATACACAAACATACTCATACACAGAGAGAGAAAGAGAGACTACCACCATGACAAACAACAACAAAAACAAGAATCAATAAACATTTGTCGTTTATAACTCTCAATACCAAATGGACTCAATTCTCTGATAAAAAGACACAGGCAAATAGAACGGATTCAAACCAGGATCCATTCTTCTACTTCATGCAAGAAATGCACCTCAACATCAATATAGACATTACCTCAGAGTAAAGAATCAAAGAAACATTTTCCAAGCAAATGGACCCAAGAAGCAAGTAGCTTTTCTACTCTCTAACAAACTTCAAGGAAAATTTAATCAAAAGAAAGAGAGAAGGATATTTCAAACTCATCAAAGGAAAAATACACCGAGAAGATGTTTCGATTCTTAACGTTTATGCTCCAAACACGAGGGCATCAACAGTTATAAAGGAAACACTACACAAGCTTAAACATCACACATTAATAGTGGGAGACTTCAGTACCCCAACTCACCAATGGACAGGTCATTTGGACAAAAATTAAAAAGAGAAATGAAAAAAAAAAAAGCTAACTACAGATTCAATGCAATCCCCATCAAAATACCTTCACAATTCTTCACAGACCTTGAAAGAGATTTTGAATCAAATGGACTTAGAAAACCTGAAAACATTTCGCCCTAACACCTTCTTCTGGGCACCTCTTAGAACATTCTCAAAAATTGAGCACATACCCATTCACAAAGCAAGTTTCAATAGATATTTGAAAAATGAAATAACCCTGTTAGACCACCACAAATTAAAGCCGGATATCAACATCAGACAATCTACGGTCTCATGGAAACTGAACAACTCCATACTGAATGACTTTGGGGATAATTTTGTTGTTTGATATTAAAAGCCACAGTTAAGAGATTTAAAATGTTTTAAGTAACTTCAAAGTATACCCAAAGGCTAATTATACCTCAAACTTGTTCTCTAAATCTCTAAAAGTTGGAGTAACTTGGAACTAAGATAAAAATTTTGAGCAGGGTGATAGTGGCACATGCTGTTATTCCCAACATTCAGGAGACCGAGGCAGGAAGATCAGTTATTAATTCAAGGCCAGATTGGCCTACAAAGTGAGTTCCATGACAGCCAGGAATACATAAAGATACCCTGTCTCAAAAAGGAGAGGGAGAGGGATGTGGGGAGGGGCAGGGAGAGGGAGAGAAGAGAGGGAGACAAATTATTAATCATGGGAGAGAGAGAGAGAAATTTCCAAAGGAAAGGCGTGACTCACTAAAACTTCACAGAAAGACATCAATGCAGAGGACACAGGAAGAAGATTCCCCTGCATGGAAACAGCTTAACAAGCCAACTGAAGAGAGACAGATAGTTCATGAGACTGGCAGACTAGAAAACCTTGATGCTGAAATGAACTGGTTCTGAAGGACAGATGATCAGGTCTGCGATTATGGAGAATCAATGCATCAGTGTCTGAGTGGACCTTCATAAGGACATTCAGTCTGTTAAATTTGTGGGATTGATAATTGTTTCCCTTGTAAAATTTAAATTGTGTACGATTTTTAGCTTAAACAGAAAGGGGAAAGACCTGCAGGGACCAAGATAGAACAGAGACTTAGGGAATATCCAACCAATGCCCGGCCCAACCCTAAAACCTACCCCAAGGAAGAAAGACAACACCTATCACTAACAATGATACTCTGATATGCTTGCAGACAGCAATCTACCACAGCTATCCTCTGAGAGGCTCTACCCAGCAATGGTTGGAAACAGATACTGAGACTTGCAGCCAAACACTGGGTGAGGCATAGGAAGTCTACTGGGAAAGGGGGGAGGGGAGGATAAATGGAACCAGAGGTGACAAAAGCTCCACAAGAAGACCATCAGAGCCAATCAACTAGGGCTTAGAAGGGCCTATGGAGCCTGAAGCACCAACCAAGGACAAAGCATGGTCTGGACCTAAGGTCCTCTACTTATACGTAGCTGATGGGCATCTTAGGCTTCATGTAGGCCCACTAGGTAGAAGAGTGGGGTATATCTCTGACATGGACTATGTTGAGGTAGGTGGGCTCCCCAAACCTGAGGAATAGGAGAGAGGGGGTGAGGGAAGGGAAAGTGAGACTGGGAGGAGAAGAGAGAAGAGGGAGGAGCCTACAACAGAGATGCAAATTGAATTAATTAATTAAAAAATTAAAAAGTTTTTAAAAAAGAAAAAGAAAATGATGTCTGAGTGGCAGAAAACTGACAAATCAGAGAGAGACTTGACAGAATAGGGCATGCCCAACTCTCACAAAGAGAGGAAAGGGAAGCTCCTTAAGGGGCAATACAGGAAGAGTAGAAGCAGTTTTACTGGTACAGTAATAGAGACAGGTTGCAGAGAGAGAACTCAGGTGAAAACCGAATGAGCCAGAGAATGAGAAAATGCCAGGAGATTAGAAGAGATGTAGGCTCTCTTCTATAGTCTATCTCCCCAGCCACTGTTAATTGCCTAGGTTTACATTATTAGTCAAGATTACTCCTTCCTACTGAGTGGGTATTAAGTCTAACTAGAGAAATGAAGTGACTGCTATTACATCACTGGGATTATCTTACCATGCTGGTCATCACCATGATTTATCTACTTTATATCCAAGTGAGATTGCTTTCCTTGCAAGGAAGTCTGCAGAGTGCCTTCAGATACCATGAGAGCTAGTCCTCAGAAAGGTGGCTTCTGGGTCAGGACATTTCTTTTCAAAGGTTTTTGAACATCATTTTGTTGAACCTCTATGTGGTGAATCTAGGGAGACTAAAGATTGAACTGTCTTTCATTGCTTTCATCATGTATCTCATTTTGTGACTCAACAAATAGCTTATTTAAACCCCCCAGGATACTAGGTTATAGTGGAGTCACAATGGCTGCACTAAGGAAAATTTTATAATGCACAATTGCTAGATTTTGTTCAGATAGAGAAACAGCTAAATATTATGGTCCAACATCTTAGGTCAGGGTCCAGCACAACCTTGTACACTGAGATAGACAGGTACTCACAAGTGATCCCCATATGTGATTTTCCCCTTACTTTCCTTTCTCAATAACGGGTTAGGATGTTATCTAAAGCTTGTTTAAACCAGTATGCACTGCTTATGTTATTGAAGCTACTTGGGACTATTCTGTTTAGTACTAATAATTTCCACAATTAGGTCCACCATGCATCACTGTAGTAGTTATAACTGTGATAAAAGACAAGGCCAAGCTCCAGAAACAGTTTTTATTAGTTATGTGATTCTGAATCAATGCTTTCCAGGTTTAGGTGTGAATTAGAAACCCTGAGTACCAAACAGAACACAAATTGCTGGACTCAGACTTTATGATTGAGTGGATTTAGACTGAAGCCTATGGGTTTGCATTTCTTCTTAGTTCCAGCTGAGGCTAATGCTGTTTGCATGCAGGCCACGCATTGAGATCGGATGCATTACAACAACCCAATTATAGGATGTTGCTAACATATTTAGCAATAGAGTCTCTAGAGCTTATGACCGGAAAAAACAAAGAATTTTTAATTAACAAAATTGGTAAGTTAATTTGGAAATTAATCAAAAATTTTAGGACAATAAGAAAATATTATAATAGAGGTATTGCCAAGGCTCCTCAGAAAGACTTAAAAATTATCAAATTATACTTGGAAAATACACCAGAAAACATTCTTAAGGGAAGGCAATTCCTGAGATTTCTCTTAAAAGAAAGGTTTGTTATGCAGGAAACAAAAAAAGCAGTATATGCAGAGCTGAAGAGTCCCAGACTCGCGGTGTTGTGTTTATTCTATTAATAGGTACATCTTTCATCAAGTCTCTTAGGCCTCTTAGATCTCAGTAAAATGAGCAGTAAAATAGCACCTTTACCACACCAATCTGTGGTTAAATAATTTCAGATAACGCATATTAATGTGCAGAGCACAGTGCCAGGTTCAGGTGGACAATTAGCATACATTGGCAAATAAGACTGATGATTGTTGACATTTTTGTCTTTATAAAATCATAACATAGGTGACCCATGCCAGCTGCTTCATGAATATCCTATAACTAAAGTGAAGAGGAGGTTTAGAGAAGTGAAAGGGAAAGAGAGAGAGGTGTGGGAATCAATATCCCAGGATCTGTTCTATGAAGAACATCATGTCCTTGGAGCTCAACAGCTTCCAACTGTAAAACTCTGTTTAAGGATTAGGCAGGAGAAAACTACAAGAGCAGATGTATATTACAGAAGAATTATTTCAATACATGATATATGGATCCGTGAGAGCTAGAACAGAAGTAAGAGGATCAATTAGATAGCCACTGAGTAAGGCAACTTAAGCTGTGATAATGATGAACATGATGAATGAGCAGTGGACTCAGGGGACACTTGACATAAATGGGGTCTGAAAATGCAAGCTGGGTGAGATGCAGTAGCATGAATCAATTTGAAAGTGTGACCCTTTCATCTGAAGAAAAGAAAGTGTTATCAGAATTTAATCAAGAGATATTGGAATTTATTGATATAGGCATAGTAGCTTACTTATGCTGATACTTACAGCCACAACAGAAAGGAGAATAAAATGAAAAAAATTAAACAAATTCTAATTATTATGAGTTCATGAACTACATGAAAAAAACATCGTTTTTTGTCTTAGAAATACATCTTTAACATAAAACATCCCAAGTTAAGCAAAAAGAATTTTATGAATCAAGAATCTTCATCAACAAAAGCTAAGCAAATTCACTTTAAAATACCCTGCACAAAAGAAACCAATGCCCACATCTTTTACCCTTCCGCCAATCGGACCCCAGACACACCATAACAATGGAGATCCTTGGCTTCTGAAATTTTTTTTTTATATTTAGTCAGCCTGGACTATTGCTGCCCATATGAGCTGATGACTGCTGCTAAAAGTCTACAAAACATCCTGGTACAAAGTGTCTTTCTTGTTCTTTCAGTTCTGCTGATCCAATAAAGCTTATAGAGAGATTCTTTCCTCTGAAGGCTGAAATGCAAAATGTGCTTTTCATTAAGATATAAAGTTTCTGGGGATCAATACTGTTTAAGGGGAATGCTCAAGTTTGGGATTACTGCTCAAGAAAGAGAAGTAATTACACACATTATATAATACACACATGACCCCAAGGTAAGCAAATACATAAAAACAACATGGAAGGGAAGAATTAAAGAAAGGACAGGGGAGGGGAAAGGACAAAAAATGGCGAATATAAAGAAGAAGGAAAACAGAAAAGGAGAGTGGAGAGTAAAATACAAATCTTTTATTAAACAGATAAACTGAAATCCTGTAAAACAAATTATGTAAAGTCCTAGGTATGGTTATAGGTGATGATTCATAAAATAAACTTCCCAATTGCATATTAGTAATACCAAAATCTATTATGTACCTATTAATCAAGATACCATGGAAATGTTCAATAATAAAATCAAAGGCAAATATAAATAATATGAATTTAGATAACAAAATTAGGCATGAATGTTTCATTCCACAATTTTCACAAGTGATACTACAAATAAGAAATTCATAATTACATCCTTCTCTAAAGTTTAAAATCTAAAGAGTTTCAATAATTAAGGGCTCATTTCGTGTTATATCCAGTGTAGGATAAGTATTAGAAAAAGGAATTGCCAACAGAGCTGACCTCTTTTTTTTAATGTAATTTATTTATTTTTATATCAATCACAGGCTAGGTACTTTGCATCCCAGGTGTAGCCTCCTCCCTCATTCCCTCCCACTCTCCCCATCCCTCCCTCATCTCCTACCCGCCCCCTCCAAGTCCACCAACAGGGGAGGACC
>CM053745.1:33795163-33825247 GCA_028658305.1 Pachyuromys duprasi | reverse complement strand
GTAATGACATCACAAGACAATCTCTAATTACAGAATTGAAGGGTGTGCCAAAGACATCAGGAATTATGTGTCCTCTGGTATCTTACTCAGTTTGTATTTACAACATGAGTTATTAATATCAACGTGAAAAAGCAGGCCAGTTGTAGTTACGCCTTTTCATACATGGATGAACACCCTATGATGCAGTTACTTTCCAGCTCTTAGCTATAATTGGAGGTGAACATTAGTCATGAGGCCATTAGTAGAAACTGTGTAGGAGGATTTTCTTTAATTTGCTTCTATGGCAATCCAAATAGGAGAAACTGGGGGCGGGGGGAAGATGCTTAAAGATAACTTGGTGTGAAAGCATTAAAGATAAAAACAGTACGTAAATAGTGACTACACTCATATATGGCAAAGTATGATTTAGTCACTTAGGATATTTACCAGAATGAAACATTTAGAAAAAGATTAGTTACTGAGTAAATGGTACAAGTGTGGTGATTTCTAGCTATACTCTGTATCCCATAAGAAAACTCGTATTGCTCTTAGAGATTCTGAGAAAGCAAACTTAGTTGAGCTTTGTCGGTTGTAAGCACTGTTGTATTCCTGCACTGCAGCTGTAGCTGTCTAAGCCCACACTGGTTCTCAGTACAGATGGATAAATAGAGAGCCATGCTAACTTCGTTGTGCCAGTCTCTACTTGGGAGCATCAGCACAGACAGCCACAGGGCCGTCTATGTTCCTTCCTGTCTGATGCCCTCACTGTTCCTTCCTAACCATCTACTGATTTCCATGCCAGTGCCTCAGGAAAGTCTCTTTAGTGGCTGTTCTCTTCTCTCACCAATCCATGCCTTGCTCAGAAGCAAATTATCCCTGAAATGTGGACAGCAACTAGGGAATCAAGCACATTTTTTTTTTTTACAATCTCTCTCAGACTGTTTTATCTTTCACATAATACAATGGTCAAACCTCCACCTGTTGGATCCCAGGGCACAAGAAAAGAAAAAAAAAAGATTTGTTTTTCCTTTCTTTAAATTTAAATTTATTTTTTAATGTATTCACTTTACATCCCAATCGTAGCTCCTTTCCTCATCCTGGTCCCACCCTCTCTTTTCTTCCCCCTATCCACCTCCCCTAGTTCTCAGAAAGAAGGAGCCCTCCTCCCCTACCAACTGACCCCAGCCTATCAAGTCTCATCAGGACTGGCTGCATCCTCTTCCTCTGTGGCCTGGCAAGGCTGCTCTACCAGAGGGAAGTCCACATATTACTTGTAGTTATTGATGCAGATAAAGCTACTAAATATACTACCCTCCTATCTTAAGTACACATGCTTGATGGTCCCACAGATCAAGTTAAAACTGAGGTAATTCAGATTCCTCCAAATTAGTATATAGTAGGAAGGAAAGAATATGTCCAAAACCCCAAGGACCCAGATCTTATCCTATTGTAATTTGCATCACAATTCAATGCCAACCTAAGCTCCAAGAGGCCTTATATTCACACTTTTAAGACACCCAACCCATGAGTCACACTCACACTCTTCCAAAGCATGATCCTTTGATTAAACCTCAGGTTCATTCATGTACATGCAAAGGCAAGATTATGCTGGAAGAGGAGAATTAGGTCCTGAATAAATGGTGTGTGGTCTGATAGCTTCAAGCATATCCAATGAACTCATAGCCTTGAGACAAAATGTATAATCCAAAGAAAGCCAAAGCCAAAACAGGACCCTCATGCAAGGGTCCAGCACCCATGTGTAAATCACTGGTCAATGGTACCTTAGAACTATCTCTCTTTCTTCCTCCCTCTCCTTCCCCATCTCCTTTTCCATCTTCCTCTCCCTCTCTCATCTCTTTTTCACAACTCTTAAACTCTGGGTTGTATAACTGAATATGTGGTAAAAGGGAAAAAAATTCATGGCAACAATAAAGATTTTTCTGAACATATAACAACCAAACCAAATTCATAATCAAATATATAATGAGTCCAAAGTGTTTCCAGAAGTATTCCCTAAGATGCATCATGCAACTACACAGAAGTTCTGATTCTGAACACACTATATACACACAGAACTAGATGCTGACCAAAAGCTTCAGGTCAGATTAACTGTAACACACTCTGATTTGCAGTGTTTTTACTGAACACGCACAATTTTCTGCTCTTACAAAACAATGGATTAATTACAGCAAAGAAAAGTTTCATGATAGCAAAAAAAGGGGGAGGGGGAGGAATCTTCATTCTATTTCCATATCAGCATTCCTCCTGAATGCATCAAATTAGTGTCCATGTAGATGGCATTATGCTTGAATGTTTGAGTTTTAAAAATTCAGCTTGAATTTATTGCCTTGGATTTCTTTTAAAATCATTAAGCAAATGTTGGCTTGGGATTAGGATATGATTTCCAACAATGTCTGAAATGGCCCTAAGTAAAAATGCTATTTTGTACTGTGTACTTAGACTAGCCAATGCTCTTCTTTCCGTAACAACGGTCTGAGCAAAATATGAAACAACTCTCACGAAGGTTGAAGATGTTCACGGTATCAAACACAAAGACAAAGTTTAACGCTTTGTGTAAAAATAAGCATTCACCTCATCAATCTTCAACACTTTTTAATGTATATTTTTAATAAATTGTAAAATTACACGGATTCTAAAGAACTCTTTAAAGAGAATATTTTATGGGCTGTTTCCAGTAAGTGTTTGTACATCTTTATATATATATACACCTATATACTGAGGGAGTGTATAAACCTCAGAGGCAGGTTGGACTGCTTCGGATGACTGCTCTGCCTGCTCTCAGCATGTGTCTCAACATTCATCATTTCTGTACTTGGAACTTCAGTACGTTTCCCTCCACTGCTTCCTGCCCTGTCTGTGAATGAATGTGTGTCCATCTCCCTCTTAAGCTTTAAAACTATAGTCATGTTCCTTTTTGCCAAATGTCCAAACAACAGACTCTACTATCTCGCTCAAAAACTACCATCTTCCAACTCTTCACTCCGAGATGATGATTTCCAAGCATTGATAAAGTAATTCTGACACTTTCACCAGCAAGGGTGCAGATAAATAGCTATATGAGTGGGGAAACAGTGAAAATATTTTAACTGAAATTGTTAAAATTTTTGTACTTGAAATTATAAAGAAACTGAAGTAAAACAAACAGAATAGTGAAGTGCAATTAAGTATTTCTTTATGCAGTCAATATTAGAGTGTAAAGACTATCTCTAAAGATGATAAATAAGTCTCCATCTTTATTTTATGGATTCTTCTAGTGTGTTCTTTTATGTATCAGTTGGGTTCTTTTATGTATCTTCAAGTGTCCCCAAATGGACTTGGCTACCTCATTCAAGAGAGCAATTTGAAAGCATATTGCCATAGCCTTGTGTGCACAAATGTCCCAAAGAATCTGTGGACAGAAATTTGGAGTTTAAGCTTATAAATGCAAAAAGTTATATTTTCCATATATTTCATGTGAAATTAGAATTCCCATCAATTATAAATTTAGGCAAAAATCACAGAAGTGTGTTCATTATGTGAGGGTTTGTGTGGAGAAATCACTTATTTTTAAGAACTAATATCCATGCAGATCTTAAAGCAGTATTTCACACTCACCAGTACCTATTAATTGATTGATGAGTACTTATATTTACTTAGTACAAATTTATTTTATGTTATGATTGCATTTCAATACAGTGCTTTCTCTATGCATTTAGATTGTCACATTTTATACATTTAAAACCCAATAAGAAAGCTTCCATAGCTCTACCTGCCTGTAGAAGGAATGAGGTAGCAAAAGGTTAAGAATTCCCGGGTTGAATGTGTTTGTCATATAGCCCCCAATTCTCTTTAGCTCTTGTAGACACTGATTAAGAGGAAAGGCACAACAGTCACATTCTTCTATCAGACAGATTCAGCACTTGTCATTTCCAAGGATACAGCTTTTTTATTCTCTGTAAAATAAAATCACATTCCACAGATGTCAGATCCCCCTATCACTGGCTTACAGATGGGTTTCCTGCCAGACAACAAATGTGACTGCCAGGACTCCTGCTTGACATTCTGATAAGGTTGGAGGCATGCCTTAGAAGGAAGCAACATTCTTAAAGCAAATGATTGTTTCATGATGGCCTTCTGACACTGGCCATATGCAATGGAGTAGTTAAGTCAATCAGATCTGAAACACAGGGTCACTCTGCTTTACTTCAGTCAATAATAAGACTACTTATCTCCTGCTGCTTTTTATACAATGCGATGACAGTGGTTCTGCTGTGTGGCTCCCTGCCATCTTAGCGAGCAACTGTAAATGATACATGGAAAATGTATCAGATATTAAAGAATGTGGGTCTATAATATAATGTGTGGCAGATATATACTGCTTATTTATATTGTGTTTAACCTTTAGAATTCTAATCTTTAGAATGGTTATAAATGCCCATACGTTTTTATGTGTGTGTACTTATATTTTTATCTTTATATATTATGTTTAATATTTAGTATTTGTAATATTCTAGGTACTCATACACTTTTTTGTGACAGATGGAAATATAATTCTTGCTAATTCACTAAGGTAAATATCCATGTTTCTAGCTCTTAGTTGCTTTCAACTATAAATCGTAGCATGCATTCCAATGCACGGCTAAAACATGAGCAGCCATATTAAATAGCAAAATCAACACCTATCTTTATCACACTGTGAGAACACGAAAAGTAGAAAAGGTTGATTTGTTCTGGGAAGAGGAAGGTAACTAGAAATCAAAGAGTTATCAAGTTACCTAACAAGTTCTATAGGCACAAAGGTACCCTTTAAATCAGTGGGTGTTTTCTTGAAGGAAACAAGGCAAGGCACATAGCCATGTGCCCTAGTTTCAAAATGAGTTTTTGTTCACTGTATTGACAGTATTTATTATTCAATTCCTTTTGCCATGCACAGACATGACAGTGCCTCGAGTTCTTATAAAATTTGGGGTACAAAAGTCATAAGAGAGAAAAGCTCCAGAAATGAAAAATTAAAGATTGTCCTCTACTACACTGCTCCCCCAAGTAAATAAAGTCTACTTACAGACTATTGGTTCATTCATATATTCAATTAAGGAAGCAGCTTCCTCAAAAGGTTTGTATTATTTGAAATAATACGCAAGTATAGAACCTGGTAGAGAGTAGCAGCCCAATAAATATTAATCTTACCACTTCTGTCTTGATTAACGCCATCACTAAACACTGTAAAGCAGAGTTCAATGAAGCACCCACTTTATGCAAACATGAACACACAGCTGGGGCATGGAGGAGGTTCAGTGGGCAAAGCACTTGCTGCACAGGAAGAGCTGAGTTCAGATCCCCATGACCCACAGATATCTGGACATTGTAGCATGTCTCTGTAATCCCATTACTCTGTGGCAAGAGAGGAGGTGAGGGACACCCACTGATTTCAAGGGTACCTTAATGCCTATAGAATTTGTTAGATAACCTGACAACTCCATAATTTCTAGTTACCTTCCTCTTCCCAGCACAAATCAACCTTTTCTACTTTTTGTGTTCTCACCATATGATAAAGATAGGTGTCGATTTTGCTGTTTAATATAGCTGGTCATGTTTTAGCCGTGCATTGGAATGCATTCTACGATTTATATTTTAAAGCAACTAAGAGCTAATTCACAAACCAGCTAGCCTAGGCACAGATGGCAGTGACAGACATAAGGAGACCTTGTCTAAAGCATGGCAGAAGGCAAGGACACACCTGAAGTGGTCCTCCACACATGAGCTCTGCTATAGCCATATGCCCATACTTACATACATGAATATGCACACACACACACATACAGATACATATACATGCACTAAATATATATTGGTTTATCAAGACAGAGTTTTCTCTGTGTAGCCTTGGCTGTCCTGGACTCACTTTGTAGACCAGGCTGGCCTCACAGAGGTCATCTCACAGAGATACTCACAGAGATCCATCTGCCTCTGCCTCCTGATTACTAGGATTAAAGGTGTGTGCCACCATGGCCAGCTTCACACAAGAAATTTTTAAGGGAGAATTACAAAATAAAAATGCCCCTGAAAAATTCCCTGAAAAATGTGAAACAGCCCTGTGGAGCAGTGAATGCTTTGATAATAAGAAGAACATGACTCTAGAAAACTCCATAATAATTCTAAACACTAAATAACAGGATGTCCTACTTCAGGTTTTCAGAGCTCTGAAGAGATAACATGACCAGGTGATCTGAGACTGTCCACTAGTTTCTATACTTGTATGTTAATTCAATTAAGACAAATATTTTGAGGAAGCCAGTTCCTTAATTGTACAAATGAATGAATCATGTATATTTCTCAGATAAGCCTAGAAACTCTTATGAAAGAAAACATTTAAAAGCAAGGAAATCATGAAATTTTCAGGCAAATGGATGGAACTTGAAAAGGTCATCCTGAGTGAGATAACCCAGAAGCAGAAAGACACACTTAACATATACTCACATATAAGTGTATATTAATCATATGGTATAGGATAAACATACTACAATCTACAGGCCTAAAGAAGCTAAACACTAAGGAGAACCCTAGGGAAGATGCTTAAATCTCATTTAGAATGGCAAACAGGATAGACACCAGAAGCGGTAGAAGAGAGGAAACAGGATTGGAGCCTACTATAGAGGGTTCCCTGAAAGACTCCACTCAACAGGGGATCGAAGCAAATGCCCAGACTCACAGCCAAACTTTGGACAGAGTGCAGGGAGTCTTATGAAAGAAGAGGAGGATGGGAATAGAAGGATATGGAGGGGATAGGAGGCCCACAAGGAGACCAACAAAACTAAATATCTGAACCCAGAGGATCCTTCAAAAACTCATGCAACAACCAAGGGTCATGCATGGAGAGGACCTAGACCCCCTGCTCAGATGTAGCCAATTGACAGCTCAGTCTTCATGTGGGATCCCTAGTAAGTGGAGCAGGGCCTGCCTCAGTCGTGAACTTGATCACTTGCCCCTGGCGATTCGGTCTTGCCAGGCCACAGAGGAAGAGGATCTGATGAGATGTGATAAGCTATGGGCAGATGGCAGAAAAGGAAAACTCCCCTTTAGGTGGACTAGGGAAAGAGGGTGGGGGGAGAAGGAAGGAGGGTGGGACTTGAAGGAGGAAGCTTTAATGGGGATATATAAATAAAAAAATGTAAAAAAAATTACAATAATAAAGGAAACATTTTCTTGGGGCTGGCTTACAGTTCAGAGATTTAGTCCATTATCATCAGGGTAGGAAGCATGGTAGTGAGCAGGCAGACATGGTGCTGGAGAGGTAGTTGAGAGTTAATATCTGGATTGGCAGGCAGCAGGAAGAGAACTGGGTTGAGTTTCTGAGACTTCAAAGCCCACTCCCTAGACATGTACTCCCTGCAACAAAGCAACACTGACTCCAAGGCCACACGTTCTAATAGTGCCACTCTCTATGGATCTATAATGGCCATTTTCTTTCAAACTACCACCCATAATATAAAGAATAAAATGGCAGTATTCAGAGACTGGGTACAATTATTAAGAGTCACTGGGGGTATTCAGTGTCTCAGTCAGAGAGGCCTCATCACTGATACAGAAGGCTCCTAAAGGGTCCTGAAGAGAAGTTGTCACCCATTGCTACTCTTTTGGCATCATTGCTACTTTCAGCATTTTGCTTATTTATCTGAATATTTAGATTTGTTGAACCAACTCAGGTCCAGATTCCAAAGAATTTTTTTCAGAGCCCACACTCATGAATAATGCATTAAACCCAATAAGAAACTCTTGCTTCCTATTAAGTAGCCGCTTTCTTCTGTGATACCGTTCTTTATGAGAGAAAGAGAAAATAGTATTTCAGGGGAGTGGAGTAGAATGCAGTACAAGCAGCATAATATTGTAACCATCTACTTGGCCCACAGCTGGAAGGTGAATGGCTCTCAGGTAATACCCTGCCTTGCTGCATAGCAATCCAAAGGAAAAATAAAACCTTTTTAATGGATAAGTTTTTATACATTCATTGGAGCAGCATATTTTTATTTGTTGACAATTAACTGCCTGATAACAACTTGGATATGATGGTTTAGATTGTCTCATTCACTTTTGCCTTCTTTTTCACAAAATGGAAGAAATATGTCATGCTTCCAGCCACTTACATTTGTTAATGCCACCCAGCTGGGGAGTTCAGGTAAGTGAAAAGGTTAAATGAACTTGATTCATCTGCATTCGATGATCATCACATTGGGGATACTGAGATGCTGAGTTTCTATGACATGCTACATGTCTCAGATAAGCCTGGAATGAGTGATACAACTTAAGATATGTGTCCCTAGGCTATCACTATAAGTATCGGTCTGGACTTCTGACAGTTGCCAAACATAAATGCTCAATGGGCACCAGTGAGCTCTGGAATTAGTAGGGTTGTAGGTTTGTGATCAGCTATGGCTACTGGTAATTGGCAACTGAGAACTGGAAAAGCATCAATAATAAGAAAAGGGAGGACATAAAGTAAGAAATGATTGAGCTAACTTCATGTGCAATTTCTAGAATTAGATTCTTAATGAGGTTGCTTCTAGATCAAAGCATCCAGGAAGGAGAAAACATAATCTAGAAAAATGAAGCTCTACTTAAGTGGTGACTATTTGACAGACATGACGCAGGCAGCAACCTGGTAGTTGCTTGGAGAGTTAAAGCAGTTTATTTTTACCGTGTATGAGAGCTGCCCAGTAAATAAATCAAGTAGATATGCAAGCATATAAGTGTTATAGAAAATAAAAGGCTATTAAGGTCTATTACTAATACATATAATTATTATGGAGGTTATTATTAAACTGCTACCATATCAATCAAAGGCACAGGCATCTGATAAATTTTTAATAAGCCTTATTTCATCTAGGGCTGGGTACATATTAACTCCTTAAATTACTTTGTTATCTCTCAGTCCCGCATTCCATGCCATTTTCTCTAATCATTTCTATCTGGGCTATGTCTCATCCAAAATAATATAAATACTTGCACATGCTTTCCATTTGAGCTGCTTTTCTCCAACCACACCAATTTTCAGAGTAAAATCATCCCAGTCACGTGTGTTTTTAACACTAAACCGTGACAGTCTCTGTTTCTGTCTCCTCTTCCCTACCTGTTTCTTCCCTTTCCCTGATCCTTCTGTCCTCCTAACCCATGAACGTTAGCTCCACCTACCTCATTCATGCCCTTCCCCAGTGCATAGGCAAACTTATTTAGGCAATCAGGGATAATTTTGGAGACAAGGTTACACTGCATCATTTTTGGTATGTGATAGTCTGCTCATGAAAGACAGCAAGTAGACCTCAGGAGCAAAATAATTGACAAACAAATGCAAAGCACCAGACCATGCTGTAGCTTTTAAATCTCAAAAATGGAGGGCAACCAAAAGAAATCAATAGTGATTCCTGGCATCAAGTCTCCAGGAACTGGCTAGACTCACATTCCCTTTCTGTGTGATGGTTTTGAGAATTCTACCAGCTTTGGAAAGGATCCCAGCCAACAGGTGTAAAGGAAGAGTCTGTAATCTGGCATGCCAGATACCAGGTATTAAATGGCTAGCAGGGGTCTTTGGCAGGACCCAGATTGGAAGGTTAAACTTAATCACATAACAAGGCGAGTCATAAACTGCCCAAATGCATCTGAGATTTAGGACCAATGGACACAAAGCTTTCCAAGACCCAGGCTCAAATACCGTTTCCAAGTTTGCAGCTGTGAAACTATTTCTGGACACTTTGACATGTATTATACCAAACCTTCTTGCAAACATACACCTACATGTCACCTAAAATGGCAGGGAAAGCTTGGTGTTCACCAAAGATCCTGGCTCCATTTGCATTCCTTCCAAGAAGCAGAGGTCACGCCAACATGTCTTAGTTGTCTTGACTTAAATAGTAATATGTACACAGTACTTGACAAGCAGAGTGATGGGATCCCTTCCAAGCAAGTTAGTTAAAATATGAGCATTTTTCTCTGTCTTCTCCTCTATCGGCTAGCTGAACCCAGAGGACTGTGCTGTCCTATGGCAAGGTTGAGCTATATATATAGAATGACTGTGAAAATGGAATGAGGTTGTCTCCCACAAAATGCTTGAAACATGTATCCCATGTGGTACTAAATCAGAGTGCTAAGAGTTCTGAGCCATCATTACTATTAAATTGTTTGTTCTTTGACAACACCTTACATGTATAAAATATATTCTGGTTACCTTCCTCCACACATCATCTCACATCTCCCTCCAACCTCCACCAGCCCCGCTTCCACCCTAAGATTCTCTTTCCCACATTCATGTCTTTTTGTTTTGTTTTGTGACTTCCTGAGTATAAATAGAGCTGTGTGACCGTGAGTTTGAAGCTACATAATAGAACATAGTTCATGCATGTGTGGGTAAAGGGACTCCTTCTCTCCCAGAATCTGTCTTTAGCCAAGAGCACAGCAAGTGGAGTTCCATAGCCTTGTTTCCCATCCATGGTTGACTGTCTTATCCAGGCCCAGTAAAGGCAACCTCATCATCTTTAAGGTCATGATTTTAGTGGGTGTGTGGTATCCAAAAGATGGCATTTCATAGCTAGTCTCGCCTATTTTTAGAAAAACGCACACCTGAGTCTGGCTATCAGAAATGATAATGAGTTCTGATTCATAGCCTTCCTCTGAAATATGAAAATAAATAAACCTAGAGTTTAACTGGCATTGCCTGACACCTGGAAGATATTAGGACAGAGGGTGCCAATCAGATGCCATAGTTTGAAGCTATTTTGGTGGCATGTCAAAAGTTGAGTCTATTCTTCACTCCACTTGTGTGTATGGCAGGGTTGAAGACTCCACCTGCTGGTACAGAGAAGGATGGCTACTGATATACAGTTACTGTCCTCCATAAAATGAGCCCAGAGCATAGAAAGAGCTGAGCATAGTCATTAACGCTTGGCAATGAAAGGAACTAGGAAGGACAATACCTAGTATCAACGGGCCTTCAAGGACAAGCCTTTGAAGTTCTTTAACAATACAGCTAATCTGACCATCAAATTATAAAATTACATCAAATTATGTTATTTCCTGATCTTTTCATCAGTGTGATAATCTTGAATTATGCTTCTTTTAAGAATACTATGTAGTATCCTGGTGACCACAGAGAAATTTTAGCCATACATCACACGTAGATGATGCATGGTTTCTAACCATAGATACGTCTCTTGTTACCTTTCAGTGTGCAAATGCACTTGTGTGCTTGTGTGCACTCACACACAAACACATGCATACAAAGAGAGAAAGACAGAGAGAAATGAATGAATGAATCCAAGCCATAACTCCCTTGTTATCACTCAGAATGCAATTTTGTTTAGCATTTAACTGTTTTCCTTTGAAGAACAAATTATGCTCTCCTGAAATAAGCCAATCTTTTAGCCCACAGAGAAAAGGCAACAAACAGCCAAATATCCGCTCATCACAAAGAGCTTAAATGAAGCATGGATTTAAGCTGCTCTTATGCGTATAACCCATGGTCTTTATTAGAGTTTACTTTGCATAATTACCTCAGGGAACTATGAGGAGCCTAGAGCTGTTTTCAACTCTTGATTCGTTATGTGCTGCTGTGCTCAAGCAAATAAATAGGAACTGGAAAGGTTTTCCAGGCTCTCTGGATCCTGGAATTATCTCATACAAAGTGAGAAGCAGAGCATCCTGGAGTCATGTGGGAATCTGACAATACACTCTGCACCAAAGGAAAGATCAACAGACCATATCTCTGCCTTGGAGGAAAATAGAAAGTTTCTGAGGGGCAGTTAGGATTATGACAGTGGTATTTATATAGATTTGTTTTCCCAGAGCTGATTTGGAGGGTGTGTAAGTGTCCTTAAAGGAGCTGTTGCTTGGAAGAAGCACAGCCTCTGAACACAATGGGAGCACCAGTGGATTATCTTAAAAAGACTCTGATACTATGCATTCTCTGAGTTTGTCACAGAGAATGACAGATGGCTTAAGAGCTGAGACAAAAAGGAGGTACCCAAAAGACCTAAAACAATAATAATAACAACAATAATAACAATAAGAGTTTAAGATAAATCTAAGAAAACCCTCAGAAACTGCCCCTCACTGCCCCCCTCCCCAAGTATAAAAAAAAAAACTTCAAGAAAATGAGCATTAGGCCAACCAGCACATAGGGAGGCATGAGACAAATCCTCTGTCAAAGAATTCTCTGAGCTTCTAAAATCCCCATGATCAACATTCTGCTTTATAAAGGTCTGTCCTGAGGTCAACAGGAATGCCAACCTCTTCTGGTAAGGTGTGTTGTTCCTCCACAATACAAAACATAAAATATTCATTACGTAGTTCAGAGGATCTTCAATTCCAGAAATTCTTTCAGGAATTTAAGCCATTGAAGGCTTGTATCAGAAAACATAGTCAGAATGATCCTAGAGTAGCTTGCATTGGTAAAGCAATTGAACTACTGAGTCCCAGACTTATTTCTAATAGAGAGGCATAGAAAAACCCAGACTTGGTAAATAGCTTAACTGCATAGTGCTTATCCTTCAAGCAAGAAGAGCTGAGTTCAAGCCACAGAATCTACACAAAAGTCCAGGAGTGGTAGCATATTTCTGTAACCCAGCAATGGGGAGGCTGAGACAGGTGAGGACCTACGCCTTGCTGGCCAGCCATTTTAGCCTGCTTGGTAAACAGGAGGCAAGCAAGGCTCCTTGTATCAACTTCAAGGTAGACCCTTCCTGAGAAATGATACCAAGGATGTCCCCTACAACCAAACATACCTGCATATACACATAAGCAAACATATACACAAACCCAATAAATGGATTTGGAGAACCTAGGAAAAATATTAGAGGTCATCTAAGCCAGTGGTTTTAAAACTGTTTTACCATCCTACCTCTTCTAATATCCTGTGTGACTGGAATTCCTATATGATTTTTTCCCTCAGAGCTCTTTTGTCAGGTTGTCACATTTTCGACCTAGTATGAACAAACAACCTGCACAGTTTATTCTTCACAAGACTCAGGCTCAGGCAATAGCTCACTACCACCAAAGAAAATTTAAGAAATGTTGACCACATCAAGTGTGGGAAAGGTCCAAGAGCAAGCTTCAATAGGAGTCCTCACTGGCCTAATCCTATGGCCAGTTCACAGAAGGGTAAGATTATCTACTAGATCTGTGGCTTGAGTTTATGTCTCTGTGTGCATCTGCTCAAAACTGTCTCCTTTACCGAGGCAACTGACATTTTCTCATAACTAGAGAACAAGGCAATCTCCTGCAATCCTTCACCATTAACATGCAGAAATGTCATTAGTGGATTAATTTATCAAAGCATCCAGCTTAACGATTGCATAGAATTTATGAAACAAAACAGTTCATGTATGCTGTACATGTGAGCAAAGAAAGAAAAAAGAAGGAAGGATATATAAAATGACATATTTATGTTATATGTGAAATAACAGAAAAAAGACTGAGTGAGGGAGTGAGTGAGTGAGGGAGTGAGTGAGGGAGGGAGGGAGGTAGACAGGCTCAAATAAAAGGAGGACAGGAAGACAAACCCAACCCCCCCAAGTGCTAGGCAAGGAGATAGCCACAGATAGTCACTGGGTACTTTAAAACAAAACCCCACGCACTGTGTAACCAGAATGGGGAGATGAAAAAGCAAAGGTCTTTACCAATTTCATGGTCACCTGGGCCAGGCCTGCCTAATTCTATTTCTAAAACTTTTATCAGTATAGTGTCTGCTAGGTCTGAAACCCTTGTGAATTATTAAAGAAAATAAGTACATATATATGTAAATATATACATACACATACAAATTATCTGATTTACTAGGCAGCATTTCTTTGCCTCTCTTTTTTTGTTGTTTGCATATGTGACATTGTAAATGACTTTGAAAATAATCATCACTTCCATCTATTCAACTATTTTCATTTCCTCAGTACAAGCTACGATATCCTTGCATAATTCAGACTGATTTTTGGCTGCACTTATAAAACCTGCCAAGTTTGGTCCTCAGTTGGGACCAAGTTGGGGTGATGTGATTAACTGTGCCATCATGCCCTTCTGGGTGGCTTTGCATTTGTTAGCCTTTGGGTTGCAACACTCAAAGCACCTCTATGCCTCTGTGTAAAAATTGAACTCAGGGCTTTGCTGTGAATATTAAGCTCTTTTTGCCAGCTCTTACGTGCATTTTTTAAATTTCACTTTAAAACATTTCTATCCACATCTCACTTTTCTTTCCTTTCATATCTTTCTTTTCTCTTTCATGGACACATGCAAATTGTTCTAAGGCACTTTTTTGTGTATGAGAGCAGCACAAAGCAAGGTTGGATTATATGCCATTGTGAACGCCATTTCAAAGGTTAATAGCTCTTGTTGAGTTTCTTTATGACTCTGAACATTCCTCAAAGAAACCTCCCAGCTCCCCACCCCCACAACCCTGTGGTGGCTCACATTTGAAGCAATGCTCAAAGTCAGACTCCCGCCGTACTTTCCTATTGCCAGCCAGCGAGTAAGACTCTGAGGCTGTCTGGCTGGATTGACCACTATAATTAGCACACACCATGCATTCTGCTCCCTTTTGCACGCCCACCTGCTGAAATAAGCCTGTGCATTATCTGAATTTTTTATTATATCAACATCTATTAACACTTTTTCAGTGAATCACCGACAATTTTAAATTAAATGCCTTTCTACAATTTATAACTTTGTGATAAAAGACACTGATTAAAATTTTAAAGACCTCATGAAAATGGACATTAGCTAAAAAAGCTTTGTATCTGCTAGTCAACTGAAGAAAAGCCTATCCTTTAAGAAAAGGAACAAAAAAAGTGATGCAGTTTTCACAAGAACAGTGTTTTGCTGGAATTCACCATTGTGAGAATGTCTAAATGTCTGCATTGTAGAAGGCTTAGATTGAAAATGTGAAGTCTTACTAACTTAACAGGCTCACAGTCCCACAGAGATGTAATTACATTTCCTCTCCTTCAATTTATAATTTCTTCAGATTCCCAGTTTACCACAGCGGAACTATAAAGATCTGGAATCTCCAAAACTCGGGTTCTCCTTCGGTGTCCTTCCATTTGTTTCTCTTTCCTAATAACAAAAGCCTGATTCAAGCCAATGAAGATAATACCAGGCTTCTAGACTGGGCAAAACCCTAGAACACTTTCTATCTTTATTTCAAGTCTCACTTGATAGGGCATTTAGCAGCCTTTGTATCCATTCAAAACCAAATTGATTATAATTTCTGGCATACATGTGGTATATTTTGATTAAAGGCCTTGTTAAAAAAAATCAATGTTATTCCCTTGTTCTTTTTAATTTATTTATTTTTATATCAATCACAGGTTAGGTACTTTGCATCCCAGGTGTAGCCCCCCTCCTTCCTTCCCTCCCACCCTCCCTCTCCCTCCCACCCTCCCTCTCCCTCCCTCATTTCCCTCCTCCCCGCCCCCTCCAAGTCCACCAACTGGGGAGGACCTCCTCCCCTTCCATCCAACCCCAGCTCATCCTGTCTCCTCAGGGCTGGCTGCAATGTCCTCCCCTGGGATCTAGTCAGTCTGTCACTCCCCGGCTTGTGTGGGGGAGGGTCAAAGAGTCAGCCATCAAGTTCATGACTGAAACAGTCCCTGTTTCCATCACTAGGTTCTTCAGTCCGACACCAAGCTATCATGTTATTCCCTTGTTTTCAATTGCTGAGTAGTATTCCATTGTGTAAATGTACCACAATTTCTATATCCATTCTTCAGTTGAGAGACATCTAGGTTGTTTCCAGATTCTGGCTATTACGAATACAGCTGCAATGAACATAGGTGAGCAAACGTCCTTGTATAGTTGAGCATCTTTCAGATGCTCAGGAGTGGTGTAGCTGAATCTTAAGGTAACACTATTCCTAATTTTCTGATAAAATGCCAGATTGATTTTCTAAGTAGTTGTACAAGTTTACATTCCCACCAGCGATATTGGAACTTTCCCCTTTCCCCACAACTTCTCCAGCATGTGTCATCCCTTTAGTATTTTTTATTTAATTTTATTTATATATTTATTTATTACAATTTATTCACTGTGTATCTCCACTGCAGCCCCCTTCCTCATTCCCTCCCAATCCCACCCTCCTTTCCTCTTCTCCCTCATACCCTTTCCCTAATCCCCTAACTGGGGAGTACCTACTTTCCTTCTATCTGACCCTAGCTTATCAGGACTCATCAAGGTTGGCTGCATCATCTTTCTCTGTGGCCTGGCAAGGCTGCACCAAAGAGCTGTAATCGAAGAGCTGGCCCCTGAGTTCATGTCAGAGACAGCCCCTGTACCTCTTACTAGGGAACCCACTTGGAAACTGAACGGCCAATGGGATGTTCAGCTTTTGAACAGGGGGTCTAACGCCTCTCCATGCATGGTCCTTAGTTGGAGTATCCGTTTCTGCAGCCCCCCCCCCCCAGCACAGGTATTTGGCTCTGTTGTTCTCATTGTGGAGCTCCTGTCCCCTCCAGGTCCTTCTATCTCCTCTTCTTCCATAAGGATTCTGGCACTCTGCCCAAATCTTAACTATTCCGATGGGTGTAAGGTTCAGTCTCAAGCTCCTTTTGATTTGCATTTCCCAGATAACCCAAAACAGAAAGACACACGTGGTATATATTCACTTATAGGTAGATATTAGCCATATAATATAGGATAAACATACTAAAATCTATAGTCTTAAAGAAGCTAAACAAGGAGTACTCTAGGGAAGAGGCTTAATCCTCATTCCGAAGGGCAAAATAGGCATCAGAAGTGAGAGAAGACAGGGAACAGGACAGGAGCCGTCCACAGGGGGCCTCCGAAACACCTTACCCATCAAGGTATCAAAGCAGATACCAAGACTCATAGCCAAACTTTGGGCAGAATGTAAGGAATCTATGGAAGAAAGGGGAGATAGACCTGGAGGGGACAGGAGCTCCACAAAGAGACCAACAGAGGCAAAAAATCTGGGCGCGGGGAGTCCTGAAGAGACTGATGAATCAACCAAGGAACATGCATGGAGAGGACCTGTAACCCCTCCTCAGATATAGCCCATGAGCAGCCCAGTCTCCATGTGGGTTCCCTACTAAGGGGAGCAGGGGCAGTCTTGGACATGGACTCAGTGGCCAGGTCTTTGATCACCTCCCCAGGGGAGGGACAGCCTTGCCAGGCCACAGAGGAAGAGGATGCAGCCAGTTCTTTGATCTAGGTTTAAAACAACGTTTTGGGTGTTTGTTTGTTTGTTTGTTTTGAGAACTGGTCAAAAATTCCTCCCAGCTTAAAAAAAAATGTTACCATGTGTTCCCGGGTTCATTAAAGTGCTGCTTTCTGGAAACAAAACAACTTGTCATTAACCCTATTGCCAAATCAAGGCCAAATAAATAGTTTTGATTCTCTCTCCCTTCTCTCTCCTCTTTTATTCAGCTGCATGATGGGATTCAGGTGGCTTTGTGCTGGCAGAAATCAACAGTTGATAAAATTCCAGTTTTTAGAAGACCGACCGACTTCTCGTTGATGAACTTTTTTTTTTGTATTTGCAATAGTTTGTCAAGTTACAGAAGCTTCATCATCTTCAAATAGAAAATGCAATTGCCCTCAGTAAATAGTCTGCCAACTATGTCCCTTAAAAATATAATGGAAGAGACACATTTCACATATTCAAAGAGATCAACTACTACTTAGGAATGAATAAAAAGGAATCAAAAGAACATTCTCCTTTGTAACCAGGGAAAACCCTTCTTCCATTGCAAGGGTGTGTTGGCAATCAGAATTTACCAATCATGACAGTTGATGGGCAGGAGGAATGCCTACAGCCTGGCTTACATGGATATACCGTGTATCAGATTCCTGGATTTCAAAGGGGAAAAAAACAAAACAAGAAGGTAACTGGTAGCTAATGAATTACCTATATTAGTAAGACCACTCTATAAGATCAAGTAAAAAGATCTTTTGTTCTGATTAACTGATGAAAGTTTTCAAGTTTGCAAGGAACCCAAGCACAGTTTTACGGCATGAGCCCTGGGTTCTTCTGCCCCCTCAAAGCCTAAGATGGCAGTACTCATTTGACTTGTGCTTTTATCATATAAAACTAAAATTCATGAAAAGTTCAAAATTGTCACTTCCCTGAGATTCATTGATGATTAATTGATACAAAGCCATTGTAAAGAAAAAAGAGATATGTTAGACTGAAATTACATAGCCCTGAAGGAAACTATAGTACTAGATCTATCATGGAGTCCATTTTCATGATTGATTAAATAATAAAGGAAATGAATATTAATTTCAGTAATTGTGTTAACAAAGTAACAAGGTAATTGCTTTATGCTGAAACAAGATTAAAAATCATGTATCATTTCATAGGAATAATGAAAAGGGCATGAATATATTCTTAAATCACTGCTTGAGCAATTAATAAATATAACAAGACCATTTTGCCTTTTAGCAGTGGCTAGGACTAACCAGCAACCTAAGAGAAATTGATAGAAATATCCAAGTGTCTCTGAAGCTCATTATGGGACGAACTGAGTGCCACACTCAGCTACACCTGTGCACACAGATGGCAAATTGCCACCTGAGGCCTGGCTTGGAAAGAAATCAAGAGACAGGAAAGCATCTTTTTAATGTATGTTCAAGTGCTTTAGAATGGAGCAGAGCCACTATCCAGAAAAGTAAAGGAACGGCTTTCCTTTTTTATGGTCAGTTTTCCTTTAATGAAAACAATCCCACACAGAGCAGAAATTTCAAAAAGGCAGAAGGTATGATTTGCTTGAGGCACCCACCCATCATTTAACACGTAAGCCTATTTCTTTTTTGGGAGGCTGAGAGTAGCATCTAGTTTCATGGTTTTATTTGTTTTCAACATTATGATCACATGGAAATCCATCTGAATTAAATTCAAAAATAACTGTTAGTTACCAAAGTTTGTTAAAGGTAAGTGACAAAGTTAATTTTCCAACATTTTGGGGAACAGCCAGCTTACACAAACACTATCAAAACACCCAGGAGTGATGAAGTATGAAGTTATAATGCTACGGAAAACAGTGATTTCTTAGCCCAACTATAGTTTTTATGGGACTGCCAATGTTATAGCAGCTCTTCACTGACCAAAATGTTGCTATACATATAACTGTATATTTCAGATGCAAACATGCCTCTCCTGTCTACAAATAATTTGCCATTAGTAACAAACATGGACTTACAGAATGCCTTATGTCCTTTGTGTTACCACAGTTGCTTTAGACAAGGGAACATTCATTCAGGAAAAGAAGAAAGTAAATTCTTCACTTTTACTCTGTCAACCCAAAAAGCTGACCTGATGGAAGAAAAGATTGACTGGTTACAGACTGTTCTGTGGCCAGCCAGGTTATTTTGCAGGACAGGGGCTGTTGAATGCTGAGTAGGAAGTCTGTCACTCAACTTCTCCAAAAGAGACAGAAGGAAGGAGAACAGAACAGATGAAGAAGTACAGCTAGCATGCAAGCCCAAGAGGAGCCTCATCTAACTTTGTCAGTAATTCTGAAGAAGGGAAAAAAGGGGTGGGGCGCATCTAGAATTGGCTAAGTTAAGATGGCTATGGCTTTGTACACTAATGTTAGGCAGTAACTGAATGCAGAAGGACCTGATGAATGATGGCACTGGAGGAAAGGAAGTTTCACAAAGCTGAATTAATCCTAAATCTGGGCTAAGAGCTAAAGGTTCTTCACTAATAGCTCTTCCAGAAGCCTCAAACAACGGGATATTTCCCCACAAAGATCTAGTAAATACAGCACTGCATCACAGTCAGTGCCGTACAATTGTTTTTGTGGGGTTTTTTTTTATTCATTTTACATCCCAGTCACAGCCCCTCCCTCTTCTCCTCCTAGCCCCACCCTTCTTCCCTTTTTCCCCTATCCCCTCTCACTTACTCCTCAGAGAATTGGAGTGCTCACCCACCCGCCCACCCCAACATATCAAGTCACATCAGGGCTAAATGCATCTTCTTCCCCTGTGGCCTATCAAGGTAGCCCCACCAGGGGAAAGTGATCAAAAAGTAGGCAATAGGATTTGAACCAGAAAACAATAAATGGCTTTGGTAAATTAGATTCTGAAAATGGAAATTACCCATTTTACTATATCTATAATAATAAAAACCAACTTGCAAAACCATGACTTTTGATGTCCAACATCTCATGGTCTGCTGCTTTAGTTGTCTTGTTTTGCAAAGAAGAAATACTTCTACCAGAGAATAATAAAAATCATTGTTTTTAATAGCTAAGGGGCTGATGTCACTCTCTGGCAACTTTGATTCTTTATGCCTGAGTTGGCAAAAAGAAAGTCAGGACAATACTCTAATTCTTGGATAATCGATCTTCATTGTCAAGGGAAAATTGTAATATTATTATACAGTGGAGAGAGGTATGGATATATGTAGACTCCTCTAAGTTTAAATTACTCCCACAAACCAGTTCCTAATGCTGCCCTTTGACCAAGCATGGGATAACTTCAGAAATGAAGATTGTAATGCTCCAACAAAAAATGCCAAGCAGCTGAAGCACTGACCCAGTAAGAAAAACATGTAGTGGATCCTGGAAGAAGGAAGCTATAAATTTGTAGTGCCCCATGTGATCAGTTCAACACGTAAAGACAGAAGGCATTATTTGTATTTTCTTGCTTGTTTCTGGAAGTATCTATGCAGGTAATTTCTCTTCTCTATATCTATAATGTTCCATATGTTACTAGTAATAAAGCTTGTAATTCAGTACTTCAATTATAAAATATCTCCAAGTGAATTATAAATAACAAAAGAAAATGATAAGCATTATCTAAAGTGGCATATAGCCTTGTTTTTTTTTTCCTAAAGCACATGAAAGGGAATTCATCTTTAATAGAAGGACCCTACTGAGCACAGTTCTCACAGACACATTAAGGTAGAAAATACTTACGTGTGTTGGAAACTAATGGCAAACAATCCATATGATCAATACTGTGTTTATACAGATTTTAATAAAATACCAATTTTTCACAAACAAGATTCACTATGCCTTCTCATTTGAATCACTGGTTCCCATGTTGAAGATGCTCTTATTTTAGGAGAGAGATTGAGAGTTTTAAATACTTCGTGTCAGATTATGTATTTCTCCACTGACCACAGACTCTGAAATTCCTACACTGAGTTCTTAGAAGTTCCTTGAAGGTCAGCTGCAGCTCACTGTTCTTATTTTTCTCAGCCTGTGCTTTCCATCACCATGCTCATCCATGCATAGGGGCTCAATGAGCACATTTGGGTATCATAAATGCATGTCTCCAAAGCAGCCCAACTCTGTCTTCTGAAGTACAGAGCCATGTATCCAACTAGCCGCTCATTGTCTTCACTTTGAAATCCCCAAGGCAACTCAGATACACATCTAAGACCGAATTCAATCTTTCACCAAAATGTAGTGATCAACTCTATGAGTAATGCTGTTTCCAATCTTTTCCTCAAGGCAGAAACTAGATGTGATCTTTATTAACTTCCATTCAACATTTATATTCAATATAGCCTATCTATTTGATTCCACATCATACATACTTATATCTGTGCATTTTCATTTTCCCAAATAACGAGAATAATGTGGTACTCTGAAAGAAAATTACAGTGCATATGGATGGCAATATCTCTTTTGCCTTGTTCTAATATATTCTCTTGCCAATAAATAACTATTCAGGTTACAAATTTATTTTTAATGTGTTTCTTTGTTCTCAGGTTTAAATAGAATAGAATTACCAAGAATCATGTAAATTTCTTGTCAGAAACTGGTGATGTTACTGGTTGTATAAACTAACTCAACAACTCAATCTCAATCAATTTATTATTGGTTTCCAACACATAAAAGCACTCGCTTTTAATGTTCTGTAAGAATCATGCTCAGTATGAGAGCCTTGCCTGACACCCATTCCCCTTGCTGAGGCCAAATGCATATTGGCTTCTCAAATCCTCAATGATGTGTCCTTTTTGCTGCTGTAGTATTTCCATGCCTGCTGCCTCCCTGAATGGAATGATCCTATGTCCCAATCTGTGATAAGCCTGTTCATATACATTCAAATTCGCTTTTGTAGATCTTAGAGCCTGAGCTGCTGGTGATCTATTCAGGGAGTTGTCTTCTAGGCCAATGAGTTCAAGGCTCTTACTCACTTTCTCCTCTAGCAGACTTAGTGTATCCTGTTATATGTTGAGATCTTTGATCCACATGGACTTTAGTTTTGTTCAGAGTTATAAATATGAATCTATTTGCATTTTTCTACATGGAGACATCTAATTAGACCAACACCATCTGTTTGAAGATGCTGTCTTTTTTTTTCCATTGTGTGGTTTTTGGCTCCTTTGTCAAAAATCAGGTGTGCATAGGTATGTGGATTCATTTCTGGGTCTTCAATTTGATTCCATTGATCAACCAGCCTATTTCTAGGCTAGTACCATGCAGTTTTTATCACCATTGCTCTGCAGTATAGCTTGAGGTCCAGGTGTTCAGGAGATACCCACAGAACATCTATTATTATATAAATTTGTTTTAGCTATTCTGGTTTTTTGTTTGTTTTTCCATATGAAGTTTAGAGTTGTTCTTTCAAGGTCTATGAAAAATTGTGTTGGTATTTTAATGAGGATTGCATCGAATCTCTAGGTTGCCCTTGGTAAGATTTTTTATTGTTTAATCCTACTGGTCTGTATGCATGAGAGATCTTTCCACCTTCTGGTATATTCTCCAATTTCTTTCTTCAGAAACTTGAAGTTCAACTCAGGCTCTAAAATTAATAAATGGCACCTCAAGAAACTGAAATACTTCTATAAAGCAAAGGATACTGTCAATAGAATGAAACAGCAGTCTACAGATTGGGAAAACATCTTCAACAATCCTACATCCAATAAAGGGATAATATCCAGAATACCTAAAGAACTCAAGAAATTAAACACCAATAAACTAAATAATCCAATTAAAAAAGGGGATACAGAGCTAAACAGAGAATTCCCTAAAGAGAAATATCGAATGGTGGAGAAGCCCTTAAAGAAATGCTCAACATCATCAGTCATCAGGTAAATGCAAATCAAAATAACTCTGAGATTCCATCTTATGCCCATCAGAATGGCTAATATCAAAAACTCAAGTGACAACACATGCCAGACAGGGTGTGGAGAAAGGAGAACCTTCCTCCATTGCTAGTCGGAGTACAAACTTGTACAGCCACTTTGGAAATCAATCTGGCACTTTCTCAGACAATTAGGAATAGTGCTACCTGAAGACCAAGCTATACCACTCCTGGGCATATATCTGAAAGATACTCAGCCATACAAGGACATTTGCTCAACTATGTTCATAGCAGCTATATTTGTAATAGCCAGAATCTGGAAACAATCTAGACATCCCTCAAGAATGGATACATATGGTACATTTACACGAAAGAATACTACTCAGTCATTAAAAATGAGGAAATCATGAAATTTGCAGGCAAATGGATGGAACTAGAAAATATCATCCTGAGTGAGGTATCCCAGAAGCAGAAAGACACACATGGTATATACTCACTTATTTAGTCATATAGTACAGGATAGACATACTACAATGCACAGATACCAAGAAGATAAGCCTAATGGTCATCTTTAGCTTCCTGTGAACCCGTGAGTCAGGGGAATAAGGGATAGCTCTGATACAGACTATGCTGCTTGCTTTTTGATCACTTTCCCCCTGATGGGCCTTTCCACCAGGACACAGGGGAGGAAGATGAACTCAGTCCTCATGTGAATAGATGAGATGGGGTGTTGGGGTAGGGAGGTTGCCTATCCTGAGGAATTGGGAAAAGGGCATGTGGGAGGAAGGGAAGACTAGGAGGAAAGGAAGGAGGGCCTATTTCTGAGATGTAAATTGAATAACTTAAAAATTTTTTAACTCTCTTACTTTCTCTCTCCCCCCTAATTAAATCTTTTATATTGTCTCATTCAAGTGGCCTTTGCTCTGAGAAGCTTACCTGAATGCTTTGAAAAGATCAAGTTACTGTATCATGTGCTTTGCTTCTATTTCTTTCTATGGATTTTGGTTAGACAATCATTTTTTGTGATTATCTCACTTACTTCCAAATTCCTCACCCAAGGGCAGAGTCATCATCATATCTGTAAGTACCCCAAGGGCAGGGTCATCATCATATCTGTTGTAGTTTGAATGGGAATGGCCACCATAACCTAATATATTTAAATGCATGGTCCTCAGTTGTTAGAAATGTTTGAGAAGGATTAGGAGGTGTGGTCTTTGTTAAAAGAGTTGTGGCCTTATTGGAGGAGGTTTGTCACTGGTGGGGAGAAACTTGAAGTTTCCCATGCCACATATGACTTTCTCTGTCTGCTTCCTATTTGTGGATCAAAATGTGAGCTCTCAGCTACTGATCTAGCACTATGCCAGTCTGCTTGCTTCTATGCTCTCTACCATGATTGTCATGTACTCCAAACCTCTAGAACTGTTTGCTACAAATTAAATGCTTTCTTTTATAAGTTGCATGCTCAAGGTGTGTTACCACATCAATTAAAAAAAAGGCAATCTGCTCATTTAACCTGAATATCTTGCACAATGTATCATAGACAGGTAGAATCCCAGGTATTGATAATAAGAAGTGTGAAAAATGACAAAAATGAATTGTAAAGATGTCTCTTGTATTTTAATAAGAAAATAAAAAATTTTAAACTTTATAAGGCACTTTCAGTAGAAAATCAAATTGTTTCTACATAATAATCTGTAAGATAAGCCCCTATCCATGAATGTCTTTCTGATTCTCAGTTACATCACTCAGGATTATCTTTTTTAGTTCCACACATTTGTCTGCAAATTTCACAATTTCCTTGTTTTTAATAGCTAAGTAGTATTCCAATGCGTTAATATAACAATTTCTGTATCCATTCTTTGGATGAGGGACATCTAGGTTGTTTCCAGATGTCCTTGTGTTTCTCTTTATTCTATTATGAATAAAGCTGCTATGAACATAGTTGAGCAAATGTCCTCTTATAAGGCGGGCCATCTTTTGGATATATGACCAGGAGTGACATAGCTGGATCTTGAGGAAGCACTATTTCCAATTGTCTGAGAAAGCAACAGATTGATTTCCAAAGTGGTTGTACAAGTCTGCATTCCCACCAGCAACACAGGAGGATTCCCCTTTCTCCACATCTTCTCCATCATGTGCTGTCTCTTGAGATTTGATTGTAGCCATTCTGATGGGTGTAAGGTGAAAACTCAGGGTCATTTGATTTGCATTTCCATGATGACTACGGATGTTGAGTATTTCCTTAAATGTTTCTCCACCATTCAGTATTCTTCTGTTGTGAATTATCTCTTCAGCTCTGTACCCCATTTTTAATTGGATTATTTGGTTTGTTGGAGTTTAATTTCTTGAGTTCTTTGTATATTTGGATACTAGCCCTCTGTCCAATTTGGGTTGGTGAGGATATTTTCCCAATCTATAGGCTTTTGTTTTGTTTTGTTGACAGTGTCTTTTGCTTTATAAAAACTTTTCAGTTTCATGAGGTCCCATTTAGTAATTGTTGATCTTAGAGCCTGAGCTGTTGGTGTTCTGTTCAGGAAGTTGTCTCCAGTGCCAATAAGAACAAGGCTCTTCCCCACTTTTTCTTCTGGCAGATTTAGTGTGCCAGCTTTTATGTTGAGGTCTTTGATCCACATGGACATTAGTTTAGAGATAAATATGTATCTATTTGCATTTTTCTACCTGTAGACATCCAATTAGACAAGCACCATTTTTTGAAGATACTCTCTTTCTTCCATTGTATGGCTTTGGGCCTTTTGTCAAAAATTAAATATCCTTAGGTATGTGGGTTAATTTCTGGGTCTTTGATTCAATTCCATTGATCCACCTTTCTGTGCCTATGTCAGTAACATACAGTTTTGTTTTTTTTGGGGGGGGGGGGGTTGTTCGTTTGTTGTTGTTGTTGTTGTTGTGTGTGTGGATATTAGCTTTTATTTTTTTTATTTTTTTAACATTTTTATTTCGTATTAATCACAGGTTATGTACTTTGTATCCCAGAAGTAGCCCCCTCACGCATTCCCTCCCTATCCCCCTCATCCCTCCCTCATCTCCTCCCTGCCCCTTTCCAAGTCCACTGATAGAGGAGGACCTCCTCCCCTTCCATCTAACTCTAGCTTATCAGGTCTTTTCAGGACTGGCTACAATGTCCTCTTCTGTGGCCTAGCAAGGCTGCTCCTCCCTCAGGGGGTGAGGGGCTTAAAGAGCCAGCCATTGATTTCATGTCGGAAATAGTCCTTGTTCCCTTTACTAGGGTATGCACTTGGATATTTAGCTACCATTAGCTACATTCAAGCAGGGGTTCTAAGTTATATCCATATATGGTCCTGGTTGGAGAAACAGTCTCATAAAAGACCCCTGTGTCCTGATATATTTGGTCCTTGCAGAGCTCCTGACCTCTCCAGGTCATAATAACTCCCCCTTCTTTCATATGATCCCCTGCATTATGCCAAAGGGTTGGTTATATGTCTTAATATTTGCTTTGATACACCACTAGGTAGAATCTTTCCAAGACCCTCTGTGGTAGGCACTTGTCCTGCTACTTGTTTTCTCCTACATCCAATGTCTATTCCATTTGTCTTAATAAGTGAGGATTAATCATCTTACCTCAGGTCCTCTTTCTTGTTCATCTTCTTTAGGTGTATACATTTCAGTATGTTTATTCTATCTTATAGGCCTTTATAAGTGAGAATATACCATATGTGTCTTTCTGCTTCTGGGATACCTCACTCAGGATGATCATTTCCAGGTCCCACCATTTGCCTGCAAATTTCATGATTTCCTCCTTTTTAATTGCTGAGTAGTATTCCATTGTGTAAAAGTACCACAATTTCTGTATTCATTTCTCAACTGAGGACATCTGGGTTGTTTCCAGGTTCTGGCTATTACAAATAAAGCAGCTACAAACATAGTTGAGCAAATCTCCTTGTGGTGTACTTGAGCATCTTTTGAATATATGCCTAGGAGTGGTATAGCTGGATCTTGAGGAATCACTATTCTTAATTATTTAAGAAAGTGCCAAATTGATTTCCAGAGTGGTTGTATAAGTTTACATTCCCACCAGCAATGGAGGAGGGTTCCTTGTTCTCCACATCCTCTCCAGCATTTGTTGTCACTTGAGATTTTGATCTCAGCCATTCTGACAGGTGTAAGGTAAAATCTCAGGGTCGTTTTGATTTGCATCTCCCTGATGGCTAAGGACGTTGAGCATTTCTTTAAGTGTTTTTCTACCATTCTACAGTCCTCCACAGAGAGTTCTCTGTTTAGCTCTATACCCATTTTTTAATTGGATTACTTGATTTGTTGCTTTTTAACTTCTTTAGTTCTTTATATATAGTGGATATTAGCCCTCTTTCAAATATAGGGTTGGTGAAGATCCTTTCCCAGTCTGTACGCTGTCGTTTTGTTCTGATGACAGTGTCTTTTGCTTTTCAGAAGGCTTTTCAGTTTCATGAGGTCCCATTTATTGATTGTTGCTCTTAGAGCCTGTGCTGTTGGTGTTCTGTTCAGGAAGTAGTGTCCTGTGCTGATGTGTTCTAGGATCTTTCCCACTTTTTCTTCTAACCGATTTAATGTGTCTGGTGTTATATTGAGGTCTTTGATCCACATGGACTTTAGTTTTGTGCAGGGTGATAAATATGGATCTATTTTCATTTTTCTGCATACAGACATCCAGTTGGTCCAGCACAATTTGTTGAAGATGCTGGTTTTTTTTTCCATTGGATGGATTTGGCTTCTTAATAAAAAATCAAATTTCCATAGGTGAGTGAGTTTCTTTCTATGCCAATACCGTGCGGTTTTTATAACTATTGCTCTGTAGTACAGCTTGAGATGAGGGATGGAGATACCTCCAGATGATCTCTTGTTGTACAGGATCGTTTTGGAAATTCTGGGTTTTTGTTTCTCCATATGAAGTTGAGAATTTTTCTTTTGAGGTTTGTAAAGAATTGTGTTGGTATTTTGATGGGAATGGCATTGAATCTGTAGATTGCTTTTAGAAGAATAGCCATTTTCACTCTGTTAATCCTACCAATCCATGAGCATGGGAGATCTTCCCATCTTCTTATATCTTCTTCAATTTCTTTTTTTTTTTAGAGACTTGAAGTTGTTCTTGAACAGATTTTTCATTTGCTGGGTTAGAGTCACCCCAAGGTACTTTATGTTATTAATGGTTATTGTGAAGGGTGTTGTTTCCCTAATTTCTTTCTCAGCCCTTTCATCTTTAGTATACAGAGGGACTTCTGATTTTTTTGAGTTGATTTTGTATCCAGACACTTTGAGAAAGTGTTTGTCAGTTGAAGGAGTTCTCTGGTTGAATTTTTGGGGTCACTCATGTATATTAACATATCATCTGCAAATAGGGAAACTTTGACCTCTTCCTTTCTGATTTGTATCCCCTTGATCTCCTTTAGTTGCCTTATTGCTCTAGCTAGGACTTCGAGTACTATGTTGAACAGATATGGAGACAATGGGCAGCCTTGCCTTGTCCCTCATTTCAGTGGGATTGATTTAAGTTTCTCTCCATTGAGATTGATGTTGGCTATAAGCTTGTTGTATATTGCCTTTAGTATGTTTAGGTATGTGCCTTGTATCCCTGATCTCTCCAAAACTTTAAACATGATTGGATGTTGGAATTTGTCAAATGTTTTTTCAGCATCTAACGAGATGATCATGGGGTTTTTCTCCTTCAGTTTGTTTATATGGTGGATCACATTGATGGATTTGCATATATTGAACCACCCTTGCATGTCTGGGATGAAGCCTACTTGGTCATGTTGGATGATATCTTTGATGTGTTCTTGGATTCAGTTTGCAAGTATTTTATTGAGTATTTTTGAATCAATGTTCATAAGAGAGATAGGTCTGAAGTTCTCTTTTTTTGCTGGGTTTTTGTGTGGTTTAAGTATCAAGGTGACTGTGGCTTCATAGACTGAGTTTGGGTAATGTTCCTTCTGTTTCTATTTTGTGTAATAGTTTAGAAAGAATTGGAGTTAGCACTTCTTTAAAGGTCTGGTAGAATTTTGCACTGAATCCGTCTGGCCCAGAGCTTTTTTTTGGAAGGGAGACTGTTGATGACTACTTCTATTTCCTTGGGGGATACAGGTCTATTCAGTTTTTCTACCTGATCCTTACTTAATTTAGGTAGACGGAATCCATCAAGAAAATTGTCCATTTCATTGAGATTTTCAAATTTTCTGGCACATAGGCTTTGGTAGTAAGACCTAATGATTGTTTGGATTTCCTCAGTGTCTATTGTTATGTCCCCCTTTTCATTTCTGATTTTTGCTGATTTGGATGGTTTCTCTCTGCCTTTTTGTTAGTTTGGCTAAGGGCTTGTCTATTTTGTTGATATTCTCAAAGAACCAGCTCTTGGTTTCATTGATTCTTTAAAGTGTTTTATTTGTTTCTAATTGATTGATTTCTACCCTGAGTTTGATTATTTCCAGCAGTCTGTTCCTCTTGGGTGTATCTGCTTCTTTTTTTTTTTTTTCTAGGGCTTTCAATTGGGCCACTAAGCTGCTTGTATGAGATGTTTCAAATTTCTTCTTGAAGGCACTTAGTGCTATGAATTTTCCTCTTGACACTGCCTTCATTGTGTCTCATAAGTTTGGTTATGTTGTGCTTTCATTTTCATTGAATTCTAGGAAGTCTTTCATTTCTTTCTTTGTTTCTTCCCTAACCAAGCTCTCCTTGAGTAGCAACTTGTTCAGTTTCCATATATGTGCAGGCTTTTTGCTGTTTCTGTTGTTGTTGAGGTCCAGCTTTACACCATCATTGTCATATAGGATACAAGGGATTATTTCAATCTTCTTGTATCTGCTGAGGCTTGCTTTGTGACCAACTATATGGTCTATTTTGGAGAAGGTTCCATGAGGTGCTGAAAAAAAGGTATACTCTTTCGATTTTGGATGAAAAGTTCTGTAGACATCTATTAGGTCCATTTGATATAGGGTGTCTGTGAGTGCCCTTGTTTCCCTGTTTTACTTCTGACCAGATGATCTGCCCCTTGGTGAGAGTGGAGTGTTGAAGTCTCCCACTATTAAGGTGTTGGGATCAATGTGAGATTCCAGTTTTTTTTTAATT
>CM053745.1:33773991-33794663 GCA_028658305.1 Pachyuromys duprasi | reverse complement strand
GTGCAGCTTTCGCCCTCAGTGTGTGGTCTGGTCAAGATGGTCCCAGGATCCTCTCAGCTGGCACTCACAATGCTGGCGTTTTAGGTCCCAGAGTTCAGTCTCCTGGTCGCTGCGTTGTTTCTGCTCTCCTACTCCTCAGACATAGTGTTCTCTCGTGGCAGCCATCTTGGATTTCGAGATTTCAGCTTTAATAGTGTTTCTTTTACAAATGTAGGTGGTCTTGTATTTGGGGCATAGAGGTCAAAATTGAGATGTCCTCCTGTTGGAATTTTCCCTTGATGAGAAGGAAGTGCCCCTCCTCATCTTTTTTTATTAGTTTTGGTTGAAAGTCTATTTTATTAGATACTAGGATCCCTACCCCAGCTTGTTTTCTGGGTCCATTTGCTTGAAACACATTTTTCCAGCCCTTTACTCTGAGGTAATGTTTATCTTTGTTGCATAGGTGTGTTTCTTGAATGCAGCAGAATGTTGGATCCTGTTTTCACAACCATTCTGTTATTCTGTGTCTTTTTATTGGAGAGTTGAGTTCATTGATGTTGATGCATAATAGTGGCCATGACGGTTAGTTCCTTTTATTGTCGAGTTGGTGGTCTTACTACGATTCATTGCTTTTTTCCTCTTTAATTTTTGCTCGGAGATTGTCTGTATCCTATATTTTCTTTGGTGTAGTTGTTTTGGTTGGATTGGAGTTTTCCTTCTACTATCTTCTGTAGGGTTGGCTTGCTGTTTGATATTGCTTAAATTTAGTTTTGTCATGGAATAGTTGTTTTCTCCATCTATGTTGACTGAAAGCTTCGCTGGGTATAGTAGTCTTGTTTAGCATCTGTGTTCCCTTAAAGACTGTATGACTTCTGCCCAAGCCCTTCTGGCTTTCATAGTTTCTGATGAGAAGTCTGGTGTGATTCTGATAGGTCTACCTTCATATGTTACTTGACCTTTTTCCTTTGCTGCCTTTAATATTTTTCTTTGTTTTGTAGGTTTAGTATTTTGACTATGATATGACATGAGGTATTTCTTTTCTGATCTAGTCTATTTGGTGTTCTGTAGGCTTCTTGTATGTTTATGGACATCTCTTTCTTTAAGTTAGGGAAATTTTCTTCTATGATTTTCTTAAAAATATTTTCTGGTCCTTGGGGTCTGGAGTCTTCTTTTTCATCTATTCCTATTATTCTTAGGTTTCATCTTTTCATGGCGTCCTTGATTTCTTGAATGTTTTGTGTTTGGGACTTTTCTGATTTTACTTTTTCTTTGAGCCAGGGTTCCTGAATACCTGATGGTTTACAGTCTGTGGCGGGGTCAGTAGGCTGGACTCTGAGGTCTGCAGCTGAAGGTGCAGGCAGGACATGTATTCTATTGTGGACTCTCTGAGCCCGGCCCTGAGTTCTGTGCTGGAAGCTGTTAGCCCAGCAGGCTGTATTCTGCTATCTGATTTGGGAAGCGCTATCTCCTTCCTCAGCAGCTACCCCTCAGAGAAGGCTGTGGGGGAATGCTGGAGATCTGTACTTGGAGTGTGCAACACTATGCTCCTTGCAGGTTGCTGTGTGCACTGCGGGCTGCCTCCTCTGCTTCAATGCTGGTTGGGGTACCTTTGTTGCTGTCTTCCCTCTGGCTTTGTTATCTCCCCTGCTTCCTCTGCTGCAGGCTCTGCTACATCTGCTGCTGCTTCTACCTGTTATAGGGAAGTGCCCAGGAATCGATTCCCCAGGAGAAGTCCACGGAGATGTCCGAGGTTGACCTGTGTCTTATTGGATTCAGATCAGGTTTTGTCCCCTTCTCCCCAGGCTCTTCGTATGTTTTTTTTTGGGTTCCACAGCCCCTTGATTCACCAATTCAAAGTCCTTCCCTGTGGGGTTTTCTCCCAACAGGGAAACTCAGGCTCTGGTGCCCTGGGTCACACAGATCTGTCTATGATGGGTAGTTGGTGCACAGCAGGTCTCTGGGCTGGCAGTGCACACTCGCTGGTCTCGGGGACCTTTTCCAGGGAGATCCTGGATACCCCAACTCAGCCCCTGTTTGATTCCTTGCCTGTGGGGTTTTCTCCCGACAGGGAAACCCAGGCTCTGATGCTCTGGTGCACACAGTTCTGTCTGTGATGGAGAGCTGGGCATGCAAGTCTCTGTGCTTGGGGGTGGAGCCTAGTTCAGAGATGGTGGCCTGTGCCCACCATTCTGTGGGACCTTTTCCTGGGAACGGCTGGGTGACCTAGGTCAGTCCCGTTTCTTTCCTTCCCTGTGGGTTTTTCTCTCAACTGGGATTCCCAGTCTCTGGTATTTTTGTGCCCACCATTCAGCCTGGGAAGGTGATCAGGACACTCTGATCTGGCGACCAAGTGCCTGAGTGACCGAGGATCTCTTCTGGGTTCTGGCTGGGTGTCCTGAGAATGGACCAGACCGGTTCCTGCACCTTGGGGCTTCCTCTCACCTGGGAAACAGGATTGCTGTTGTTTTAAGGTCCAGAGTTCAGGCTCTTTCTTGCTGTACAGAAAATGTTGTTCTGCAGCTCAGAAGCAACATCCTCCTGGCGCTGCCATCTTGTCCCACCCTCACCATGCAGTTTTTAATTACTGTTGCTTTCTAGTAAGTACAGCTTGATATTAGGGGTGGATAAGTGGATATTAGCCATATAATACAGGATAAACATACTACAATCCACAGACATAAAGAAGCTAAATAACAAGGAGGATCCTAGGGAGGATGCTTAACTCTCCTTCATAAGGGCAAATAGAATAGACACTGGAAGTGGTTGAAGAGAGGGAAAGGACGGTTGCCTACCATATATATCTTCTGAAAGACTCCACTCACCCGTGGATCAAAGCACATTCTAAGACTCAGAGCCAAATTTTGAGCAAAGCACAGGGTGTCCTAAGAAAGAGTAGGGAAATAAAAGGACCCAGAGTGGATTGGAGTTCAATAAGAAGACCAGCAGAGCCAACAAATCTGGACTCATGTGTGCCTGCAGAGACTGATGCACCAACCAAAGACCATGCATGAAATGAACCTAGACCCCCTGATAAGATATAGCAAATAGCAACTCATTCTCCATGTGGGTCCCCTTGTAAGGGGAGCAGGTGCTGTCACTGACATGGACTCTGTTACCCGCACTTTCCCCCTGGTGAGGGAGCCTTGCCAGGCCACAGAAGAAGAGGATGCAGGCAGTCCTAATGAGACCTGATAGACTGGGGTCAGATGGTAGGGGAGGAGGGAACCCTGTGGACTAGGGGAAGAAAATAGTAGGGAAGAGGAAAGAAGGGTGGGACAAGGAGGAGACAGGGAGGGTGTTACAATCAGGACATAAAGTGAATAAAGTATAAAAACTAAATTTAAATATTGAAAAAGACCCTATCAATGCATTCTTACGATGAGTCTCTGTACAAACTTGAAGCTTCATAGTTCAAGTACATACATTTGTACTCTATGGTCAAATGTGTGTGTGTCATCCCTGGGCTGGTGGTCCTGGCTTCTATAAAAAAAGCAATCTGGACAAGACATGGGAAACAAGCCAGGAAGCAGCACTCCTCCATGGCCTCTGGTTCATGGCCTCTCCAGGTTCCAGCCCTGCTTGAATTCCTATCCTGACTTCCTCCAGTGATGAACTATGATATGGAAGTATAAGCCAAAGAAACCCTTTTCTTTTCAACTTGCTTTTTGTTCATGGTGTTTTCATCATAGCAATAGAACTAAGACACCCACCTAACTAAGATACCCACTTCTAGTGAGAATCATGTTTTACTCAGTTTATACTTCAAATACTCATCAGTAAAGACCCATAAAGGTATTACTTTATTAGTTTCTTATGCATTCCTTAGATTAGTCAACTTAATAAATGAAGTTAGACATCACATGCACCTTTCTGAAAAACTTCATGGGATTTAGGGGACAACAGTAAGGACCACTCATGGAGATGGCCTGAAACCCCTGCACAGAGGTAGCCTATGGCAGTTCAGTATCCAAGTGGGCTCCATAGTAATGGGGACAGGGACTGTCTTTAGCAGGAACTGATTGGTCTGTTCTTTGATCACTTCCCCCTGAGGGGAGAGCAGCCTTGCCAGGCCACAGAAGAAGACAGATGCAGCCACTCCTGATGAGACCTGATAGATAAAGATCAGAGGGAAGGGGAGGAGGACCTCCTTTATCAGTGGACTGGGAGAGGGACACAAGTGGGGAAGAGAGAGGATGGGACTGGGAGGGGAGGAGGAAGGGAGGTGCTGGGGGGATACAAACTGAATAAACTGCAATTAATAAAACTAAATATGTAGAAAAAATAAAAAGTAAAGATATATATATATGACAGGATAAATTATTATATACACACACACACACACATATTAACAGGCAAGGCCAATGGGACTCTGTAAAAAGAAGACAAAAACCTCCAGCCACATTCCTAGTAAATCCTCTAGCAAAGTTAAGCCTCCAATGGCTCTGTGCTTTAAATCATCTTCAGTCTTTCATTTGAATTCATATGCCTTTTGATTTGAGATCTATTTTGAGACAAAGATCGCTACCAAATTCTCTTCTAAGAGAGGCCAATTATGAGAAAATTAAAAAGTCAATCCACAGAAATGCTCTATTGTTGTTGTTTGACAGTAGAAGAACTATACTCCAGATGCTGCTTCTGCAGCTTTAGCTCCCCCACACCCATATCACATCACACTCTGGAAAGCATCATAAGCCTCAGAGCCACTGTACAGAAAAGGTACTTTGTGTCAGGAAAGAAAATATTTACCTATTTCCTTGAAATCTTTCCAATTTCTTCTTGACTGTAAAAAGAAGCTTGGATGCATAATTATTAACGTGTTGAAAGATAATGCACCTCCCATGTTTTAGTGAACTTAGCCTCCTTTCATTTTCCACTTGCTTGTAAGCTAATCTGCACTTAAGAAACACATATCTATTTCAGGAGAACAAATTGTATGCTGTTCATCTCATTGTCTACATATTTGAGCTGAATAGCACTGCCAAGCTGATTTCATTAAATGTAAATTTACTTCATTATTTGAAAATTTATCTTTGAGCCTACTAGTATTTATAAAATTAAAGAAATTCATACCATAACAACAGTGGGCCAACTCTGCTTATCAAGATGTTTTATAAGTGAAAGTCCTTATCAAAAGAGAATATATTTTAATGGTTTCCCTTATTTCTAAAAATTCATTGGTATTCTCAAGCATAACTTATTAAACAGAAAATAGTCATTATTGGGAAAGGTGATCTAGATCAGATTAAAGTCCCCATTTTTATCTTGCAGAAATTCATATATAAGATGATGAGGCAATACCTTCAAACTAATATTATCTATTCGAACCACAAGTCTAACTGGTGAGTTTTGCAAGTAGGAGCTGTCATGTTCTTGACAAATAAGAAAAATCATACCAGCTATAACATTTCCCCATGACCACAGCACAATACATACTAGAGGTCAAAATTTCTCTGCAAGATGTTGTCATATGCTCAGACATTTTACTTGACATATGACTTATCCTTGAAGAAAATGGAGGGCATTTTGCAGTGCTTATTCTAAAACTGAATACCACTTTTTGTAAGTTGTCCAAAAGTCAGCTTTCTCAAATTCTTCTTAAATCAAAGCAGAGTTCAGTGGATTTTTAAGTCAATGAAACCTATTGTATTCTTTTAAAATAAAATTTACTCTTTGAAAATTTCATACATATTTGCTCTGTATTTAATCATAACAACCCCATCCCCTTAGCTTCAACTTTCCCCAGAACATCAACACATCACCTTGCAATTTCATGTCTCTGTTGTTATTTCTTTATTATTTTTTCATACAATAAGTTTTGATCATGTTTTCCCTTCCCCAACTCCTCTAAGGTCCTACCCACCTCCTTCCCACCTGGCTTCCTATGTGCTCTCTTTGTCTCTGTCTCTGTCTGTCTCTGCTTCTCTCTCTCTCCGTCCTCAAAAAACAAAGCAAACCAAAAGTCACAAAAAAGAAACAATAATACAAAAATACCAAAATGAAACAAAAAGCCTACCCCTCAACACACACAATTTGGAGTCTGTTGGTCAACTACTCCTGAGTATGGTTGATAAACCCAGTTACGGTGGATTAGAGAAAATTGATTTTCTCATTCTCAGCAAACATCCATTGTAAGTAACTTCTGGGTTAGGGGTGAGATTTTGTATCCACCCTTTCGTCTCAGTACTGGGATTTTGTCTAGTTCGTAGGTGTTGTCCCTGCTATTTAAGTCTCTGTGACTTCATGTGGCTGCCAATCCTGTTGTACTTGGAAGATATTGATTCCTTGGTGTCATCCATCAACTCTGGCTCTTACACTCTTTCCACCTCCTCTTCTTCCTATACACCTGCATCTTGAGAAGAAGGCTTCAGTACATCACTCAACTCTCATAAGAAATCACTCTTGGAATAAATGGAAATTAATACAAAGACTCACAACTAGACAATGGGCAGTGAGAGAGAGACTTTGGAATACCAAGTCATAATTGAGCATCTTTATTTTTATGTTCTACTTACCTATTTTTTAACCCACTGAGCCCAATTAGTGTTGTTCACATACACATGGACTTGAGGGTAATCCAGTACAGCATGAACAACCTTGGAATGGCTATCTTTCAAAGAAATAGACTCAAAAATTTAGGAAACAACAATTTTAAAACTCTTACTTTTCTATGTACAGCCACTAACATCAATAAAAAAATATCAAAGCCAAACAACAAATTACTATAGACACTAAATTAAAACTTCTAAAAACTTCCACTTAGAAGTTAGAAACTTCCACTCCTAAAACAGTGTAAACGTGAATAGAAAAAAAAAAAAAAACAGATCCAAATCCTCAAGCTGGATAATTCTGAGGACACTGGAAAAGACACTTTCAGAATACAAAGCAAAACAAGTGAACAAATAAAAATGAATGCTGTATTCTACTGTCTGCATCTGGAAGAAGAGATGTTTTCAATGTGGATCAGTAATTCATGGAACAGATGGCTAGGTAGGAAAGGTCTTGGAAAGTTACCGTGGTTTAGTGATATTAAAATCTAAGAGTCTTGTGAATGTACCCCAAAGAGTGAACATTAATGTATTGTAAACATATATCAGTTTTATATGTGTATAAATTCCAAAAGTACTCACAAGACTATAAAGCAAATGGAAAGGTGAGATGCTTTACAAATGTTGGCTACTTTCTCTACTACTTCAGTAGTGAATGAAAAGAACATATTCTAGTAACCATATGTGGTGGGAGAAAAAGCAATAGATAGAATTACCCAAAGAAGTTTTGTGGATATCATTGTTCACCACGATTGCTAAGGACCTTATCTAGCAGCCACAGGCGACAATAACAGCATTTGCATGAATCCGCAGCTGCCTGATCGCATCTCTCATCAGGGAGAGTACATGAACTGCATTACCACAGATACTCTTTTTTTTCCCCCAAACAAAATTTATGTTTTTTTTCTTTTTATTATTAGTTACATTTTATTAACTCTGCATCCCAGCTGCATCTCACTCCCTCATTCCCCCCAATCCCATCCTTCCTTCCTCATTTCCTCCCTGCCCCTTTCCAAGTCCACTGATAGGGGAAGACCTCCTCCCTTTTCATCTTACCCTGGTTTATCAGGTCTGTTCAGGACTGGTTGCGAAGTCCTCCTCTGTGGCCTAGCAAAGCTACTCCTCTCTGGCAGGGTGGAGAGGTCAAAGAGCCCGCCATTGAGTTTATGTCAGAAGTAGTCCCTGTTCCCCTTACTAGGGTACCCACTTAGATACTGAGCTACCAAGGGCTACATCCGAGCAGAGGTTCTGGGTTATATCCATACATGGTCATTGGTTGGAGAAACAGTCTCATAAAGAACCCCTGTGCCCCGATATATTTGGTCCTTATGGAGCTCCTATCCTCTCCAGGTCATACTAACTCCCCTTTCTTTCATATCATTCCCTGCACTCTGCCGAAGGTTTGCTTATGAGTCTCAGTATCTGCTTTGATACACTGCTAGGTAGAGTCTTTCAGAGGCCCTCTGTGGTAGAACCCTGTCCTGTTACTTGTTTTCTCCTACATCCAATGCCCATCCCATTTGTCTAAGTGTAGATTGATCATCTTACCCCGGGTCCTCTTTCTTGTTTATCCTCTTTAGGTGTATAGATTTCATTATGTTTATCATATCTTATAGATCTAAATAAGTGAATATATACCATGTGTCTCTTTCTCCTTCTGGGATACCTCATTCAGAATGATATTTTCTAGATCCACTATTTGCCTGAAAATTTCATGGTTTTCTTGTTTTTTAATTGCTGAGAAGTATTCCATTGTGTAAACATACCAAAATTTCTGTATCCATTTGCCAGTTGAGGGATATCTGGGTTGTTTCCAGGTTCTGGCTATTATGAATAAAGCTGCTATGAACATGGCTGAGCAAATGTCCTTGTTGTGTACTTAAGCATCTTTTGGATATATGCTTAGGAGTGGTATAGCTGGATCTTGAGGTAGCACTATTCCTAATTGTCTGAGAAGGCACAAGATTGATTTCCAAAGTGGTTGTACCAGTTTACATTCCCACCAGCAATTGAGGATGGTTCACCTCTCTCCACAACCTCTCCAGCATGTATTGTCACTTTAGTTTTTGATCTTAGCCATTCTGATGGGTATAAGGTAAAATCTCAGGTTTGTTTTGATTTGCATTTCTCTAATGACTAAGGACACTGAGCATTTCTTTAAGGGTTTGTCTACCATTCTATGGTGGAATCTAGAAAATATCATCCCTGAGTGAGGTATCCCAGAAACAGAAAGATACATATGATATATACTCACTTATAAGTCAATATTAGACATATAATATAGGATAAACATACCAAAATCTGTACACATAAAGAAGCTGAGCAAGAAGGGGGACCCTGAGTAAGAGGATCAATCCTTCACTCAAAGAGACAAATGGGATAGACATTAGAGGAAGGAGAGAACAGGAAGCAGAACAGAAGCTTACCACAGAGGGACTCTGAAAAACTCTACCCAGCAGTGTATCAAAGCATTTTCCGAGACTCATAACCAATCTGTGGACAGAGTGAGGGAATCTTAGAAAAGAAGGGAGAAATAGGAAGACCTGGAAGGGGCAGGAGCTCCACAGGGAGAGCAACAGAACCAAAAAATCTGATACAGGGGTATTTTCTGAGACTAATACTTCCAACCAAGGTACATTCATGGATATAACCTAGAACCCCTGCTCAGATGTACCCCATGGCAGCTCAGTGCCCATGTGGGTTCCCTAGTAAAAGGGACTATCTCTGACATGAACTCATTGGTTGGCTCTTTGATCACCTTCCCCTGAGCAGAGAGCAGTCTTGCCAGGCCACAGGGGAGGACAGTGCAGCCAGTCCTGATGAGACCTGAAAATCCAGGGTCAGATGGAAGGGGAGGGAGGTCCTCTGCTGTCAGTGGACTTGGAGAGGGACATAGGAGGAGATGAGGGAGGGAGGGTAGGATGGGGAGGGAATAAGAGAGGGAGCTACAGCAGGGATACAAAATTAATAAACTGTAATTAATACATAAAAATTAAAATTTAATAAAAAATATTTTAAAAAGGAAAAAACGCTGCACACACACAAAACACGTGCTGACTTTAAAGAAAGAATGCATGAAATGCCACAGAGCATGCAAAGAATCATTTATATGTTTATTAACAGTCCACCTCCCAAAAAATGACTTTAAAACATATATTTTCCCTTCTTAAAGATTAAAATATTTTTCTATTAGTGAGAATTTTCTGAATTCCTTTCTCTGTAGCATTTTCTACAAATAATAAGCAGAAGAACTGTAGAAGTCTTTTTTATACAAGCTTATAATTTTCACCTAGATGCTGTTTATATAAAAATAGGGTTGTGACCAAAGTAAAAGAATGGACGAACACCACTGAGAGACAGCACAGTAACTTAGGGCATTTTAGTCTTTTCTTTTTCAGAAAGATTTTCACATGCATGTATAAATGATAGTTTCATTTTGTGAAGTAGGATCATGCTCTTGTTTCTCTTTGGAAGGTTTTGCTTTTTTATTTTTTAGGTTTACATTGAAGAATAGGAACACTTATCTTAGCAAGATATTGTCCATGCCATATTTTTGTGCTATATTGTTTGTGCTATATTGATATAGCACAAAGTGACTAGATGCACATCTGGTCCAAACAAGGACTCAAGAAATATTGAAGCAACAACAACAAAAAAACCCAAATCAGTGGTTGAAGCAAAAATAACTTTGATGAAATAAAAAGTAGAATGACATTATAAGGAAAAACCGTAATTACTGGTTTCTGACACACACACACACAAAGCTTTGTTAACATAACTTTTAATCATCTATTCCATTAATTCTTAAAGTAGTAATTATTGAACTAATAAGGCTCTGTTTTAATCAATACCCTTTTCTGTGCAATTTGTTGACTGTAACTAATATTATAAAAAGCCAACTATTAATTCACTTGATTAGACAAGTTACATAAATTCAAATATCAATTAGTCCTTGGATACCTTTATTATTTATTACTCTTAGTTCTAGAACTCACAATGGCCTTCATGCAAGCTTATATATTCATATTACCAGTTAACATTTATGTAATGAGGCTTATTGATTCACCAAACACATGTATATCACAGAGAAAATCTTATCACTTGGCAGCTGACAGATATATTATCCACATTTTCAATAACTTCAGTATTGTGGTTTTTATTTAATTCAACATCAATAATAATTCTAAGCTTGTGCAAAATATTTATTGTACCTGAATGAGCAGATATGGTACAAAAAAGAAAAGTATACTTCAAGGTCATTATAAAAAAGGGGGGAGGGAAACGGATTTTTTTTAAGTTAAACACACAGACGAAAAGTTACATAAATTTCATCTAACTTAACAGAAGTTGCATAATATAAAAAAATAATAGTATATATGAGTTGAGTTGCTGGGCTGCATGACCCTTCGAAATGAAACAAAAAGAAGAAAAAGGACTCTGGAATGACCCCTCCCTTTCTGTGGTTTGTATCTTTGTGGACTGTGGTGCTGCTCACTGACTTTAAAGGGCGAAGGAGGTCAGTTATGGCAAACTATAATACAGGTGCCAAAGCATTCACAAAATACTGATATCAAATAGAGCTCTCTGGGCTGGGACTGATTTGAGAGTTCCCAGTGTCTGAATATCAATAACATTGTCTATTTTGTAGCATTTTTTTTCTAGAAATAGTGAGCAGTTTAGAATTGCCTTTCCCTGCCTGAAGCTGTTTTACAAATGGCAGATAACCTGAACCCAGAGCCTTTGAGAGGAAGCCAGAATAGCTGAGCTCCAGAGTGAATAGGATCCTGTGCTTGTGCCTCACCCGTGGGCTTGAACTTGGACAGGTGAGCTCCTGTCACCACTACAGTAGCCTCTAAAAATCCATGCAGGAAGAGGGAACACAAGCCTGGCATCTCATCTCCCCACGGCTGACTACTCCCACTCTCTCCTTCCACCTCCCCTGCAAAAACCTGCCAAGGGAGCCCAGCTCTAGTTTAGGAAACTATTCTCATGTCTTCCTCTCCCATTATTTCATTCCTTGAACAATCTGCCTACTCCCAAATTCACGGTTTTGAGTCTTAACTTTTTCTAAAAGCCATTAGTAGCCCTGTGATCATCCTTGCCCCAGTGTCATGGCCAGAAGTCCTTGAGCAATATTTCTTTCTTGGCTGTCACTTTGGCCCACCAAAACAGTGTTGTGAAATGATAGAAGAGAATAAATCTGTGCATACATGGTTGTCCAACAAGCAAATGAGATCTACCGAATGCAGCACACTCAATGAACAAACCAGCACTGGATAATTTTGAGACAATTCATTTAAGTATCTTCTAATTATTTTATTCATGACTAAGTTTTTACTGAAACCATCCCTCTGAATATGATGGTTTTATTCTCCCGGTGATTTCTACTTTTAATTCTTATTATGAAAACTGTCTCCATATGGAATGTTTAGAGCTATGTTCTGGGGATTTGCCTCTATTTCTTTAATATACTAGCACCAAGTCCATAAATGAGTTCACAAGTACTGTTTCGCAGGTACCCCTCTGGATTTGGGAATTCCTGGCTTGCTGCTCGGGAATTTCGCCATCAATAAATGACCGGTGCTTTAGCCTTCAGCACCTACCCAAGGCCACTCAAGGACCTGGCCGCTAGTTCCCAGTTAGCAACTAAAGACCATCCATCTTAAGCCTTAGTTATAAAACTGGAACTTGAGGGAAATGACAGTGTTTTAGAGAGCATTGGGAGCCTTTTTCACTGCCGTACAAAAAGAATAGCTTCAGAAAGACAATTTGTGTCTAGAAAAAAAAAGTGAAAAGTTTCTGCTTTATTTGTGTAGCATAGGTAAAAGCATATTGATTACTGATTTTTTAAATACCTGTGCTCTATAGGAAGGATTTATCCATCTCATATCTAAAATGTATCTGTACAGAAGGAGTGTGGGAATTACCTCAACACTCACTTGCATGTTCATGCTTTCTTCCTAGCTGAAGAAATGAAATCGTGGTACCTAAGCTTTGGATTCTTTGTGAACAAGCCAGTCACTCTAACAACTCTTTTAAAGTACATTCAGTCTCAACTCCAGGAGAAACAAGCTAAGCTAGCTCGGAACTGTGAGTTATAAGTCTCCAGGGCTCTGCATGCAGCTAGAGAATTAGCCACACTGGGCACCAGGAAGAGTGAGAGGCTGGGCAGAAATGAAAGACAGTGATGGGACAAATTTTGAGACTCACTCCATCAGAGAAATGAAAGCCGTTTTAACTGCTCCACCATAAACAGTTCGGTTGATACCTTGACTAACCAGATGAGAGCCCTGGCAATTCTCAGGCTTTGGGCATCATCTCTGCCTTCCCCGGATTCCAATTGTTTTGATGCCTACATAAAGCTGTCCAATAAAACAAGCACTACTGCTGACTTCCTTTAACATATTGTCCTTTTCAAGGTTGCCCAGCTACAGTTATGTTCTCTTATTGCTACTTCTCGAGTGAAATTGTGCTTTCGTGCCTCTGGACCTCTGCCAGCTTTTGATTACAGTGTCCATCATGGTCTCAGTATTTCCTGGATAACAATGGTGCCCTCCATCAGGCACACAGCAATGGAGATCTAGTTGTAAGATGCAACTGTCTGGTGTTAGGTACTCATGAATAAACGAAAGTAAAAGTTTTTACCACTGATGAGTCAGCTTGCAAAAGCAACTATATTCACATGAACCATGTTGGGCAAAGTTCTAGGTAGAGAAAAGGAAGACTGATAAGGCATCTTTTAAACTATGGACATTGAAGGGGCGGGGGAAAATAGCCGAGAAGAAAGGAATCCTACTCCTTACTATCCACATTAAAATACATCTCCCAGGACATGGCAGCCAGTCCTGAAGATACCCAATAAGCTAGGGTCTGTTGGAAGGTGAGGAAGACCTCCCCTAGCAGTGGACTTGGAAAGGTACAGGAAGGAGATAAGGGAGGAATGGTGAGGTTGGGAGGGAATGAGAGAGAGGGCTACAACTGGGATACAAAGTAAATAACCTGTGATTAATATAAAAATAATAATTAATAAAAATAAAATACATCTCCCAAAAGAAGGACAATACACTTGAAAGCTGTCTTGATGTGTTGGGGTGCCATTTAGTATTGTATTTTCTTGCTTGTCTACCCTGTCACTCTGTTTATAGCTCTTTAGACCTCTGCCGAGCATCATTGCCTTAGTCTCTAATACTCTCTGACTAAGTTTCTCTGACCACATTCTTTGTATTCCTGAGATAATAAGATATAATATTGGAGCAGGTTGATATGGAGATGGGGGCTCCTCTTTTCTAAGAAATTATAGAAGGATAGGGGGGAAGGGAAAATAGGATGGGAGGGTGGTACTGAGAGGAGGGGAGAGGGGGCTGCATTTGGGGTGTAAAGTAAATAAATAAACTTATAAAAATAAGATATTTGGAAATTTTAATGAAAAATTTAAGAGCATAAAAATTGGTGTTCTGGCCGATTTACTTGCTTTCTATTTCTTTCTCTGAATGAAAAGTTGCAATGAATAGAAAAATTACAAATAAATTGTTTTCTAAAAAGTTGAAGAACAAAAACAAAACTAAATTACTATGTCAGTATAAAACTAAAACTAAAATATCCCTTGATCACCATTTCAATACCAGTCTCAACACCAGTTACTGGAGTATGATGAGTCTGATATATATTCTTCTATCCTGCTTTTATGCTTTTACATAAATGTATTGAAATAAAATAGTAGGTTTGTGGGTGTTTCTGAATGCAAATGTATTGTGTGAGTGCATTAATTTACAGTTTGTGTTCCTATTGGACAATTTTCTTTCAAGCACGTGCACTTTTTGTGAAAACCATTACTAGTCACAGGTTTTTATTGCAACTATAAATAGAATCTTTTTTCTATTCCATTTTATACTTAAGTTATTCTCAAGGCATAGGAAACTGGTTGATTTTGCTACGCTGATCTGCTATCTAACACTCTTGCTATACTTTTTCATTACTTCTAGGAAGGTAGGTCTCTTCTACTTTCTTATGCCCTCCATAGGAACCAGGTGTCATGTGTCATCTGTATGCCTAAAATTAGATCATTTTAACAGGGTTCTGAAAATAACAAAATTCCAGTGCAATGAAACTGTGATGCCCTGTGAGGTTCTTGATAATGGGAGTTGGCTTGTCATGCTCTGCTGATTTATAGCTCAGTCAGACATTACACTCACTTGGTGGTTGCCTCTTCTCCCATATGCCTACAAGATAATTGCACTTTATTTCTGTGGTTCTTTTTTAATGTTGCAGCACTAAGTTATACTTACAATTACTTTTACAACATCTAAAGTCATGTTAAACTCTCCTAGAATAGACAACAGTGGGGAATGACAAAAGCAACCCTCGCAGAGGGAACCTGAAATAGATCTGGGGAAGAGGGAGGGAAGAATTGCAAGCCAAAGAGTTGAAAGTCAAGACATTGTCTTACTAAGACTCTAAGCTCAGGTAGTAATAAGCAAAAAAATTAATAAAAGTAAATCATAAATGAAATAGTTCCTACTGAGGAGAAATGATATTCTACATGTCAGTGAAGTTTTCTAAATCTCTATGTGAAAAGTGCTTCTCTTATTGGCAGGCTTTCAAGCAGGTCCTAAATTTTATTCACATTGTAGACATGTGGTCAGTGGCTTTCTTATTGTATGTAACTATGTAAGGTGAAATCACAGACTGCTCCTTCTGTCCATTGCAGTTTACTTCATAGATGACTACCCTAAGCTGTGCAGAGGACTCATCAGTGACAGTCATTGAAGACCCTTAAATGTCTAAAATTAACCTATTAGCTTTTCCTTAATTCAGCTTCTATATGAACAAAAATTCTCAAAGAAAACCTGACTGCTCTTTTCTTTCTTGTTCTTTCTTCTCTTTTCTTTTCTTCATTTTGTCAGCCCATTTATTCTTGCAGCATAGTTCATGCAAACAAAAAGAATAGCAACAGAAACATCATTTTCAACACTAATAAGATATTCTGGAAGATTATTCATATGATCACCATGAACTCACCACCAATCTTCCCCTTCCAGCTAGTTTTAGCATTTGCCAAAGCTCTGTTGAAGTGAATAAAAACCCATTTGCTGCTCAAGACTTAACGAAAAATCAAGGCACTATGGATCTGGTCTGCTCTAAACTCTCAAAGGCTCCAAGGACCTGAGAACTGAGATCAGGATTACTCTGTATTTATGTGACACTGTCTATTTTATATATTGCTGTGCAAACAAATATGCATTAAGTAAAAATTTTACATTCTCAAAACTACATGATAATCGTATAAAGTCATCATTTTTCTATGATATAAAATATCATCATTAAAAAATAAAAAAATTTTCAGACTTTACACAGATTGTCAACCCAGGAACAGGTGCTTTATTTTTTTTTCTACCTGATTTTAAAGTGTCAAATTAGCTGTGACTAAACTGGATCTCTCACTCTTGGTGACTGAAATAGATTCATAAAGTTTCTAAGACTAGTGATATAACAGTCTGAATATTAGTGTTAGATTAAAATACTAAGTCCTGAAGCGAAAATTTTTATTTTATTCACACTAAAAAAAAAAATCCATGGTTGGGGATTTAGCTAAAAACATTGGAACATGACTTTCCTAAAAAGTCAACCCTGGTTTGATCTTCAGAATACACACACACAAACAAGTACACACACACACACACACACACACACACACACACAAACAAATGTCAAAGGTTAAAAAATAGATGAAGACAGAAACCATGGAAGTATTTCCTCTGTGTGGTTATTACTAATGATGTTCCCCTGCTACAAGTAACCAGGCAAAAAGAAGCCATAATTCACCCTAGACTGTGCAGCAAAGTTCCTTCCACAGTGACCAGGGATGTCATGCTTTAGTCAAGCACAAATGTCACTGATCAACATCTTGGTCACAAATATATTATGCTTTCCAATCAATAAAAAATTAGCATTCAAAAAGGGAATAATTTCTATGGATCATGAAAGAGAGAGTAAATAAATTCCAAGAATGGTTTTGTTTTAGAAAAGCTATGTACCATTTTGAAAAAGGTAATTGGTAACTAATAATATTGTTATGTGTTTAAGAAATACAACTTGGGCTTTCTGGCTCCCAGACTAGCCTACTTGGTAAGTAAGACAAAGAAGAAAGCGCATCTAAGAATGAAATCCAAGTTCTGGCTTAGGACATTTGCTCAACCATGTTTGTAGCAGCTTTATTCATAATAGCCAGAACCTGGAAACAACCCAGATGTCCCTCAACTGAGGAATTGATGCAGCAGTTGCGGTGCATTTACGTAATGGAATACTACTCAGCAATTAAACACAAGGAAATTTTGAAATTTGCAGGCAAATGGTGGGACCTAGAAAAGATCACCCTGAATGAGGTATCCCAAGAGCAGAAAGACACACACAGTTTATACTCATGTATAAGTGGATATTAGGCACATAATATAGGATAAACATACCAAAATATGTACACCTAAAGAAGCTAAGCAAGAAGGAGGACCCTGGGTAGAAGGATAATCCTCACTCAAAGAGACAAACGGGATGGACATTGGAAGAAAGGGAAAACAGTAAACAGGACAGGAGCCTAACACAGAGGGCCTCTGAAAGACTCTACCTAACAGTGTATCAAAGCAGATGCTGAGACTCATAATCAAACTTTGGGAAGAGCGTGGGGAATCTTAGGAAAGAAGGGGGAGATAGTAAGATTTGGAGAGGACAGGATCTCCACAAGGAGAGCAACAGATCAAAATATCTGGGCACAGGGGTCTTTTCTGAGGCTGATTCTCCAGCCAAGGACCATTCATGGATATAACCTAGAACCCATGCACAGATGTAGACCATGGCAGCTGAGCCTCCAAGTGGGATCTCTAGTAAGGGGAACAGGGACTGTCTCTGACATGAACTCAGTGGCTAGCTCTTTGATTACCTCCCCCTGAGGGAGGAGCAGCCTTGCCAGACCACAGAAGAAGACAATACAGCCAGTCCTGATGAGACCTGATAAGCTAGGGTCACATGGAAGGAGAGGAGGACCTCCTCTATCAGTAGACTTAGAGAGGGTTAAGGGAGGAGAGGAGAGAGGGAGGCTGGGATTAGGAGGGAATGAGGCAGGGGACTACATCTGGGATACAAAGTGAATAAAATAAAAAAATTTTAAAATATACAACAAAATAAAAGGAATGAAATCCAAAGTTGTCCTCCAGCCTCCCCCACAGACACAAAAAGCATCCTCACTTCCACAAACTTGCTCACCAAACAAAAGATTCTTCCCTTGTATTTTCCACAACTGTTATGAATCAAAATGATCTACTTTGGCCTACATGGATCCTTTCAAAAACATTTGACTACCTGAAAAGTACAGACCTCAGTGGCTGGCTCTTTGATCACCTCCCACTGGGGGGAGCATAGCTGTACCAGGCCACAGAGGAAGACAGTGCAGCCAGTCCTGATGAGACCTGAGAGGCTAGGGTCAGAGGGAAGGGGAGGAGGACCTCCCCCATCAGTGGACTTGGAGAGGGGTATGGGAGGAGAAGAGGGAAGGGGGATGGAAATGGGAAGGGAGAAAGGAGGGGCTACAGCTGGGGCACAAAGTGAATAAATTGTAAAAATCAAAAATAAAAATATTTAAAAAGAAAATGCAATTAATTTAGTTTCAAGAAGTATGTCAAAACATATCATGAATAGTAAAGAAGAAAAAATTATGCCCCTTAACGGGAAATCTCAGTATAATGCAATAGGTTTAATTGTAAAGTGTTCTTAACAGTGAAAAGACAGAATAATTCTTATGAGTACATTGTTATAATAATTCAAAAAAAAGGATTTAATCATAGGACTAAAAGACAGATCAAACATGCAATTTCCTTCTTTCCATGAATAGAGGTTTAAAGTGCTTTAATCATTAGCCTTAGACTTCTATAATTTTTTATATGCACCCTATTACCAAAATGAAATATTGAAAGAAAAGAAAAGAGAATGATAATATGAATTGAGTGTCCTGCTTCTTTGAGAGAGAGCATTACTGTCAGAGCTGTTCTGCCATGTATGGAAAAAAAGAGTTGAAAGGTACTGAGTGTTCTGCCATTGTTGGGGGTTGAAGCAACATAGGGAAATGTTACAGTTCAGTGTAAAGGGAACAGCTCACAGTGACAGATTCTCAGGATACAAAATTCAAGGTTAGAAGATGGCAGAGAAATTGGGTCACCTTCCTGTAGAACTTCTATGTAAACAACTTCATGTCAATGGCAATCAGCTGTTGGTTGTCCAGGCATAGTCAACTAGAAAAGCATGCAGTTCTGAATGAGGATGTCAGAAACTTATAGAATGGGGAGGTCTCAGAGAGTAAAATGATCACCATTAATTTAATCTTCTATCTTTCTTTTAAGAGGCCATTCATTATTAGTTTTCAAATCAGAAATGAACAATGACAACACAGGAGAGAAGGTGGAAAGAACTATGTAGTGATAGTGAACGCGAGTTGGAAGAGGTGAATCCAGTCTCAAAATGGAGGAAGAACCACTTGGCCACCTCTGCTGATGCCGCTGCTGATGCCGGCACAACCTTGGAAGGAGGGCCATGATCCAAAGGAACCAGAATAGTTCTTTAAGTGTTTCTCTGCCGTTCGATATTCCTCTATTGAGAATTCTCTGTTTAGCTTTGTACCCCATTTTTTAATTGGATTACTTCATTTGTTACTGTTTAACTTCTTGAGTTCTTTATATATTCTGTATATCAGCACTCTGACAGATATGGGGTTGGTGAAGATTCTTTCTCAGACTGTAGACCGTCATTTTGTTCTGATGACAGTGTCCTTTGCCTTACAGAAGCTTTTCAGTTTCGTGAGGTCTCATTTTTTTTTACTCATTTATCTTTTTTTAATTTAGAAAATATAGTTATTTTCATGATTGTTGCCTACATTACCATACAATAGATTTATAAATCACCAAATAGTTATGTTTTCAGTTCTAAGGTTTTTTAAAAAATAAGGCAAACATCAGTAGATATAACTCACAAAATTAATCTTAGGACTCTCCAGTAACTTTTAATGAAAGAGAGTCTAGAACGATTAATGATTTGTTGCTTTCTGGTTTAATTTTCCATTGTTTAGCAAAAGCATGAAGAAAGAGAAAGTATACTCCCCTACTTTATAACTGTTTTTTTATGCATTAGTACCATATGTTTTATAGGACTATGTTAGCACAAAAAACTTGTGAATATTTCTGTTTGTTTGTTTTGTTAAATGTAATTTATTCATTATTATATTACTCATGTTAGGTACTTTGTATCCCAGATGTAGACCCCTCCCTCACTCCCTCCCACTCTCCCCATCCCTCCCTCATCTCCTCCCTGCACCCCTCCAAGTCAACTGATTGGGGAGGACCTCCTCCCCTTCCATCTGACCCTAGTTTATCTTGTCTCTTCAGGGCTGGCTGCAATGTCCTCTTCTGGGATCTAGCTAGGCTGTTACTCCTGGGCATGTGTGGAGAAGGGTCAAAGAGCCAGCCATTGAGTTCATGACATAAATAGTCCCTGTTCCCCTTACTAGGGTCTCCAGTTGGATACTGAGCTACCATGGGCCACATCTGAGCAGGGGTTCTAGGTTATATCCATACATGGTTCTTGGTTGGAGAAACCGTCTCGTAAAAGACCCCTGTGCTCTGATCGATTTGGTCTTTGTGGAGCTCTTGTTCTCCCCAAGTCTTACTAACTCTCCCTATTTTCATTATTATTCCCAGCCCTCTTCCGAAGGCTTAGTTGTGAGTCTTAATATCTGCTTTGATATATTGCTAATTAGAGTCTTTCAGAGGCCCTCTTTGGTATGTTCCTGTCCTGTTGCCTGTTTTCTCCTACATTCAATGTCCATCCCATTTGTCTATCTAAACTAGCATTGATCATACCAACCTGGGTCCTCCTTCTTCTTTATCTTCCCTAGGTGTATAGATTTCACCATGACCTTCCTATCCTATAGGTCTATATAAGTGAGTATATACCATATCTTTCTGCTTTTGGGATGCCTCACTCAGGATGATCGTTTCCAGGTCCCACCATTTGTCTGCAAATTTCATGATTTCCTCTTTTTTAATTGCTGAGTAGTATTCCATTGTGTAAAAGTACCATAATTTCTATATCCATTCCTCAACTGAGGGACAT
>CM053745.1:33752656-33773491 GCA_028658305.1 Pachyuromys duprasi | reverse complement strand
CCTGCCTCCTGCCAAGGGCAGCGTGGAGAGGCCTAACCAGAGCAGTGCTGGACAGCTCACCCTAGTGGGAGAGCCAGTGTGTAAGAAGAGAGAAAGCCAGCAGCTTAGCTATCGCCAGGGCCCAGATGCAGATCTGAGTTGGCCCACCCCAAATCTATATCGTCTTCCAACCACCAGGACTTGTCAAAGGGATCCAAGGCTGGAAGATCTCCATGACGCACAGGGCAACAACAAGTTAACTGGGAGGAGTCCAGATGAGGATCCAATATTGATGGTGTCACAGAAGCCAGAGAATTTGAACCCGACCAATGACTCATTGTAATGAGCATTTGAAAGTGAAGATGTGTGGACAGAAGGGGATAGTGTGGGACAAACAGCGACATGCTACAGCTTCCACAATGAGATGTTTTCTGTTTTGATTGTTGTTTGTTTGTTTGTGAGCTTTTTATTTGGAGGGAGGAAGTTATAAGGGCAAAGGGTGGATATAAGGGGACAAGATGAGTGGGACATGGGTGCATGATGTAAAACTAACAAAGAATCAATAAAAGTTAAAAAAATGTTTTTGGCAAGAGAAAAAAATGGGAATAAAATATGGCAGAATATAACTTTGCTTTTTAAACTTTTTTCTGAAGAATGCATCTATAGATACACAAGCACTAACCTTTTGTTATGTGTTTGTACTTTTTAAATGTTATGATTTGTAAACTTGAAACTATTTCCACACTGAGATACTCAACATTTTTTCACCTTTTTTTTTCACTGAATGAGAAGGATATCTAATAACAGTATTTTCACAATGAACACTTTCTATCATTCTTCTTTATCTACTTTTTTATGTTCAAATAAATACCTTTATAATTAAAAAAGAGAATTTGCCGTAAAACACATCAAAGCATCTTAGAAATTGTATTAGCAAGGTTTTAAGGAAATCGGGGCATATTATGTATTCCTCGATAGTTTTAATTAGAAAACATTTTAAAATCCATAGCTTACTCAGTCTACTACCCTCCTGAGGTTGTTTGTTTCAAATAAAACCATGCCTGGAAGTTGGAACATCTAACAATTTGTGCTAACAAACTGTGAGATTCAGTGTTCCACGCTAGCACTCTGGCAATCAAACAACATGTCATTTGGTTAATTGTAGAGATCACAGAATATGGTGAAGAGGTGTTTTTAAGCAATTCTGCCAAGTTCTGCTGCATACACTATAGATTGTGCTGCTTTGATCTCTTGAGGTTAGAGCTGATACAAAATTAATCAGTGTTCTTTGATAGACTGAAAACTTTTGTGTGCTATTTAAATATGATTGATTTGTTTTATTTTTTTTACACCTCTGGACTTATCTCCATGCAACCTAGTTTGCATAATCTCATATCTTGCCATGAATTTGGATTTTTTTTTTTGCTTTGAAGATAAATCCTGATTCTTAAAGAAAGAAATTCAGACTGGCACCTTTGTTACAAGAAGTTGTACAGAAGATTTGGATGCTGCTCAATAGATGGTTTAGTACATGAGCGTTTTCCATTACCACCTACATCTTACACTGTGGGCTTTCAAATCCTGACAGTACTATAAAGAAATGCCTTTGTCCATTTCAAAGTGGAAGGAAGAAAAAAAAAACAAATCAAGGAAGATTTCACTTGAGTTCTTCTGAATTCCAGCTGTGTCGTGTGCTTTCACATAAAAGCAAACAGAACTGCACGTCATCTCAGACAAGCTTGACAAACAAATCAGAAGGGCAAGCAGTACGCTCTCCCCACCGCTTTTAAATAGCACTGTCATTCACGCTCAAGTTCAAATGTGGCTGACCTTCCCAAAAGCTAAAACAACACATGTAGAGACCTAGCAATGTCCTTGGTCAGGTTCTACGATTTCATATGTGGAAGCATCCAAAGAGATGTTTTGGAGCAGGAGAACTTAATTGCTTGTAAAGTGTGTGCAGCTTGTACAAGGGATAATATCATGACCATTGTTACAAAAAATCTCAGGACAGACAACACATTAATTTTACACCAGAGAGAAAGACATTCCACAGTATCCTTGAATGCCTGTGAGTGCCTGTTGGTTATTTTATCAGCAAAGTTTAAAGTCCAGAAACCTAGTGATCATCTGTGGTTGATAACGATGAAATGATCTAAGACCTCAGCTTTAACATCCTGAACATCCACCCATGACCAGAAAGCAGTTTTATATAGGTAACAGAGTTCACAGAGAAAATGTTCTATCCTTCTTGGCTTTCACTACCTAATCCTATATGTAAGGCACCAGATGAGTTCATCAAAATGATCATAAAACTAAAAGTAAAAGGATCTTGTGTTTCACAACATGCAGTAAGATGTAAGGCACCCACCACTATATCTCTTCTCACTTGAGGATGGCATTAATAACCGTCAGCTAGCTGTAGCTCGTCAATACAGGTGAAGCTAGGAGGAAAAGATACAGACGTTCTAGCTTTGCTACACAGAAGAACATGAACTGACTTGGCAGTCAGTAGTCAGTTTTATACCTATACATAGCGGTGCATTTCTGTTATCCCAATGCTAATGCAATCCTAACTTGCTAATGCAAGTTGAAAACCAGCCTGTGTTATATACTGAGACCCAACCAAAGAGGAGGAGGAGGAAGAAGAAGAAGAAAATGAGAAAAACAAACAAAGTTATTTTTTTGGTTATGTAATTTAGTAGTAATACAATGATTTAAGGACCTCATTTACAAGTACTATATAAGCTTTCCTACATTTAATTCACATTTACCACACTATTTTCAGAAGAATAAAATTTCAGAAAAAAGTCACTTCCAATAAACATATAATAAAGAATTCTACATTAAAAAGAAAGAAAATTAAAAATGTGTTTTTCCAGATAAGTGCAGCTGCCATCCCTCATCAAAGAAATCTTACTTTACAGCAAATGGAAACCTCCACAGAAATCCGCAAGAGACAATGCAGATATCAACAAATCATGGGAGGCCCAGCCCCAACAGTTGCATCTGCATTAAATTTCTGCATCTGTAATTCACAGAACACCTCAGAAAACATGGCAGAAAGATTGTAAGAGGCAGAATACCAGGAACTCCTCCATTAAACAACCTCTCCTGGAAATGCCTGCATAAATAGGACAGGAACTAGAGAAATATCAAAAGGACATGTTAATGTAGAGGGGGGAAACTCCAAAACTATACAAAAAAATTACAGACAACTAGTGGCTACTGGGAGAATGAAAAGTATCCTTTCCCAGTGTGCACAACTCAGTGCTGAGCTTTGAAACCATATATACCCCACCAACAAAAACGGGCACACTCAGCAAGTTTTATGCATAAATATTTGTGTATACACACATATGTGTTTGCAAAACAATAATAATCAAAGAAAAAGCAAGTGTCGAAAGTAGTAAGGAATATTGGAGGAGTTTGAAGGAAGCCAGCTGGGAGGGGATGAAGGAAGAAAAAGGAGGAGGCATGTGTAATTCTATTTTAATTTTTAAAGGTTAAAAATTGAAAAATAACGTGTTTTCCTTATAGCAATTGCCCTTCTTCTGTCCATTTTTGTATAAGATTAAAAATATAATGAAATATTATTTTCAAAAGAATGTAAGAAAACACTAATAGCTAACAATCACTAACCTACAGAATGAGTTTGCTGTCTCTCTGATTATTTTTTAAAGCCATGGACACATCTTTTTGAACACAACATTTTCACTTCATCAATTCTTACTGCTCAGTAAGGCATGCTCAACTCTTTGTAGGAGCTTCATTTCTTTTAATTATTTTCCTTCTTCTTGCTCAGCATTTTTCTGCATTCCAGCATCAGTTCAGACTTATAGCCATGCAAACAATTAACAGTGGTTAAAACCTTGGTCCACTACCCACCCACTCAATTTCTAATTTTTAAACCTAATATTCAGCCTTCAAAAAAGTGAGTACTGTGGAATTACAATCTTTGGGATCCTTGTTCTCACATACAGGATAGGCATACACACATATACAAGCACACAAAGACACACATGTCCCTCCCAGACCGAGGTTGCCCCTCTTCAAGACCAAGTCCTTTTTTTAATAGTCTACTAACATAAAAATTTTCCCTGAGAAGAAAATATGGGACTTTCAAGCAGATTATTTCCCAGCAGTAGGACTTACGACAAAGACCTGGTGCCCTTGGACAACTGTGAGAGTAGAAATAAGTGGACCAGATGACTTTAGATATCTGTGGGTGTAGAAATAAATCAAGGGCTCAAGGGGTTAGCACATGACACCAAAGTGGGAAACTCACATCAGTTTTCCCAGAAGCTCTAAATTTGCTGAGAGCATACAAACACAGAAAGATATGACCATGAAATAATTTGATGCTTTCTCTAACAGCAATCACACTAGAGTCCTCTTTTGTGCACACCTCTTTCATAGACCTAAAACATTAGAGTGTGGTGTGTTGTTTACATGCTTGGCAGTTGAGCAGAACTGAAGACCCTTGAAATCATAGTGTCATAATCTTTTTTATGGTTGCTTCAAAACTAAACACTAAACACAACCTTCACAGAACAATTACCTACAGTATAACAAAGAATACATTTGTAAATCCTGCCTTAAACTTCTGAATTGTTGTTTCTTGGAATATGGACTGAGCAGCTATTCCCTGGGATTTAAAACATTATTGATATACAACATATGGGTTGGCAATGATTACAATTAATGGCTAATATCAGTTGAATGAAAGAAACAAATCTGCTTCTATTCATGTTATCCAGTTTCTACAGCAAAGGTCAACAAATTGAAATGGTCAACAAATTTGAGGCATTGCACACCTGAGAACAAGGCAGTTAATATGAATTGTGGTGTAGATGAGATGCTCCCTAAAGTCCTATGGCTCTGATAGCCTCAGACGATGCAGAAGGAGTCTAGGCACACAAAACAGGTAAAAGGAGAATGATATCTGCAGTCTTCTGTCTTTGTGACTTCAAAAGTTTACATTGCATATTTACCATTATTGTTTTAATAACCAGTTTATGTCCTACCTCCAATTCTCTTTGAGCCTCAGAAATCATGGTCTACCATAAAGTGTAGCTAGCCAACCTTACATGACTTAGATTTCCTATGTAATTAGCCTTGACAGCCTAAGCTGCTAATACACAATTTTAACCTTATATCTTGTGTATGCTTCCATGACCCTGGCCCAGAGTCACACACACACACACACACACACACACACATGCACAGTGTGGTAACCATTTGTTGAAAATGGCCAACAAGTTGGATGCAACCTTACGTCACAAATATACACAAGTAATGACTGTAGTTTCCTTCTTGGGGTTCCTTAGGACGACTACAAATTTCTGAGAAAACCATATCCAACCCTTCCTTTAAAGCATGTTTCTCCCAAACATAACAAAGCCAGCACTTTAGCCGGTGGTAGAAGGTTTGGGAAATGGGTTACAGCTGAAATTTGGTGGAGTAGAGTTCCCAATGGACTGATGTGTTTAGATAAAAAGCAAAAGCAGTGCCAGAATTCAGAAAACATAGGAATCCATGTTTGGAGGAATGCTTTCCTGTAAGTTTTATGTTCTGCTAGAAGCCCACCAGGCTGCAGTTTTACATTCTAAGGAGCTGGAGCCTTATGAGTGTAGGGAAGGTTATCTAGACTAACACACTGCCTGGAACCATTCCTTCATGGTGCTTCCAATTCTCTAAAGCATTACTTCAAACATTAATATGCTTACTTAATACCTGAAGATAATGTTAACATGCAAATTCTGATTAACAGGTCTTAGAGTACACATAGACTTACAAGAATAAGCTCCCGGGTAATGGAAATATTACCATCCTTCAGGTCATACTCTAAGTAGTCAATATTAATGGAATACACACCTAATACAAAACAACCCCTAGAAGATTCCATTTGAAGCTGATTAACTACATTGTGAGGCCTATATAGATTGTCACACATTAGGCTCAAGTTGATGGGGCAGAATGCATTTCCAAGGTCAGTGGGAAAAACTCACTTTGTCATTAATCTATCAATGTAGATGATCTGTAGATGAAGAAATTAAATACTAGCCTCGAATGGTAATTGCAATATGTCCTCATTCCAATTATTTTCTCTAAGGCTAATGAATATTTTAAACTTATTGGAAATGTCAATGAAAAAGTCCAAAGATACAATCTTAGGTAGTGAAAGCAATGGTGTAGGACTCTACAAAAAAAATGTCCAGTGCAAATAGAAAGCTGTCCCCACATAAACGGCTCTTTAATACCATCTGAGTCACCCTTGGACTACTGGAATGAAGTGCAAAGAAAGCATTGCTCTCAAGCAGTGTGGAAGAGTTATGGACACCTTAGATTAATTCTGACTGCCACTTTCCTAACCCCCTCACCTTTGGTTTTCCATTTCATTTTTGATCATACTTCTGAAATCACATGTTTTCATAACAATCTTAAAGGGTATTTCTTCGTTTGATCTTAGGCCAAAAATCTAAAAGAAAAAATTTAATTCTCTCTTTTGTATTTTTCTTTTTGAGATATGATCTCATAAATCCCAGTTAGCTCAAATTCATTATGTAATTAAGGATGTTCTAGAGTTTCCGATCATCACCTACTAGGTGCTAGAATTGTAGGCTTGCAACACAACTCCAGGTTTGAACCATGCTGAGTATGGAAGTGCTTCAAGGATGAAAGACTTTGTGAATTCTAGGCATGTGCAGAACCAACTGAGCTACACCACCAGCTCTTGATAATAGTATTTCTTAAACTTGTATTTGTGACTATCTGAATTTTCTCTTGGGATGGAAAATATAAAACTGATAGATATTTTCTTCAATAAGTTTATTTTATTTCTTTGAGATAGAAGTTTAGTCAGGTCTGTTTTGGATCAAAATACACCATGAAACAAAAATATTTTTTTAACCTGTGAATAAAGACATCCCAGCCAGATATAGGCCCAAATGTATTAAGGTTACTTCTCTGCATGAGATGAAATTGTTAAGCCACTTGTGTAGATCCTGCTTCCATCACCATAGTTTTAGAACTGAATAAGCTCCCTGAGGTCTGATAGAATAGCATCTTGGAAGAGAAAATCAAGAAGCTTATTTAGTTTGATGAAAAGAAGCAGAAAGATTTTATACACTGTGTGTATGCATTCATATTATATTTATTATATTATATGCATCATATCATATTATATACATATACATATAATAGTCTGGTCAACTCCACTGGTATCAAACAAATGAGCCATGCTGCACTTTAGTAGGTTTAATCAAAATTGTCCTATATCATTACATTTTCATCACTATGCCCAAAGTTCCTGACATAAATAACTTATAGTGAGATCTCATTTTTCTCACTGTTTCTGAGGTTTCAGCCTACAGCTGCCAGGCCTTTAACAGAATAGCCTGTCCTCTAGACAATGTGGAGGAGGAACTTCTTTAACCTTTTCACTGCAATCAGGAAGTTGAAAACATGGCAGAAAGGCAACAGAGACAATACTCTGCCAGGGATCTATTACTTTAGCAAGGTTCCATCTTCTGGAGTTTCCAGAACCTCCCAAAATAACAACAGAGGTTAGGGACATAGACTGGTTTATTGCAGACATTCAAATCATAACAATTTTATAGGTCTACCACCCATTTATAAGTGAGTATATACCATGTGTGTCTTTCTGCTCCTGGGATACCTCAATAGGATGAACACACTAAAATCTGTACACCTAAAGAAGATAAACAAGAAAGAGGACCCTGGGTAAAAATGATCAAAACTCACTTAGAAAGACAAATGGGCTGGACTTTGGAAGTAGGAGAAAACAAGTAACAGGATAGAAGCGTACCGCAGAGGGCCTCTGAAAGACTGTACCTAACAGTGTATCAAAGCAGATGCTGAGACTCATAACCAAACCTTTGGCAGAGTGCAGGGAATCATATGAAAGAAGAGGGAGTTAGTATGACCTGGAGAGGACAGGAGCTCCAAAAAGACCTAATGTATCAGGGCACAGAGGTCTTTTATGAGACTGTTTCTCCATCCAAGGACTACGTATGGATATAACCTAGAACCCCTGCTCGGATGCAGCCCATGGTCGCTGAGCATCCAAGTGTGTTTCCTAGTAAGGGGAATGGGGACTATTTTTGACATGAACTCAGTGGCATGGCTGGCTCTTTGATCTACCTCCCCCCTCTGAGGGAAAAGCAGCCCTGCTAGGTCACAGAGGAGGGCATTGCAGCCAGTCATGAAGATACCTGATAAGCTAGAGTCAGAGGGTCAGAGGAAAGGGAAAGAAGACCTCCCCATCAGTGGACTTGGAAAGAAGCAGGGAGGAGATGAGGGAGGCAGGGTGGGATTTGGAGGGAATAAAGGAGGGCCTATGGCTGGGATGCAAAGTAAATAACCTATGATTAATTATAAAAAATAAAAAATATTAAAAAAACAAATCATGACAATTTCCAATGTCTCATATGATTCAAGAGCAAATGTGCCTATGTCTATTAGAATATTCCGCTCTTGTAAAGAAACTTGCAGCAGAATTGAAGTTGACAATACAAGTAGGCTGTTACATTTTTCCTCTTTTATACATACATCAAATAAGTGTAATTTTTGGCTTGGTTTAAACTGCACAATATAGTCAAAGTGGTAAGGGTCAAAATCAGTCCTGTAAGTCTTTTGTTTCACAGATTATTCTTGGCACAGTACTCTTTTTAACTGTTAATTTAGGGTTATTTTTTTTTCAAGAATAAGCATTTTTCTATCATGTATGTATGTGCACCGTGTGCATGCCTAGCACCCAAGTAGGTCAGAAGAGGGTGCTGGGTGCCCTCAAAATGGAATAGTCATGAGCCATCATGTGGATGCTGAGAACTGAATTCGGATTTTCTGCAAGAGCAGCAAGTGCCCCTAACCACTGAGCATTCTCTCCAGTCCCTAGCATGGTGTTCTTTGACATTCTCCCTTGATTTCCTGGCTCAGCCAATACTGTAAGTGCTTCAACATGACTTCAGAAAAACTGATTTTTTTATTTCCACAAAAGGTCTCCATCTATCACCTGCCCTACAATTGCAGCTCATCTCTGTCTTTTCTGTAGTTTCTTTTTCTTTTTTGAGAAGATTTTAAAATTTATTTTTATCTTTTAATTAATTTATTTTTATTAATTACAATTTATTCATTTTGTATGCCAGCTGTATCCTCCTCCCAAGTCCCCTTCCAATCCCACCTTCTTCCTTTTTCTCCTCCCATGTCCCTCCCCTAGGGTGATCCCTCCCCTTCCATCAGACCCTAGCCTATCAGTTCTCATCAGTACTGGATGCATTGTCTTCCTCTATGGCCTGGTAAGGCTGCTCTCCCCTCAGGAGGAGGTAATCAAAGAGCCAGCTACTGAGTTCATGTCAGAGACAGCCCTTGTTCACCTTATTAGGATACCCACTTGGACACTGAGCTGTCATTGGCTACGTCTGTGCAAGGGTTCTAGCTTATCTCCGTGTATGGCCCTTGGTTGGAGTATCAGTCTCAGAAAATTCCCCTGGGCCCAGATTTTTTGGTTCTGTTGGTCTCCTTGTGGAGCTCCTGCCCCTCCAGGTCTTTCATCTCCCTCTTCTTTCATAAGATTCATTTCACTCTGCCTAAAGTTTGGCTATAAGTCTCACCGTCTGCTTTAATACTCTGCATGGTAGAGTCTTTCAGAGGTCCTTTGTAGTAGGCTCCTGTCCTGTTCTGTATTTTCTCCCTCTTCCAATGTCCATCCCATTTGTCTTACTGAATGAGGATTGGTCATGTTACCAAGGGTCCTCCTTTTTGCTTAGCTTCTTTAGGTGTACAGATTTTCGTATGTTTATCCTATATTATATGTCTAATATCCACTTATAAGTGAGTATATACTATGGGTGTCCTTCTGTCTCTGGGACACCTCACTCGCTTTTTTTCTAGTCCCCACCATTCACCAAGTTTCATGATTTCCTGGTTTTCAATTGCTGAGTAGTATTCCATTGTATAAATGTACCACAATTTATGTATCCATTCTTCAGTTGAGTGACATTCTGGGTTGTTTCCAGATTCTACCTATTAGGAATAAAGCTCAACATGGTTGAGCAAAGATCCTTGTTTTTTACTTGATCATATTTTGGATATATGCCTAGGAGCAGTACATCTGGATCTTGAGGTAGCAGTATTCCTAATTTTCTGACATAGCACCAGACTGAGAATTCTCAATAGAGAACTATTGAATGGCAGAGAAACACTTAAAGAAATGTTCAATGTCCTTAGTCATGAGGGAAATGCAAATCAAAATGACCCTGAGATTTCACCTTACATCCATCAGAATGGTTACAATCAAAAACTCAAGTGACAACACATGCTGGAGAGGTTGTGGAGAAAGGGGAACCCTCCTCCATTGCTGATGGGAATGTAAACTTGTACAGCCACTTTGGAAAACAATCTGTAGTTTCAATAACACTCTTGAGCATCACCAACAGTGGATCCCACCAACCCATTAAAGGAATTCTGACTTATGGCGTGGATACTTTATCCTCTGGAAAAAATAATAAAAATGAAAATTAATGGGTGAATTGATGATGAAAAAGAGAATTAGCACAGTTAAAGGTTTTGTTCTTGTGCTTGTCTTTCACTCCTTATATTCTCAAGGTCATGTTCTTCTTTCATACAATCAATTTGTGTTTCCTAATAGTTGGGCTAGATAAAATGTGGTACCCTCTCTTATAAGGCAACAGTGCAGAGAATGTATCCAGGGGGATGTATTATGGAGTCTTTTGTCTGTAGAAAATTAATGAGGTAGCTGAGACAGGAAGAAAGACTACAGTACTTCATTTTATAACTCCTAAGACATGGAATTTAATATACCAAAGAGAAATTCTAAAAACATGTACTTTATATCATTCCTAATACATAAGTATTTAAAGCCCCCTTCTAGTGTTCCAGAAATTCTGGCTGGGGTTCTGGGACTTCAATTATCTAACCCACTTGGAAAGATCTGATTTTAAAAATGTTTTTATTTGATTTTGTATCTATGGGTATTTTGCCTACATGGATTCACTCAAAGCATCTGTAAGCAAGGTGCCTGCAGAGGCCAAAAGATGTCAATGGATCCCCTGGACCTGGAGTTAGGGTTGGTTTTAAGCCACTATGTTTGTGTTGGGAATTAAACCCAGGTCCTTTTCAAGAGCAGTAAGCGCTTTTAATCACTGACCATCTCTTCAGTCCAGAAAGCTTGCTGCGAAGTCATGGCAGAAGTCAAGGCAGTCACTAAGGCAGAAACCATGAAAGAATACTGCTTACTGGATTGCTACTTACAGCTCGCTCAGCTGTTAACTGATTTTAACATAAATCTCAGCATGCAATTTAACCTAAGATACTTTACCTTATTTCCATAAATATCCACACCAAATAAGTAGAAAATAGTAAGAAATCATGACTCTACATAACTTGTTTTCCTCTCTCTGGATTGTTCTTGGTATATGATTGTATTAATATTAACTTGTTCAATCTTAATTACTCATTTCAGCTTTCTATTTTAAAGTGAGCCTTCTTAAACTCTGTATAAGTACAATTTTTCACACCTATCTAAGCCTTTTCCTAAAGGAGACTGATAAGCATGCTGTTGATCCCTAATTTATCACTGGTGGTCTGTGACTTAGATTGAACTGGTAATAATATTCTATTCTAGTCTATCCACCCAGGGTCTTCGAAGCAGGCACACACACCAGCCTGCCCCATAATTCACCAACCAAATACTGATCGAGTACTTCCCTTCCAGCATTTGTCACCATGTTCCATTCACAGAGAGTGCCACACAGCAACAAGAAATAATTCACTTGGGCTTGCTGTGAAATAACTGTGGACCTCCTGCTGTTGGGTCAGCAGCTGGCAATTTTCCATTTCAGCTGCCACTCTTACTTCCTAGATTGATCCCTGACACCACAAGATGCCTTTGGTCTCTGCTCTCTGCTTGGGTGACTCTAGCCTTACATCAGATGAGAAGCCTAGAGCTTCTAAGTAAGCTTTTGGCACCAACACACTTTATTCTTAAGGGGAAGATACTGAATAGTGCAATTCATTTATCACTTTGAGATTAAAAAGTCTCTGCACTATGGAAAGAAAAATATAATTCTTTATCAGTAATAAAACTTCTAGAGTAGAAAAAATTCATAATCATTTACATTAATGGAACATCTGAAGAGTCTCCATAAGGGAGGTCTTGCTGAGGGGCTCTGCAAAAACAGGAAGAAAGCCACAACAAGGTGATTCTGCCACATACCAAAACAATCTATCTTGAGTGTGCCAAACAGGTATGCCTAGCTGTTGTAGTTAAGTTTCTATCGCTATAACAACCATCATAACCAAAAGAAACTTTGGGAGAAAAGGCAGCTGTGAGGCTATGGGAGAAACTCAAGGCAGGAGCTAAAGCAGAAGCCATGGAGGAATACTGCTTCCTCGCTTGCTACTATGGCTTGCTCGGCTTGCTTTTTTATATAATTCAGAACCACTTGCCAAACAGTTTAACAGCCCACAGTGAGTTGGGCTCTCACATATCAATCATTAATCAAGAAAATGCCCTCACAAATTAGCCTGTAAACCAATCTAATGAAGGCAATTCTTCAACTGAGATTTCTCCTTCACAGATGTGTGTGGGTTTATGTCAAACTGACAAAATCTAAACAGTAAACTTTTCTTTAAATGTATCTCCACCATTTGATATTCCTCTGTTGATAATTCTGTTTAGCTTTGTACCCCATCTTAATTGGATTACTTATTTGTTTAATTTCTTGAGTTCTTCATATATTTTGGATGTTAGCCCTCTGTCTGATATAGGGTTGGTGAAGATCATTTCCCAGTCTGTAGGCTGTCATTTGTTCTGTTGACAGTGTCTGCTGCTTTACAGAAGCTTTTCAGTTTCATGAGATCCCATTTATTAATTGTTGGTCATAGAGCCTCAGCTACTGGTGTTCTGTTCAGGAAGTTTTCTCTTGTGCCAATGAGATCAAGGCTCTTCCCCACTTTGTCTTCTAACAGATTTAGTGTGGATGGTTTTATGTTGGGGTATTTGATCTGCTTAGACTTTAGTTTAGTGCAACGTGATAAATATGGATCTATTTGCATTTTTCTACATGCAGACATCCAGTTAGAGCAGCATCATTTGTTGAAGATGCTGTCTTTTTTTCAATGTATGATTTTGGCTCCTTTGTCAAAAATCAGCATCCTTAGTCATCAGGGAAATTCAAATCAAAATTGCTCTGAGATTCCATTTTACACTCATCAGAATATCTAAGATCAAAAAAGCAAGTGACAGCACATGATAGAAAGGACATGGAAAAGGGGGAACCCTCTTCCATTGCTGGTGGGAGTGCAAACTCCTACAACCATTTTGGAAATCAATCTGCCACTTTCTCAGACAATTGGGAAAAGTGCTACCTCAAAATATCCAAGAGTTGCTCCACCCTACAATAAGGACATTTGCTCAACCATGTTCAGAGCAGCTTTATTTGTAATAGCCAGAATCTGGAAACAACCTAGATGTTCCTCAACAGAAGAATGGATATAGAAACTGTGGTACAATGGAATACTACTCAACTATTAAAAACAAGGAAATCATGAAATTTGCAGGCAAATGGTGGGACCCAGAAAAGATCATGCTGAGTGAGGTAACCCAGAAGCAGAAAGACACACATGGAATATACTCACTTAAAAGCAGATATTAGCCATAAAATACAGGATAGTCATACAACAATACACAGACCAAAAGAAGCTAAATAACAAGGAGGATCCTAAGGAGGGTGCTTAATTCTTATTCAGAATGGCAAATGGAATACACACCAGAAGCAATTGTGAGAGGGAACAAGATGGGAGCCTACTATAAATGTTGTCTGAAAAACTCTACCCACCACGGGATCAAAGCAGATGCTAAGACTCACAGCCAAACTTTGGGCAGAGCACAGGGAGTTTAGGAAAGAGTGGGGGAAATAGAAAGACCCAGAGCAAAAAGGAGCCCCATAAGAAGACCAACAGACCCAACAAATATAGACCCATGGGGGCCTGCAGAGACTGATGCACCAACCAAGAAAAAGAACCATGCATGAAGAGAATGTAGACCGCTGCTCATATGTAGCCAATAGGCAGCTCAGTCTCCATGTGGGTGCCCTATTAAGGAGAGCAGGGGCTGTCTCTAACATGGACTCTGATGCCTGCTCTTCAGTCACTTTCCCCTGGTAGGAAGGCCTTGCTGGGCCACAGAGGAAGAGGATGCAGGCAGTCCAACTGAGACTTGACAGGCTGGGGTCAGACGGTAGAAAAGGAGGGCTCCTGCTTACCTAGGACTAGGAAAGGGTAACAGCTGGAAAGAAGGATGAGGGGTGGGACCTGCAAGAGATGAGGGAGGGGCCTACAATTGGGATGTAAAGTGAATAAATTTAAATTTTAAAAAACGTTTTTAAAAAAACATTAAACTTTTGCACAACTTTATGCTATAGTACCATTCCTGTGTGCTTAATAATATATTTGTCCTGTGTTGACCAATTTAAAACAAAATAACCTATTATAAGGGAAAGCATCCTTGCTTGGCTCATAAAACCTGAACATTTGAAAAACTCCTAACCTCAAATCTTCTAAAGTTTTTAATCTTTTTGAGTTATTGTAGCAATTTTCTTAATGTTTTAAAATCATATTTAAAAGCATTAAGATGGAGTTAAATTTATTACATCTTATAAGAAATAAGAATATTTTTTCTCCATTTACGTGTACACATGTGCTTCTTTATGCTATGTACCTGAGATCAGTGTACCTGTGATAAGTCACTAACTCTAGTGGAACTGGTTGCACAAAGCTAGAAATCCTGGCACTATACTCAAGATTGAAGTTATATAATTAATGTCTCCTTTCATTCTTGAGATATTATACACATCATAAAGAATATTAGTAATATTAGTAATTAGTAATTAACAAATGAAGAGTAGCAAAAATCTAAATAATACATTATTTCTAATTTTAAAGTTAAAATAGCCATCCCCTGCTTATATATTTTATATATAGGTTTTTTTCAAGACAAGTTTTCTTTGCGTAACCTTAGCTATCCTGAACTTGCTTTGTAGACCAGGCTGGCCTGGAACTCACAGAGATCTGCCTACTTAGGCCTCCCTGAGTGCCAGTCACCTGGCTCCTCTATTTATATTTTGAAGCCAATACTTATCCATTTTTAGAATATAAATTTTCTAACTATTTGAGAATGCATAACATTTATGAGGTTAAGAATTAGATAGAAGGATCCAAAGTCTAGCTTTATTATATAGTAATTTGTGAGCTAAACAAGCTATTTAGGTTCTTTAGATCTAATTTTTCTCCTTTTCAACATCTTAAGAACAGGATCTATTTCATAAGTAGTACAAGTACTAAGAAAGATGATGTATACAGCCTAGCATACTGTCTGTCTCATAGTCCATGCTCAACAGGAAGATAAAATTTGTAAAGGTCACTACTTATTTAGAATTATATAGTAAGATTCCAAATATGTAGCTGACATCAAAAATCATTCTAATGAGGTTTATGGACATTTATTGAGCTCTACTCTGTTTTAAGTACCATCTAATTATGTGAACTATAAAGAATACTGTCCACAGCCTCCTCCAAATAAGCCCACACAGCTACATAAAATCTTAGATCACATCTACTTATTCCTTAAAAAATATAGACAATGAGGAGATATGTATGGCCATTCCTCTATGATTTTCCACCAACCGACAGAATTGCTCTGTACCAAAGATCCCAGAGACACCACAGTTGGCTGCCACTCAGGAATCCCATAGTTGTTATTCTTTTCTGCTACTCAGGGTGGGCAAAAGCAACCAAAAATAGAACGCTCACCTAACAAAGTCAAGAATATATATCTACACCAATGTACACCTCAAATGCCATAATTTCATAAGCACAAGTGTGCAAACCCAATGTAGTATGCTTTCTCAAAAGCCAAGAGCCCTATTGACCCTGAGAAAGGCAATTCAGCTGAAGCACAGACAATAACTTCGCACTAGCTATTACGAATATGTTAAAGGACTTTAAAGAAGATATGAATAAATGCCTTAATAAAAATACAGAAAATGAATAAAATAATTAAAATAATTTCAGACAAGAAATTAGAATTAAAAAAGAAATAGAATCACTACAGAAAACACAGACTGATATAAAACTAGAAATTAAAAATGTAAGATGTCAAGCAAAACCTCAGAGGAAAGACTCCATCATCAACAGATTAAAAAATAATAAAATAATTTTGGGTCTTGAGGACAAGGTAGAAAAAAATCTAGGCACAAAATCATCCAGAAAATCTGGGACACTATTAAAACACTAAACCTCTGAATAATAGGTGTAGTGAAAAGAGAAGCCACAAAAGCACATAAAAAAATCATAGAATCATGCAATCATAAAATAATAGAAGAGAATGTCTCCACTATATAGAAACATGTTTTATGAAGGTATAAGAAACATACAGAATACAAAATAAACAGGACTAGAAAGGAAACTTCCCAGGACAAAATAACATAAGTATACAAAACAAAGAAAGGATATTAAAATCTGCAAAGGAAAAAGAGGATAGAGAAGAAACTAGTAAAAGACAGAAAATATTTTTAACAGAATCATAAAATAATATTTCCCTAACCTTGCACAAGAAATGTCTATCAAGGCATAATAATCATACAAAAACTCAAATACTTAGAACAAATAAAAGAAAGTTCCTTCAGCACATATTAAACAAAACATTAAGTGTAGAGAACAAAGAAACATTAAAAAGCTTCAAAGGAGGAAAACCAAGTAACATTTAAAGGCAGACCTATTAGAATTACACCCAGCTTCTTAATGGAGACTCTGAATGGAGACTCAGATGTTCTATAGACTCTAAGAAACAACAGATGCCAGGCAAAACTTTTTTTAATTTATATTTTTTTATTAATTACACTTTATTCACTTTGTTTCCTCCCTGTACCTCCCTCCTCCCTTCCCTCCCAATCCCTTCCTTCCTCACCCTTCTCCATGCATGCCTCTCCCCAAGTCCACTGATAGGGCAGGTCCTCCTCTCCTTCCTTCTGATCCTAGTCTATTAGGTCTCATCAGGAGTGGCTGAATTGTCTTCCTCTGTGACCTCAGGGGGAGGTGATCAAAGAGCAGGCCAATCAGTTCATGTCAGAGGGAGTCCCTATTCCCCTTACTAGTGTACCTACTTGGACACTGATTTGCCATGCGCTATTTCTGTGCAGGGGTTCTAGGTTATCTCCATGCACGGTCCTTGGTTGGAGTATCAGTCGCAGGAAAGATCCTTGTGCTCAGATTTTTTGGTTCTGTTACTCTCCTTGTGGATCTCCTGTCCTCTCTAGATCTTACTATTTCCCACCTCTGCCCAAAGGTTGGCCATAAGTCTCAGCATCTGCAAAATATAGCAAAACATAGTTTTATCCATGATAAAACCAATTTAAGCAACATCTTCTACAAATCCAGCCCGAGAGAAGACACCAGAAGAAAATTTCCAAACTAAAATGATAACCACACCTAAGAAAACACAAGGAATAAACAATTCCTTACCAGCAAATCAAAAAAGGGGAAATATGCACCACCAACAACAATACAATAACAACAACAACAAACAACAGGAATCAATAAACTGCTTATTAATATCTCTCAGCATCAACTGTCTCAATTCTGCACCCTTTATGTAGGGTGCAGAATTACATAAAGGACACAGACTAACAGAACATATGCAATAACAGAATCCATCCTTTTGATGCATTTAAGAAACACATCTTAATATCAATGATAGACATCACCTCAAGGTAAAAGAATTTTTTAAAAATACTCTAAGCAAATGGAACTAAAAAGCCAGCTTCTATAGCCATTCTAATATCTGATAAAACAGAATTCAAACCAAATTGCTCGGAAGAGGAAAAATACAGCAAGATGACATTTCAATTCTTAATATCTATGCCCCAAACAGAGAAGCACCCAGATTCATAAAAGAAACATTACTACAGATTAAATCACATTGGTCCTCACACAGTGATAGTGGAAGCCTCCCATACTCCAGTCTCACCAATAGACAGGATATTCAGACAATAACGCAACAAAGAAATGAAAGAAAGGGGAGTTAATATGACCTGGAGAGGACAGGAACTCCACAAGGACCAAATATATCTGGACACAGAGTTTTTTTCTGAGACTGTTTCTCCAACCAAGGACCATGCATGGATATAACCTAGAACCTCTGCTTGGATGTAGCCCATGGCAGCTCAGTATCCAAGTGGGTACCCTAGTAAGGGGAAAAGGGACTGTCTCTGGCATGAACTCAGTGGCTGGCTCTTTGACCTCCCCCATTTCCCCTGAGGGAGGAACAGCCTTGCTAGGCCACAGAAGAGGACATTGCAGCCAATCCTGAAGAGACCTGATAAGCTAGGGTCAGATGGAAGGGAAGGCTTCCCCTATCAGTGGACTTAGAGAGGGACAGGGAGGAGATGAGGGAGGGTAGGATTGGGAGGGAATGAGGGAGGGGGCTACAGCTGGGATACAAAATAAATAAACTATAATTAATATAAAAATAAAAATTTAATTAAAAAAAGAAATAGTATGTCTAATTGACATCTTAAACCAATGGGCCTACCTATATATTTACAAAATATTCTAGCTGAACCAAAAAGAATATACTTTCTTCTCAGCACCTCAAAGAATTTTCTCCCAAACTGATCACATACTTAGACACAAAGCAATTCTCAAGAGACACAAAAAATTAAAATAACATACTACATCATATCTGACCATTAAATCGATATCAAAAAACAAAGGAAACAGCAGAAAGATTACAAACTTGTGGAAACTGAACAACTAGCTGAGCAAGTGAAAGACTTGTGTAATAATAACTTCAAGACATTTTAAAGAAAGAAAGTGAGGACTCTGTCAGAAAATGGAAAGATCTCCCATGCTCATAGATCATTAAGATTAACAGAGTAAAACTGGCCATCTTACCAAAAGCAGTCTACAGATACAGTATAATCCCTATCAAAATTCCAACACAATCCTTCACCGATCATTAAAGGACAATTTTCACCTTCATATAGAAATTTTTAAAAAAGTAGGACTAAAATAAACCTGAATAATAAAAGAATTACTGGAGATTTCACTATCCCCATTTTCAAGTTGTACTGCAGCGCTATTGTCATAAAAAAAAGAGAAACAGCATGGTTTTGGCACAAAAACGGGCATGCTGACTACAGGAACCAAATGGGAAACTTGGACAAATCCACACAGCTATGGATACCGAATACTTGATAAAGAAGCCAGAAATGCATACTGAAAAAGAAAAAAAAAAAAAAAAGAAAGAAACATCTCAACAAATGGGGCTAGTAAAACTGGATGGTTACATATAGAACTCTGACAGACCCATTCTTATCCCCCTGCACAAAACTCACTTTCAAATGGATCAAAGACTTTCACATTAAACCATATAAACTGAAAATGATAGAGAAAGTGGGAAAAGCCTTGAATTCATTGGCACAGGAAAAACTTTCTGAACAGAATACCAAAAGGACAGGCAGGTAGATCAACAATTAATAAATGGGACCTCAAGAGGCTAAAAAGCTTCTGTAAGATAAAGAAAACCATTATTCAGACAAAGCAGCAGCCTACAGAATGGGGAAATATTTCTACCAACTACACTCTCAATAGAGGACTAATATCCAAAATATATAAAGAACTCAAGAAACTAGATATCAAAAACCCAAATAATCCAATTAAAAATGGATACAGATCTAAACAGAATTCTTTATAAAGGAAATTTAAATGGCTGAGGAACACTTAAAGAAATGTTAAACATCCTTAGTTATTTAGGAAATTAAAGTAAAACTACTTTGGGATTTCATCTTAGATATGTCAGAATGTCTAAGATAAAAAAATGATGGCTCATACTGGTGAGGCTGTGGATAAAGAACACTCACCTATTGCTGGAGGTGGGGGTAATCTTTTAGAGCCACTATACATATCAGTGTGGCATTTCAGTAGAAAGATGAGAATCATATACCTCAAGATCCATCTATACCACCCTTGGGCTCAACCATATTCATTGTTGCTCTATTCTTTTTTTTTTAAACTGCCAAGATAGTTTAATACAGAATGGCTCTGAATGACCTCACATGAGCCCAGGTAATTCAAAAGATAAAGAGTTACAAATACCTTTTTTGTGTGTGTGAGTATGTATACACTCTATTTTTATTTTTTTATTTTTTTGAGTTTTTTTTTATTTTATTAATTTATTTTTCTTGGGGTGGAGCGGAGCCGAGTAGGGTCGTCTGCACCGGCACGGCCAGGTCTGTAGAGTAACTTCGAGATCATGAATGCAGCGGCAAAAGTTGGGAAGCTGGCTCGAGCACCACCCGACCTCGGGAAAGTCGGGGCCCCAGGAGATGCAGCTCCCGATGCCCCAGTGGCCGCACTGCTGGCCAAAGAGATTCCGGAGATCCTGGTGGACCCACGTAGCCGGCGGCAGTATATACGGAGCTGCTTTCTGGGTAAAGGAGGCTTCGCCAAATGCTTCGAGATCTCAGATGCAGACACAAAAGAGGTGTTCGCGGGCAAGATTGTGCCTAAGTCTTTGCTGCTCAAGCCCCACCAGAAGGAGAAGATTTCTATGGAGATTCCCATTCACCGCAGCCTGGCACACCAACATGTCATAGGCTTCCACGGCTTTTTCGAGGACAGCGACTTTGTGTTTGTGGTTTTGGAGCTCTGTCGCAGGAGGTCCCTGCTGGAGCTGCACAAGAGGAGAAAAGCACTGACAGAGCCTGAGGCCCGCTACTACCTGCGCCAGATAGTCCTGGGCTGCCAGTACCT
>CM053745.1:33722366-33752156 GCA_028658305.1 Pachyuromys duprasi | reverse complement strand
CTCTCTTCTCTGTCCTACAATGAATAACGACCACAAAGCCCTTCAGAGATGCTGTTAGGTTTTCACTTACACATTCTGACTGTCCTATTTTCTTAATCAGTTCTGGCTAATGTAAAAAAAAATGTATGATAATTTTTACATGCATTACTTACTTAACCTGTGTGTGTGCATGTGCACGTGTGTGTATGTATGTTCAAACCTCAGCACAAACATGGGAGTCAGAGGATAGCTTGGAGCAATATGAACTCCTCTTCTACCTTGTGAGTTCGAGAAACAAACTCAAGGCATGGGACTTTAGCAGTGAGTGCTTTAACCCTTAGAGGCCTCGGCCTGACAGCTTTATTTCTGCACCTCACAATATAAACACTCCCTTTCATACTTTTCCACTTATTATTCTATATTCATACATAGCTATCTCTCTTTTCCTAGATTTGAAGATATGTATTCATCTTTAGTACCTTAAGTAACACATGTCACTTCTATTATGTCCTACTAGGGTTTCTAAGTGAAAAACAACTGCTACTCCTTTAGACCCTACATTTTCATTGAAGTGATGTCATCATTCGGGTATTACTTTGCTATGCTGTACCAGAAGACCAGAAATTGGGTACTTATTAAAAAAAACAAACAAAAAAATGTGTTCCTTTTTTCAGAGCCTGGAAACTGAACAGTTGAAAATGTAGGAGCCTGTGGATCCAGCACAAGGCAAGTGCCCTCTTTCTGGTCAGCAGACAGCTATTTTCTCATTGCAACTTCAGTCGTTTATACGGCCACCTAAGGTTTGGGGAAAACTGCAGAAGAGTGATGAAAGAACTGAAAGTTAGAGAGAATGGCTGCAAAATGTGCTCTTCTTGGCTTGACACAGCCTTGGAGTCATGAACTCACAGAAGCTAAAGTTTTGTGGATTAGCCCTGAACAAAACTGGGCTTGTAAAGAGCCAGTTTTGAACTTCTTGTTACTAACAGCAGCCACAGGAAATACAGGGAGTCTGCCAGATTGCACTGCATATTTCTAAACCAAAGAGAGCCCTGGTTAATCAGTGAGTCAGAAAACACAACAGAAAGACATGAATGTAAGAAAGAGACGTGTAGGGAAGAGGACGGGATGACAGTATCAGGAGGGAGGTAAGAGAAGCGAAAGGAACATTACTCAACAAAGGGCACTATATATTACACGTGCACAAAAATGTTAAAGAACAAATTTAACCAATAAAAACAGGAACTCGAAGAACTATTTGTCTTCATTTAAAAACCAAGATATACAATATGTAATCCCACATACAATATATATGAAGGTTAAATTTCAAATAAAGAGTGTAATTTCAAAAAAAAAAAAAAGGACTAATCATTTAAGAGGTGGTAAAAGAGAAAGTAGGTAAGAAACTCTGCCCTGTGCTGATATTGTATCTGTATATATAAGATTTAGTTCTTCTAAGTGTTTCTTATATTTGTTCACTCTCTTGTCTTTTTTCTTCTACTCAACTACAAAGCTTAATGATCAAATTGAAGCCTTATTTGTAGGCTAGCCTGTATCACAGTAGATGCTTAAATACATGTTGGATGAACTAATAAACAAGTCAGAGGGATGATGGTTTGAAAGCCAGGATGAGAGTTCATCTGTCTGGCAAGACAGTTCCTGTCCAACACATATTTCCAATTAAAATTGTGAGAATTTCAGGGCCTAGAAGCATCACATTCTCACTCTCAGCCCCAAATCCTTCTTCTTCCTCCCAGGAAGCTTTGGGAGAGAAGCTGTTGGAGGAACAGAATGCACATAATACTCCCATTCCTGAGTAAATTATGCCTATGGGAAGTTCCCAAGGAAAGCAGATAGACTGACTTCTCTCCTCTTTCCTCTCTAACCTTTACAGGTTTTAATTTGGATAATTTTACAACAGGGCCACTTTTAAACATAGTTATTCAATCATCACTAAACTGCAAAAACAGCCACAACCAAAATTACTTTCCAGGTGAGAAATGGCTGAAATCTAAAGACTATGCTCTCCCTGATAGTATGTGTCCAAGAGGAGGAAAAAAAAAAGAGCAGAAACATTCTTATCAAATTGGATTTTCTATGTCCCAAAGGCAGTGTTATTTTTGACAGGGTTCAATACAAAATACTTCCACAAATGAAAATGTCTGATTCCTAGCACTGCCTCTACCCACAGCCTGTGGTAAGGAAACATCAAAAAGCCACTGAGTGCTCATTAAAGGCTGCCCTTGAAAATAAGGTACTGCTCTCCACTAGCCCACAGTAAATAGAAAGACCGAGTAAAGTCTTCAAGGATTTTAGAAGCACGTAGTTATCCAGCCAGCTGCTGCTGGCTGCCAACAGCAACCATCTCTCAAATGGGAATGTGCACTTGGCCTCAAATAAAGAGATTCTGTGTACCTGATGCAGCAGATGATATTACAGTACAAATCAGCTCTGGTTGAGGCGGCGTTCGTTTCTCAGGGAAGCCAGGCTGGGGATTTGTAGGTGGAAAGCAATTAACCTTTTAATACAAACATGGAGACTGGAGCTAGAATGGACCTAAAGAAGAGCTCAATCCATCACCTTGTCAAATCATCACCAGCACCTCTGTGTACAGGAAAGGAAGGGTCTCTCAGGACATGCCAGGAATCACTGTTTTCCTCAGACCAGCACAGCCTCCCTGCCTGCAACCTGTATTGCATGGCAGCTTGAGACATACAGGCCACCACAGGTTAAGCAGGATGCGAATGAAGAGAGATCCATACATCCCAAGCAGGTTTATGTATGTGATTAGGCTACAGCTCTCCCAGAAGCACAGGTTTGGAAAGCCAACTTACAGAATTGAAGAAGTTACTCATATAAGACATGGATAACAAAATGTGCTCCTTTGCTCAGTCAATTTTTATCTATCTGAGATTACCTTTGGTTTAATATAATTGGTTTAATATAATTGGTTTAATATAATTAGCAGGGGATTAAAAATGATTCATGGTCTTTAGAAGCTTACAGAGTTGCAGGTATATACAAGAAACAAATTTACAATCAGTGTCCTTTTGGATCAAAGGGAGAACAATGAAGAAAACACAGATGCTATAATTGAGAACAAAACCTTTGTTATTTTCAACAAGATTTTGTTATATACTTTTCTTTTAAATTGTTCCACCCTGAATTTTTAATAGTCTTTAGACAAGGGTCAAGGTGTACCTGATCTCATGGCCTGGTTTCCTTTCAGAAAGGATATGGGAGGATGAGGTTCTCCTGGGTACCTTTGGAGGAAATGGATACATGGGAGAAGAGAATCTGTCCCTTTCCTATGAGAGGTCAGAGACTCACTGTTATACCTTGAAGGAAGTGATAGGAGTGGCTATGAATCCTGAGTGACACTGCTGTGAAGCCAAGTTATAGGGAGCTTAAAGTAAGAAAGAGGCCTCTTTCGTGAAGAACAAAATGTCTGAATGTAGTGAAGATTCAGAATAGGCAATGGTGGGAGCACCTACAGCAGTACCCTGGGCCTCATCCTGTAGCTGTGTCAAGGAGACAGAGCCAGGGAGCCACCAGGAGATTCTGTAAGATACCTCTTATACTCCATGATATGTACTCAGCAGGGGTAATTGGACAGGTGAGACAGAAAACAAAAGGATTCAAAATTTAGCACATTAGTACATGTGTGTCCTATATCACACTGAAGATTTACAAGTGTGTAAATCTTTTAAACTGTGTGATAGGTATCACTGAATACAGTGACTTGTGTATAGGTCTTGCACGCTTCCTAGTCTCCTCCTTCCTCTGCACTCAGTAAGAGTTAAAGACTTGATATTAGTTTCCTAACATCTCAAATACAGGATAGGTGGCTCTGAAAACTAGCAGCTCTATGGGTATCTCTGTTTTGGTTCTACTAAGTGGTAACCTGGCGCCCCAAACCGTTCTATACATCCCACAAGAGCATGTTCTTAGTCTTCCTTTTCATGGATCCCAAAGATCTCTACATGAATAGAACCTAAATAAAACTTGTTCAGTTTTTTCCTGTACCCTCACTCTTTTATGATGCTGTTTTACTGCATGACATGTTTGCTCAGTACCTTGTGGTCTAGATCATTGTTATTCTAATGTAACTACAGTCTGAGTTTGAACTTCAGATGCTATTAACAATGTACTTTTTGCTACAATCATATTTCATATTCTTCTAACAAGTAAGGCCTATAATACAGAAGATTATAGACATTATCAAATTCCTTTGAAGATTGCATTTCTGTTATTCACAATGTCTTTTACAAGGAAAGTACCTTGCCTCGAAAAGTCCAAAGATTACATGGAAGTGGTTATTACCAAAGGGTTGAACATTGCATAAAGGGAAAACACCAATTTGCAGTTGATTTCCAGTAGTTGTTTCATGTTTCTCTATTTGATGACTGAAAATAAAATATATTCCTCTGTACTGTGAATGAGATGTGTGGATAGGATAATGATGAGGTAAACATCAGATAAGTTATTACTAAATGGCAGAAAGAAAAAAGATTCCTCTCCAAGAATGAGTATCAAGATAAAATCATCTGTTTTCAAAAAAAAAAAAAAGATGCTGATACAATGTACCCAGTCATTACAAGATCACATGGGCAATGTCTTGTTCCAAAGTCAATGTTTCCTTTTCTTTTGAAACTTAAAAGTCAGTTCGGTGAAGAGTGGAGTGATCTAGTTTCCTTTGATGTACCTGCAAGAAGTTCTTCGACAGGAGCACTAATGCAAACAGGAATAGGCTCAGGGGAAGAACAAAAGTGGTCTTTTGAAGCTAATCAATCCCAAACTTGCCGGTTCCTCTGCCAGCAAATACTCCTCATGCTTTGGTATAAGCATGCCCCTGGCAGCTGGACTGATGAGAGAAAAAAATGCAAATCACATAAAGGTCTGGCTAGTAAAACAATCAAACCCTACAGTAAGCACCAAGTGGCCCCAAGTCTTAGAATCTGACCTGACCTTGTATGTAGACCAGTCACATAGCTACTCCCTAGCCAGCCATCGTCTGCACCAACTGCAGCCCCACGAACTAGGCTTTTTCCTCATTGCTCACTATGTGCTCACCTAGTTTCACCAGGTAGTCACTTATTGTTTGCCTTCCCGTCTGTGGATGTGGAATTAAGCATAACTCAGTGCAGTGCATGCAGAGATGCACATACTGACACATATAAAACATGCTTCACACATACCTATTAGTTCGTGGCAATATCTATAATTATTTAGACATATATTCACCTCAAAGATGTGCACGATTAGAATGGAAAGCTTTAAAAAGCAGTGAAGAGCTATCAGATTCTTTTAGTAATGTCAGATCTTTCTCTGTCTGCTTTCCTGACTAGTCTGACATCTACAATGGTGCCTGCAGAAAGCAAGGGATTAACAGAAGCTGATCAAGAGCAAAAGGGCAACACAGAAGAAACACCAAGTTCTCAGACAGAATACCTGAATCCAAGTTTGAATTCATTTCGAATCTTCTTTTTCATAAAAGTAGGATGATATTCCCTGCTTGGCTCTGCTGTTCTCTTACAGGCCCTCCTGACAATAACAGGAACTGTTTCGGTTGGAATAATGCTATCATTAAAGTTGTTCAGTAGCAGGAATGGTGACAGTAACATGTGGAAATTACGTTGACTATAAATAGTAGAACAAATTCATCAGCGCATTCCTTTTTCCCAGGAACCGTATAATTGGCTAAACACACAGAAAGAAGACAGAGCCTAAACTCTAAGGAGCAGCAATTGGACAATCAGTCAATAGAATAAATGTTTATGCATTTAGATTTACATCATAGTTTCCTCTTCATTTCTTGTCAGAGTAAAATGATCTACCACAATTCTCAAAAAAGAATATCTATCTGTCCTTCCACATACCCCTTTCTCTTGCCATCAACATCAAAATATATTTCTTATCCTGAACAACTTTTATTTCCTTTCTTATTAACTTAAATTCTTCTAAATTAACAAATAATTCATTGATTCACTTGCTATACACTAAGTGCTACATGAAACTTTGGGTTTCCAAGATAAAAGAGTTATTCCTCTCAAAGAATTTTCCCCTTTTTCCAGAAAAATAATAATAATTTTTAAAATCTCCAAAAGGACCACTTTGAAGATATCTGTCAGCTTACTTTGTGACTAAAGTCTCAGTTTGAAGTATAAATTCTCATATCTAAAACTATCCCTCAAGTATAAACAAAAGTGTGAATGCATACACAAGAGAAAAAAAAACACATAAGACAAACTAGCTGAATACTATTGGTGTATATTCGTTATATTAACCTTTAGCATTGCTTTTTCTCTGGAATATTTCATTATTTTAAAAGTATATAAGAATGAAACAGCTTCCCTAGGGTTCTCCTTGTTTAGTTTCTTTAGGTCTATAGATTTTAATATGTTTATCTTATATAATATGGTTTATACTTGTGAGTATATACCATGCATGGCTCTGCTAATGGGATACTTCACTCAGGATGATCTTTTCTAGTTTCATCCATTTGCCTACAAATTTCATGATTTCCTTGTTTTTAATTGCTGAGTATTATTCCAGTGTAAATGTATCACAATTTCTGTGTCCATTCTTTGGTTGAGGGACACGTAGTTGTTTCTAGATTCTGATATTACAAATAAAGCTGCTACGAACATAGTTGAGCAAATGTCCTTGTGTGGTTGGGCATCTTTCAGACACATGCCCAGGAGTGGTAAAGCTGGGTCTTCAGGTAGTACTATTCCCAGTTTTCTGAGCACCATATTAATTTCCAAAGTGGTTGTAGGAGTTTACACTCCACAATGGAGGAGGGTTCCCCTTTCTCCACATCCCCTCCAGCATGTGTTGTCAACATGTTTTGATCTTAGCCATTCTGATGGGTGTGGGGTGGAATCTCAGGGTCATTTTGATTTGCATTTCCCTGATGACTAGGATGTTGAGCATTCCTTTTAAATGTTTTTCTGACATTCGATATTCCTCTGTTGAGAATTCTGTTTAGCTCTGTACCAATTTTTTAATTGGATTATTTGGTTTGCTGGTCTTTCAGTTCTTGAGTTCTATATATATTCTGAATATTAACCCTCTGTCAGATGTAAGGCTGGTGAAGACACCCGAAGCAGTAAAAGAGAGGGAACAGGATGGGAGCCTACCACAGATGTCCTCTGAAAGACTCAATCAGCAAGGGATCGAAGCAGATGCAGAAACACACAGCCAAACTCTGGACAGAGCACAGGGAGTCTTATGGAAGAAGGGGAGATAAAAGGACCAGGAGGAGACAGGAACTCCACAAAGAGATCAATAAAACAAAACAAAATTTAAAAAGCAGGCCACAGGGGAGACTGCAGATACTGATGCATCAACCGAAGACCACACATACAGGGGACATAGATCCCTTACCCATATGTAGCCCAAGAACAGCTCAGTCTCTGTGTGGGCTACCTAGTAAAGAGAGAAGAGACAGTCTCTGACATGAACTAGATTGTCTGCCCCTTGATCATTTCTCCTTGGTGGGGTGACCTCACCAGCCCACAGAGGAAGAGGATCTAGACAGTCCTGATGGGCCCTGATAGGCTAGGGTCAGACAGTAGGGGAGGAGGACTTACCATTTCAGAGAACTAGGGAAGAGGGATAGGGAACAAAGATGGGGGGATACTGGGAAGCGATGAGTGAGGGGGCTACAACTGGGATACAAAATGAATAAATTGTAAATAATTATGATAATAATGCTTAAAAGTGGGGAAAAAAAACAAACAAAAACAGAACAGAACAGAACCTCCAATGAGATTACATTCTGGCTCCAAGTGGCCTGGCAAGCAGGAACAGGTAAAGTTATGAAGTATTCTAAGCCACAGTTTTCCAATTGCTAAAATTAAGAAAAACATTTTACATAGCAAATTGGGTTGCTATGGCCATTAAGTTAGACTTATTGACTTTTTTATTTCAAGTTTTCTTTGTGTTTTCCTTAGAATTTCTATTTCATTGTAGAATTCTATGATCATATCCTGAATTGCTTTTTTTATTGCATTCAACTCTTCATGTTTTACTCTGTTTTGGCATTTATTCATATTCTTTTTTAGTTCCTTGAACATGTTAATAATGGCTATTTTCAGTCCATTGTCTTATGTGTTATTTAAGTTGCTTACTGTGCTGACTAGTTTTATATGAGCTTGACACAAGCTAGAGTTATGTGAAAGGAGGGAACCCCTACTGTGAAAATGCCTCCATAAGAATGTGCTTGTACACAAGAATATAGGGCATCTTCTTAATCAGTAATTAGTGGGTGAGGGCCCAGCCCATTGTGGGTGGTACCATCCATGGGCTGGTGGTCCTGGATTCTACAAGAAAGCAGACTGAGCAAGCCATGATGAGCAAACTAATAAGTAGCACCATATGGCCTCCGCATCAGCTCCTGTCTCCAGGTTCCAGCCCTACTGAGTTCCTGCTTGAGTTCAATGATGAACGACAAGGTGGAAGTGTAAGACAAATAAACTCTTGCCTCCCCAAGTTGCTTTCGGTAGTGGTGTTTCATCACAACAATTTTAACGTTAATAAGACATTTACCTCAGGAAACATATGGGGGTACCAATTTTTGGAGGAGACACATTGCCTTTGTGTGTGTGTGTGCGTGTGTGTGTGTGTGTGTGTGTGTGTGTGTGTGTGTGTGTGTCTGTGTTATTTGTGTTTTTGCATTGGGACCTCAACCACTGCAGTTAGGCTGCTGGTTGGGTCTTTTGGTATGGCTATCCATCCCACCTTTGCTGAATGATCATTTTTATCCATGTTTGTTGTTACCCAAACTTTGCAGGTTTGTGGTGAGCTGAGGGGAAATTGATGTTCCAGTCTGGGACCACTTGGTGTTCACATGCAACTGGGATATAAAAGGTGGTCCTAGCTGGAAGGTACAGTTTCGGATCATGGGGTCAGCAGGTGGTTACTGTAAAGCACACACAGAGTGGTCTTCAGGTGGCTGTGGACTGGGGAAGGGGGTGGGAGGCTACTTGTAGAAAGCCAGCATGGCTTAGCATCTAGTCCACAGATGGTTGCAACATTAGGTTTTGGTGATTTGGGGCAGTGCTACCTGAGAAGAGCCTGTGCCTTTTAACTAGTTAGTACATATAAACCATGTGTCAGAGTCACCATAAATAAAGATACATAACACTTTAAAAAGTGTTAGATTCTATTCTTTTATTTGAAAGAATGCTTAAGTAAAATAAAATAATTTTGCAAATAGGCCATTCCCATAAATATGCCAAACTAGTTCTTTTAGTACAGACTGTCTACAAATAATCTTTTTTTTTTTTTAACTTGGCATCTTTACTTCGGACTGAACTGACTGGCAAATTTGCATGGGCCAGAAACAAGTAGAAAAGTATGTGTTCAGAAAAGTAGGCAAATTCTAAAAGCAAAAGCAATACTCTGAGGGCATATTTCTTGCTCTTGTGGTTCTAATCATGAGTTGTATTGGGTTGCAGCATTGAAGAAAATAGGAAATAAAGCCTGGGGTTTTCAGAGAACAGTATTCTACAGGAGAGGTCTAGTGCAATGGTGGAACGCTTGCCTAATTTGCTTAGGATGCTGGGTTCAATCCCTAGAATTACAGAAATAAGAGAAACAACAAAAACAAAAGAAAAGTTTAGATCAGAGACAACTGAGTAAGTTGGGGCTTTCATGGGTAAATAATCTAAAAATAAAGGACTGCTAGATGCGTGACAGGGAAAGACACGAGTCACATTCCCAGGCATTTACAATCATACTTCACAACAGCTACAGGCACTCCAAGTTAAACCTGACTGGATGCTGAACTTCAGTTAGGATTATCTTCTAATGCATGCCCAAAGAAAACATGCTTCTCCCTACATGAAGGAAGACGCTTCACACACTTCAAAACGTTCCTAGACAAAGATTTGCAAAAAGTAGAATTCATTATCAAAATTAGACATAAGAGGTCCGCAAACTATGTTGCCTGCTCTCTGATCACTTCCCACTGATGGGACTTCCTTAACAAGGCCTTAACAGGGGAGGAAAATGAACTCAGTCCTCATGTGAATAGATGAACTGGGGTGTCTGGGTAGAGGGATGCAGGAGGAAGGGTGGGACTGGGAGCAGAGGGGGAGGGGCCTATGACCAAGATGTAAATTGAATTAATAAAAAAAAAAAAAGAGGTCCAAGGAGACAGGGGCAGAAGTCAACAGAAACAGCAAACAAAAACAGGCCTACAAAGCAGTAACCTCATTAAAATTACTTTTATGTGCTTCAAAAAATAAAAGATGCATTTAAAGTTTGCAGCAGGATAAGACATTATCAAAATATTCAAATTCCTAACATAACACAAACCTTTACTTCTAGCAATGAAATGCTAATAAAATAAAAAAATTAAAGTGTGAATTAAACAGTAAATGATCCATCGTATATAATTTGATGAGTAATACAGCCATAAAAAAATTACTTATAATTTCATGCAAACCAAAGGTAGGAAGTACAGATTTTCACATGTGAAAAATAAAATCATGAAAATAGAAGCAATATTAAAAGAGAAGACAACTGGCATTTGATAAGACTAACTTCAGAAACTGATTCAGAAATGACATATATTAAACAAAAACAAGTGGGAAAAAATCCACAAAACAGCAACATCAGACTACCAGAGAGAGTGGGACTATCCTACACAGGAGAAAAGACAAACTACATGAGAAGAAATTACAAAAAGAAGCACAGACAATTTCAACAGTATTAATGGAGGTTGGAGAAAAATCAAATCATATTATTTAAATGATTTAAAAAATGACAAAATAATTGTGAAAATAAGAAAATCATTTCAATAAAATTGTAAGTGCTTGCTGCCAAGAGAAACCCTGAAGAAATTTCTGGAAAAGGAGCAACCACTATGAAGAAAAGTTCTCAGAAGGAATGTCTCAGATTGAAAAACAGTGAGGGAAAAAAAAAAAAACACAACAACAAACGTATCTACACTGAGTAAATGGTGGTAAAAAAAATGCTAATCAAAGTAATAATCTCTAATTTTTTAAAAAAATGGTAAAATTATAGCACCTCAGTGGCTTGACCCAAGAAAATTATTGACATGAATGCTTTTTCAGACTGAAGATATTAGCTTTAGACTCTCTGTAAGACACTCAATCGGATAATTATGATCATTTTAGAACATTATCAGACATCTTCCCTTGAATACCATTTACTTACTAGAATAATAGAAGAAAAACAGATTTATCTCGCTGCAGTTAGGTCCCACACAGCAGGCAGCAGCTGGCAGTTATCATTCTGAAGTAATGATGACTAATGCGTAGAACAGACACACAATTAGTTCTGATAAAACTGGAAGAAATGTTTAAAGTAAAACAAGGGTTATCAAAGTGTTGCCAGGAATAATGCATAAAAATTAATGTATATTTGGAAGGTAGTACTCATTTCTCGATAAACTAAATATGAAAAAAGATCATAGAATAATAGTATATCTATAGAACAACCAGAGAACAACACAATGACAGAGGGAAAATTCTTATATATGAATAATAACCTACAATGGAAAAAAAATTAAACATTCTAATAGAAAAACAGAGTAGGTGAATAGAATGAAAGCAGCAACAATCATATGTTGCCTATAGAAGCCTGATTCTACCTCTTATGATATATATAATCTGAAAATTAAGGGATGGATTAAAGGTATCCCATGCAAATTAAAGTCAAGGAAGATCATCTATAGTTAAATCAGAAAAAGAAACTTCAATCTAAACAACATCTCAATAATAAATGCCTAAATTAAAGTGGATAAAGACATTCCAAATAAATAGCCCAAAATTATGCCCCAAGGGGCTATTAAAAAGGAGAGATAAAGCCCACAATGAAGGAAGAACATAAAGATCAGGATAGAAAGAGGAGACAAGAAGAGTAGGAGCAAAAATCAATAAAATTAAGAATTGTCTTTTCAAAAACAAAGTCAACAAACCCTCAGACTAAGAAAAATAGAGTGAAGAGTTAGAATCATAAATACAAATAGATTATAACTCATGCTTCTGAAATTTAAAATAAAAGACTCTTTATAGAATGATTGTGATTAATTATATGTCTTAAAGGAAATAAATCCCTATAAAAATGTAACCTACCACAATTAAATGAGAAAACAAAATAAAAGCTCAAGTGGACAAATAAATAAAGAAGAAATTAAATAAGTAATCAAAAACTTTTCAAGCCACACAGTGGTAGTGCCGTCATTGGTCCCAGCATTTGCAAGGAAGAGGCAGGTGGATCTCCGGAAGTTCAAGGCCAGCCTGGTCTATAGAGTGAGTTCTAGCAAGAGTTCCAGCCAAGCAAAACTTTGTCTTGAAAAACAAAACAAAGCAAAGCAAAAGCTTTCAAACAAAAGAAAGCATACTTCATAAATGAATTCCACCACCAAACAATCAAAGGAGAATTATTGACAATACCTATTTCAGCTTTCCAAACAACTGGAGCTAGAAGAAATAGCTCAAAGATATTTTATGAAGCCAGCATACTTAGCCAAAGAAATTGAACAACAACAACAAAAAAAAACCTAGACAAATAATATTATAAAAATCTTCAATATAATACTAGCAAACAACTTGACAACACCATTATAACTGAGTGGTATTATCCATGATATGCAAAACTAGCTTCATATGTGAAGCCTAAGACTAGGAATGTAGTCAACAGTAGAGCTTGTGCTTACCATGTGTGAGTTCCTTGCATTCAGTCTCAGCCCTGAATAGAGCTGAATTCCTTAAAAAGATGAAAGATAAAAACACATGATCATCTAAATTGAGGCAGAAAGCAGTTGCCAAAGTCCATTGAAGTTTCTTGACAAAAATTTGACACCTTGTGTATAGTAGAGTTATTTAACATAATAATTCCACCTAAAAATAAACTCCAGCTAACATTTTCATCTAAAAGGTAAAACAGGAGTAGTAGTTTGAGGCTAACCTGAGATATATAACACCCTGTGTCTACATAAAAAAAAAAGAAAGAAAGATGAAGAGATGCCTTAGCGGCTAAGAACACTGAGAACTAAGCCTGTAATCAGTGCGTTATAGCAGTACTAAGTCTCCAACACACACTTCATAGTATTCTTAATCTAACTTCTCACCTAAAGTCACCTGGGTTGCTTTTTTAAACACCTTTCAAACCCCGGAGAGTCTTTTTATCTAGTCTCAGGTGAATTTGGGGCCATAGCAGGTTTTTGATTTTTTTTTTGGTTTTTGGTTTTTTGTTTGATCCCCCTAGAAACTGTCAATTGTACCTGCAGCTTCTAGTTACACCTATGACTGTCCAGTCTGACCAAGAGGGTTTACTGCCACGCAGGCCATCAATAAAATCTCTCTGCTTTGCTGCAGACCACTGTAAGGGTGGTAGTTGGAAGTCTCCCTCCCTCTCAGGAGTACAGACAGGGTAAGAAGCTGCTTACATACTTGCTTACCTATGCATCTACCTAGCCGCAGCTACCACATCCTTCAGCTGGAGTTGTTTCTCTATTACAAAATAAGTCTTTGAAGATCAGGACACGTTCTTCATTCTATGAATTAGACATGGACAAGACAAGAAGGGGAGAAATACAGTCCCTAGTCTGATGCATATGTTCCTTGCAACACCACCATTTTCCTGTTCTGCAAACCACTGAGGCTCAGGGGAATTGTAACTGATTTGTCAAGGTCAAAGGGCCACAGAGAAGGAGCACTGGGAAGCCAATACAACCTGCTTTTCTATACCACATTGCCCCCTAGGGCTGCAGCAGTTTATGGCAGGTGCTGGAAATAAACGAATTTGAAATACCAGAGGGCTAAGGACTAGAAGTCTTCCCCCAGTACACCTAATTGGCTGTGATTGCTCTTTCCTCTCTACACTCAGAGCCTTTTTGTGGGTACCACCGGCTTGGCACAGATTTCTTTCTGCCTTTTGTTAATTGCTGTTCCATGTGCTTTCAGCTAATTGTCATTACAAGCAAGCTCAGGCAAAGCAAAGGCATTCCCAGATAGTTTTTAATCTACCCCAGCCCTAAGTTGCCTTGGAGCAATACTTCTCAAACTGTATGTGTGAATCTCCAGGGGGTGGGGGAGATGGGGTGGTCAGAGCTTATGAAGATGCAGACTTGAATCCAGAAACCCTAGCTGGCCTGTGAGACTCTTCCGTATTTCTCAACAAGCAGCCAGGAGATGTTAATGCTACTCTTGAGGGGGTCTAACAGGTAGTGCCAAAGAACTAGCCATTCTAAATAGATGGTTTCTTAAGGACTTCCTAATGAATTACCAGTTATGCCTATGGCTAAGTTACATTTGCCATCTGTTTTATTTCTAATTAATCAAAGTAATAATTAATAAGCCTGTATAGTCATTCATCGTCCACTCAAGACTATGCTGACATTTTACTTCTCCAAGACTCATCTCTTGTCAATAAATATCTTTAAACAACACTCAAAGTCTCAAGACAACCTAAAAATAGTCTAAACACCAACTCATTAACCAAAAACATGAATGAACACAGACCATAAAATAGCTTTCCTCATTACAAATATCATACTATCAATTTCATAGTGAAACCAAACAACATATACTGTAATAAGCATGATGAAACACAATAAATACTCAAAGATGTTGTGAAGTCTGCCACATGCTCTTGTCCTTCTATGTCTCTTTCTTTCTAGGGAAATCAACTTTTCTTTGTTTTTCAAGATCCACTCTCTTTCAATGACAACAGAGGTAGAAGTAACAATTAATTTGGATGTTTTTTTAATGATTTGTTATATGAAGAAACAGTATCCTATAAACCAGTCAAGACAAGAAAATCTGATATTTAGTTCTCTAGGATAGGCAAAGCTAGGTGGAACATGTTGACAAATTCTAATTAGATATTTCCAGCCTGTCTTCACAAAGAGAAAGCAAAGAACCAAAGGGTTGTTAATATTTAGATGTGATTTAGGAAATGGTGTCCTGAGTACAACAAGAAACTATCACTACTAAATCTGCATGATCTTTGGGTGATAACTCTACCAATGTCTATAAAATCTTACAAGAGCATGCCATACCACATGACATGTAAGTGATTAACTTAACAACACCCTTCAAGGGACAGATAAATGGATGGATACTACTTCTCCACATAAGAGTGTGTTATGAAGAGTAAAGGAAATGCAATGTGTATGCATTCACATTTCATAAGTTATACTTAATAGATAGTCAGTAAATGCCCCACTCAGTTCTTACACTAAGCTATTTCTGTTCAGGAGGAAGAACAATGTTCAATGACTACTTGACATTCTCTTTGACTTTATGAAAAGTATCTCCAACCAGAGTAGATATTTTATATCTTAGACAATCTTAGCTCTTGGAGTCATCTAAAATCTTAGGAGAGGAGGTATGAAGTTCTAAAATACACAATTGCCAATGTACTATGAAAGTGTGTTTACTGGCAGAAAAGGAATGCTAAAAAACAAACGATGATAGGAAGTTCTACTGCCCTCTAAAAAAACCTCAAAAAAAAAAAAAGATAAAATGATAGCACAAATAACAGACACTAATAAAGCAGGGGCATTAAAGAGCTATAAGAGAAAATCTGAAGAAAAAAAACTTTACCCAAGTGAAAATGAGAAAAGGAAGAAATGATTAATAACTGGGGAAATATTGTGTTCAGTCTGCTTTCTGCATCTAAGGCAAGACATTGACTAAAACAAGGGGGAAGAGGGTGTGTTTGGCTGACACTTCCAAGTCACAGACCATCCTTTAGAGAAGTCAGGGCAGAAAATCAAGCTGGAATCTGAAAGAGGAACTGAGGCAGAGACCAGAGAGGACGGTGCCTCCTGTCTCATTTCCACTGGCCAGCTCAGCTACTTTCCTTACACAGCCCAGGACCACCTTGTCCAGGGATAGTGCTGCAGGGGCAGTACTGCCCACAGTGGGCTCCATCCTCCGGTATTATTCAGCAATTGAGGAAATGCCTTCTTCTCTGGTCTGTCAAGCCAACAACTGATGTTATGACAAAACTCTATAAAATTAAGGTAAGCAAAGACATCTGTTGGAAATGTTTCTATTAAAGGGAAGTTCACATATAAAGAGTGAGAATGATTAACATCAAAGTCCATGGCAAAATACCACAGCTAAATGATCTTCATGACAAAGAACAAAGGAGGAGACAGAACAAGAGAAAGAATTCCATGTATTTCAAAGCTATCGTATATTATTCCAATAATTGCCTCTGATGAACTAACTCTGAAAATGTTTGGCAGTCTGTCAAGTGGGTTACACTCAATAAAGTCTCAGGGTTTCAGTGAGCACATTCCGGAAATGAAGATGCTCACTACAAAATCGTATTTTGTGTGATTTCACTGTGAAGGCCAGCAGGAAAGCCCATGGGATTCCAAGGTAATTTCCACATTTTACACACGTGCAGATATCACACTTTCCCCCTCTACAGGAGATTCCTGAGCAAAGTGTTTTATTCCATTTGCAGCATAGGGCATGTTAGAACTCAGCCAATGTTCCCTGTGTTGCTTTGCTTGCCCTCAGCACTGAGGTCTGGTACTTTACCAATTCATATCAATGATCACACTCAGGAGTGTCCTCTGGTTTTACTGTGGACTGTGGGTTTTGTTTTCCAAAGTCACATGCCTATCTTCCTGTTAATTATTATGCATAGCTGTGACTTTGGCATGTTTTTCTCCCTCTAGATACCTGTGAGTCCTATTAGTAAGCATACTCAAATACTGAATGAGGAAAATACTTGCTGAACAGCAGCATTAAGAGCTGATGTTTGTTTGTTTGTTTTTTGATTGGTTGGTTGGTTTGGCTTGGTTTTTTTTTCAAAAATGCAAACATATTTTTAACTCAGTGTACTCATTTATATTTCCTAGTTAAAAACAAAATGTAAATATTATTCCTGGTGACATAAGCAGTTTGCATGCATTTAAAGTAAATTTCGATCTATTTCAAGTTGGGTGCCTTTGACTCCTGAGAGTTCTGAAACTTCCTGCAGAGTTAGTCACCTACCCGATAAATTTCAAAGGCTCCAAAAACAGCACCCCACCCCAAACATAGCATATCCCATATGTACTAACTTCTCTGCCTTTTAGATGATGGACAAAATTCCACTGTTAGAGGTCCTTCTCTTGGCTTTAAGTTGCTCTCCACTAAGTCATTGACAGTATTTACCTTATGAGCTAGTTGCATTGTGATGTGTTCTAAATAATCCGTCCTTCCCCAAAGGGCTACCTCTGCTGGTGGCAGTTGTAGGAGCATTAGAGGAAACCAAAAAATCATAAAAACTTGTTCCCAGGAGAAAAGCAGGGACAAGAAGGGTGTTGTCATGGACCCTCGAGTCAAGATGACCTCTTCGTGATGTTACTTAAAGCTTCAGCAGAGCAAAGTTTATGCAAATAAAATCATAAATGAAATTTTAAAAACGTTTTAAGATTAGCCCAGAGTGGCTGCACTAGGCTGTAGTTGGGAGTCTAGACTTTTACTGATTTTCCTTTCACTCCCAGAGATAGTTCAGATCGGAGCAGGAGCTCCAAGAAAGATGCTTGGAAGACAATCCACCTATTGGAGACTGCTACTGTGACAGAGATCTTCTGTAGAAGAACCATTCTCTGTTGAAAACCTGCAACAAAGGTTACAGAGATTAATTTCCAGGTAAGTCACAGGAGCACAAACATACAAGAGAGGGCCAGGATAGAGTGTGGCTTTTCAGCCAAATCCTTATATCATTAAGATCTTGAATTTCAAACAGCATGGACCTTGATTAATTGAAAGAAGTTAAGGAGCTTCAATGACATCGGGGACACTGCTTGGCAGCCTAGAGACATGACATTTACTGTGTATTCCATTTCTGTTCCCCTCTTGCTGCAAGAGGGTTTCTTCGAAGCTGACACGAAGGGTATTATCACTGTGTCTACTCCTAGTTTACACTTCCTCTGTTCATGAAACCATTCAAGTCAATCACAATCCAGGTTTTATAAGAAGTCCATTCCTTGTTCCATCCTATCATAATAAGCCATTTAACAACTATGCACGGGGAGGGCAGATTCCCAGAAAAGGGAGTGGAAATGCAAACAAAGAGCAGGTGTCCAGCATCCCTTCCTGGAAGCCTGTGGCCCCTCGTATCGCAATCATGTGCTGGGACCAGTTCACAGGAGCAAATTCTACCTACCCCTGTATTCAGTAATGCCATCCTGAAAAAATAAATAAACTAAACCATGTGCTAGAAATACTGGAAACTGGCAAATGCTACATATCATGGCTTCTTTTCTTCTCAGACAGCCAATTTACCAGTACACCACTGTCGCATAAGTCTTGATGATTTCTATTGAAACAGCCAGAACAACTACCACCAAGCATTACAAATAACCTTGGAGTTCTTTCTCTCAACATAGACTTAGATAAGGAACTCACTAGACATGTTTACTCTGGTATGTTTATATATTTAAGGAAGAACATAAAGCAAGGCATGACCGTTATTATGGCTCAAGAATCTATAACTCTCATTTCATACAAAATGTGTCCTCTATATTCAGTATGAGGCTAAACATAATTTAGAAAGGTCTCTAAAATTATCTGCATTTATGGGGGAGAGGGAGAAAATGAAACAATTATCAGGTAAAGGAAACCAAGTATATAAGAAATAGTAGAAAGCAAATGTTATTATGCGGGAGACTGCCAGTAATATTTGAGAAAGGTGAAGAGAAGAAATAATGAATAGAATAAAAGACATAGGAGAGAGGGGAAGTGAAAAGAGAGGGAGGAGAGGGAAGAGATGGATGTGGGGATTTAAAAAACAAATAACTAGACAACTGGAGGGACAAAACACCCATCCCAAGACCAAGTTCTTGGCACAAAGGAGAGTCATTTGCCCCAAAGGACAAAGGGCAGGAAATAAAATACAAGGACATGAAAAAGAAGACAGGAAAGGACAAAGAGAACAAGGGAGAGTAGAAGGAATATTTGTCCAGAGGGTTAGGGAGGAGACAGATGTGGCACATAGGAACACGGCAGTTTATAAAGCCCTGTGAAGGTGTTTAATTTCAATTGGGCATGTTAAGTAGGTAAGCTAAACAGGGCATTTGATTGCTGGACTTTAATACTTTGATAGTTGGACCTTGGTAGTCAGCCTCAGAAGGAATAGGTGGCCAGATAAAGGAATGGACCTTGGGTATACCTTTAGAAATGTAATCTAACAGTTTTTATCAAGGCAGAGGGAATGGGGGACAAAGGTAAGGTCTGCCAGAGGCATGTTTGCCATGCTTGATCTGGCTAGAGTCCCTTCAACATCAACCAAAGATGATAAACATCAACTGAAAAATGAACAGAAGGCATACTAAGTCGGTACAAACCCTCTGATTCCATCCTGTGGGCTAAAGTGTCAAGGAGGGAGGAACCTGAACCTCACTATTCAGCTGTCTGCTGCCTGTAGATACGTGGCCATTCTTCCTCTGTCCCTGCTGCCATTCATTCACCACCACAGTAGACTGTATCAATAGAAACCATTTCTCCCCTACGTTACTTTTCACCAAGCAATCTGTCACAGGAACAAGTATATTAAGCCCCCATGGTAGCAGAGAGAGAGAGAGAGAATGATTATAATGGAAGTTTTACATACATGGAAGCATTAGGAGAGAGGAGTCTTTCTCCTAACCCTACATTATGAGATGAAGACTGAATGCTAAGAAGCCCTGGTTTTCATGGAGAATCTTCTTTCGTTGTTTCAAAGGAGGAAAGCTTGGTTTCCTATATGCCAAACCCAGTTTCATTACTTTGACAAACGTTAGTGCTTTGCCTGTGGGTGCGAAAAGCTGTTTCTATGTCCTTACCTTAATTAAGTAATCTCTAACTAAAAATGAGTCTCTTACAAGTGTTCTCAACAGATTGCCTTTACAGAATTCCAAGAAATACATCGATTTTCAGTGTCGTAAAAGGCATGTAAATTGAGATCTAATGTTGAAGCCATTTCCCTTAATCCAATTTTAGTTGCTTTTATATCTCCATTGCAACATTCACGTCTCCATAACCATCCAGTCTTTCGATCATTAATTTATTCATGTAGTTTTAATGTCCATGTTCTGTCTGTTAAGAACAGCCTTGGGTACTTTCAATTGATAGAAGTTGAAATCAGAGCTAGAAATCAGAAATGAACTTTTTTCTTGAGAATTTATGTAAAGAAAACTTTGTTGGTAGGGGGATTTGGTAGATTCCACTTGGTTGTTTTATTTTCTATTCCCACTGAGAGGATTAGCACTAAAAAGCATGAAAGATTCAAAGAGGAAGAAACAAAAACAACCATCTTCCCAATAAAGTTAATCTTAGCTTGAGATTTAGAGACTTGTGTCACTCTGCAAGGTAGTTTTAATGACAAATGCTGAACCTTTTCAAGGTGTGTACTTCTGCCTCCTAGCTGTAGTCTCCAACTGACCTAAAGCAGTCCAGCCTCTTCATTCTACCAGTGTTGATACCATTTGCATAAGTAGCTGTCATTATCCCTTACTGAGTGCCTCCTTTCCAACCTTGAACATTTCTTCTGGATTCATTATAATTAAAGAGCTAATGTAGCCATTCAAGTTCACATTGTCAATGACCATGTAATCATCTTCCCTAGTGGCCAGAATTCCTTTCTCTTTATGAGGCTACAATTAAATTCCTTCCAGCCATAAGGTCAAAAGAATCTGGAACAGTTAGCCTTCCTGGTGACTAATTTCACACCTGCAACTCTGACACATATAAAATAAGACCTCTTAACTGGAAGGTGTCAAATTAAGAAATAATATACATTTGGCCACATCTCAGCTGAAGTCAATTAGACATAAAAATTAAAGACTGTGGATTCTTGTTGCTGGAAGTGATGCTTGACACTCTAGTTATCAATTTAAGACACATCTGTGTCCCTTAGAAATGTTAAAGTAATTTGTGGGTTAGAAGAGAATTTAAATTGCTCAAAGCCTGGGAAAGTACTCTCAGTGAGATTAAGACAACTTGCTCATGTCTGTTCCTTATAATAACGTCTATCACTTTATTTTCTTCTCCTTCCCAAGATTTAGGCTTGTCAAAAATGGACTTAGCCATGTTTATGCTTTTTGTATTTTATACAAGAGTCAGGTTATTAGATCACTATGTCTGGCTAAATGCAAAGAGCAGATTTAGTCTCTGCCTCTTAAGATGTATCACTGACCAGTGAAACCTTCCTCTTTGTCATCCTGACAATGATTATGGGCCTCCCTCTCCATAGACAGCTTTGAATGATTTCAATTTTCTTCTATAAACATCGCACACCACTGCCAATTCTATATGCCTTTGTCCTCCAAGAGTTATTTTCAGCAGTGAGGCTGTTTGCTAGAAGCTGTGTAAATCTATGTTCTATTCAAGATAACTGTCATGTTCCTGTCAATGCATCTCAAGGAGACTTCCTATGGTGGCTACTATTATAAGGAACAGACATGAGCAGTTATGTTAATCTCATTATATATGCTACCAGGCTTTAAGACATTTAAATTCTCTTCTGGGGACTACTTGGTATTTATTATGCAAATTCACTCCATCCTACCTGATGCCCTATTTATTTTCTATAATCACTGTTCTACTGCCTTCTACAATCAGATGAACATTTGTTTTAGTTTTTGCATATAGACAACAGGGATACAATAAACGCTCAGCCTTCAGAGCTCAGTATCACTGTGCTTAAAAAGATGCAAATAGGTTATTTCACCTTAAAAAAATTGTCTTTTCTGACTTCACATAGGACAGGCACTTTGCTAAGTGTCTAGAATTTAATGCAGAAAAGAACCCTGCCCTGGGCTGAAAGACATAGCTTAGTTGTAAAATGACTGCCTGCCATATATCAGGTCCTGAGACTGATCTGCATCATGGAGGCAAGATCTCAGACCTACGCTCCTGGAGCTTCCAATCTGATGGGTATGACCGCAAGGGTGTTGATACCACCACCCTGGGCAGGACATAATCCTAAAACTCGAGGCAAGAACTGACAGCAAACCATGGTGTTTATTACAGTGGAAATGGAATGAAGAAATTAACTTGCAGAATAGAGAGTTAACTTCTAAGTGAACATCTCACAAAGTTCAGGAAAGATCACTTCTTTTCCAAGTATGTTACAGAAGCTGGTCTTTTTAGTTGGAAAATTGGACAGTCATAACACACATACTAGGAAGTGACAAGACATGATTCTTAAATGCTGGAAGTCTTCTGTTTCTTTGCTTCCTGGTCTACCCAGATGCGAGGAAGAAATGACACACTCCTACTGTGCCATACTCAATAGCCATGGTCAACATGTTTTCTCTGCCATGATGGAAAAAATAACATCAAACTGTGAACAAAAACAACCCCTTCTTTTCTCCCATTGCTTTTTGCGGCATACTTAGTCATAAAAACAAAAACAGTAACTAGTACAAAAAAATAGATACCAAGAGGGTACACAGATGTGGTAGATCTGGCCATGTGGGCCATGAACTTTTGGAACTACTCTATGTGAGGAATGTGGAATAGTTCAGAGGTAAAGGTTAGAGCAACTCTGAAATGTTGTAAATTTAATAGACCAGTTCTGGTGGGATTTAAGGAGATTATAAATGTAGACAGTGGAGGCTGGGCTCATGACATCTCAAAGGGGAATAAGACATTTAAGAACTAAACTACTAGTGATTATTCATGTTATATTTTGGCAAGGAACCTTGCCTCAGAGACATTCTCCCTGTCTCCTGAAATTTTGAGGCTGAACTCAAAAGTAATGGACCAGGTTGTTTGGCAGAGAAAATTTCAAGACAGTATAACATTAGTCAAAGGATGGCTAATGCTTACAGCACTTATCCAAGTTTCCAATGAATGAGCAAGAAAATCTGAGCAGAAAGTTGAACCATGTATGGTAATGCAAAGCAGCTTGAATCCAAGTAAAGCTGCAAATAAGGCTGGTGAGGATAAATGTCTCTAAACATTAAAGAGACTAACACTGTTAAAGAGAAACCAGGAACTTTTCACCGGGACAATAAGAAAGATTAAGGACCCATCAGAGACATCAATTGATAAAATGTAGACTCATTGGAAAAATTTTCATTTGAAAAGGGACTACTGGAACAAAGAGAGCTTCTAGGACAAAGCATTCTAATAGATACATCTGGAGAAATGTTTTCCCAGGTTTAACCTCAAAGGCACACAGAGCCCACCATATCTGTCCACCAGGTTTCATTTGGGGATAATAGAAAATTTTGGTATTATCCCCATGGTGCTGATTTTTTAAAGCATACAACAAACAATTAAGAGACTTGCACAAAGGTTTCAGAAAGATGCTGAAGCCATGCAACATGTAATAAGGTTACTTGCATGCCATTCCCGAGTAAGCTGTACAGGAACCTGTGAGGATAAGTCCTAAATTGCAGACAGAGACTGAGATATTTGAGATGTCAACGTGACACATAAGCTAAAGAAAGTAGCAGAACCAAGTGGTGTCAGTCTAAGAGAGAGGTCAGAGTTGTCAAAGGCAGAAGAGATAGGAGAAAGAGCTGACAAAACCCACTGGATCCCTTTTGATGCTATTATGAGCCCCTCCCCTTCACCCCCCCCCCCCACACACACACACATACACTTCAGACATGGAGCTGGAGTTTGGTGTTTGCCTTGCTGAGTTTCAGTTTTGCTTTGCTCTGATGTTTTCCTGCTTTGCAACCACTCTTACCCTCTGGAAAGGAATATTTACTCTGTGTCATTGTTTATTGGAAGCATATAATTTGGTTGGTTGTTTCCAAGAGTCCCTTGAGTCTTAGAAATGACTTTGGAGTTTTGATTTTACATATTAGAACTGTTAAAAACTTAAGGGCCATTAGAGGTGGATTAAATGAACTTTTCATTTTGTGCCTTTTAGGAGAATGAGGGTAGACTATTCCTCAATAAAGCAATATATTTGACTTGTGTAGATAAGGAGTGACTTAGAATGACCAATTTTATCAAACATGTTAGATTAAGAAACATGGAGGGCATCAACCAGTGTGGCAGACTTTTAGATGTGTCTGTGGGGGGTATTTCAAAAAAGTAAGGTGGAAAACCTGAATGTAGATGCCACCACCTGATGGACTAGGTTCCCAGCCTAAATCAAAAGAGAATAAGGAGAAAGCTATCCTAGGACCACCATTACTTTTTTCTGTTTCCTGGTCTATCCAGTTGTCTTCAGACACATTCCTGCCAACAGAGCTGAGAACCACTCTCACCATCATGCCTTCCCAACCATAATAGACTGGGCCCTCAGATCAGGAACCCACATAAACCCTCCATTCTCTAGTTGCTTTTTGTCCAGTATTTGGTCACAGCAGTGAAAAACTTAAATAATACAGTAACTGACTACAGTGTATAATTTTATGATCTTATGTGTCATGAAATTGGATTTCAATTAAAAATAAATATTTCAAAATTAAAAAAAAAATGTCAATCTATTCCTTTAGGGATACTATAAGGAAATTTATACTAAGACCAAGAAGGAGGAGGAGACAGAGGAAGAAGAAGAGGGAAAGGGCCAGAGGAGTAATGACACTTTATACAATCACTGGACTAATCTGGAAGCAACAAATCTTACTAGGTATATCACTATGTTTTTCCTGGATTTATAACTCTAAGATCTGTTCTCACAAAACACTAATAATGGAAAGGGGCATTTAAAATATTTTATGAAGGTTTTAGATGACAATGAACTAAGACCGTCCGTAAAGAGCTCAGAAGTAGAGAATTTGCAAGTGAGAGATACAAGCATCCAAACAACAAAACTGAATCAAAATTATAAAGTTGTAGGTTAACATGCTTTGAAGACTAATCACAAGGTACAAAAAAATAAAACAATAGAATGACAACTTTGTAGTAAAAAAAAAAAGGCCAAATAAGATAAAATTTTGAAATATCAAAGGGGAACTATCAGGCTCCATTTAAATTCCAACAGCATGAGGAAAACATGTTAAAAAAGACCTCCAAAGAGCCAAACAAGATGGAAGGGGAGGAGGTCCTCCCCCGCTGGTGGACTTGGAGTGGGCGGGGAGGAGATGAGGGAGGGTTGGGGAGGGTGAGAGGGAGTGGGCGGGCTGGGCATGGGATGCAAAGTACCTAACCTGTGATTGATAACAAAAAATAAAAAAATTAAAAATAAATAAAAAAAAAGACACACTGGTTGTGTCCCAGGCCAAACAAATGTGCTCAGGAGTATGAATCATTATACTGTTTACAGTTAAGTGCCACAAAAATTGAATGTTAAAATATTTTTGTGAAAGTAAAAAAAAAAAAATGAATTGATGAAGAAATAAACAGCTGCACCCAAAGATGGTAGAGAAAGCTAGTCTTCCTATAATATCTGGGAGTTGAGCAAAGAGAAAAGTGTTGCAAACCCACAAAAGGAGGGAAACAAGAGAAGGGAAAAAGAAGCATTAAAGGATCAAAAGACATGAACATTCTTGTTTCAGCCAGGATATATATCAACTGGAAAAAACAATGACTTAGACTTATATGGGAAAGACTCAGACACCAGAAGGGGTACAGGATAGATATTGTCTGATTGTGACATTAGCAAGAGCAAAATGAACAGCTATAGTTTCCAACTCTTTTTCACCCTTTCACTTAATACTTCCATTTCAACATATGTTGAAGTCATGCAAAAGGTCAAACAGGGCAGAGCTAGTACCACTGAAAATGTTGTATCTCAGAAAATATGAGGTTTATGGCAAGTATGTGGGAAATGGAAACAGTTCCTCTGTGACTATGTGTAGGATCTCAAGCAAGTAACTCAACTGTGCATATAAGCTGGGGATATGAATCCCAACATCACTGGGTAGTTGTTATTTATATTATGTGAGTTGTTTAATGTAATGCTTCAGGTTTTCTAAGTGTTCAATAAATGTTTGCTCTCACCCTTTCATCTTCAAAACAGATCAAGTACAACTAAGTACATTACAGCAGTACAGGAAGAATCCAGAGTTTACTTAATGGTCTATTAAAAGTATATTTGTAGGAGAAAACAAGCAGCAGGACAGGAGCCTACCAAAGAGGGCCTCTGAAAGACTCTACATAGCAATGTATCAAAGCAGATTTTAAGAATCACAACCAAGCCTTCAGCAGAGGGCTGGGAATAATATGAAAATAGGAGGAGTTAGTAAGACTTGGCAAGAACAAGAGCTCCACAAAGACCAAATAGAACAGGGCACAGGGGTCTTTTATGAGACTGTTTCTCCAACCAAGGACCATATATGGATATAACCTAGAACCCCTGCTCAGATGTGGCCCATTGTAGCTCAGTATCCAACTGGGTACCCTAGTAAGAGGAACAGGGACTATTTCTGTCATGAACTCAATGGCTGGCTCTTCGATCCTCCCCACCCCCCTCACACCCAGGAGGAACAGCCTAGCTAGATCCCAGAAGAGGACATTGCAGCCAGCCCTGAAGAGACATGAAAAGCTAGGGTCAGATGGAAGGGGAGGAGGTCCTCCCCCATCAGTGGACTTGGAGGGAGACAGGGAGGAGATGAGGGAGGGATGGGGAGAGTGAGATGGAATGAGGGAGGGGACTACGACTGGGATACAAAGTACATAACCTGTGATTAATATAAAAATAAATAAATTACATTAAAAAGTGTATTTGTGATTATAACACATTGGGACAAAAAATGAGACTCATCTGCACTACGTTCTAGCTGAACTGATGTGCTGTTATTATAGTAAACAGTAGAGCAATTCCAGTTACTTAAACTGGCATGCTCTAAAGAATTTTAACCCCATTTTTATCTTCTCAGTAGTATAGTTTGACTAATAATAATCATTCTCCTCCCTATATCTGAGTGGGTTTTAGGAGATTTATTGAGAAAGAGCCCAGCCTGTCCCAAGTGAATCCTGCACTGAAGGGACAAAGCAGACTTGGCTCCAGATAGGGAAAGGTTTTAAATATATTTGAGGCCTGAATCAGTTAGTATAAATTCCCCTGAGCCAGAATAAGGTAATAAAAATAAAAGATAGAGGGCCCTTGGTGTTCAGGTAGATGACATTGGTAGGGAGTCATACCCCTGCCGAGAAAGATGCAAATAGACAGAATCTCTTGCCTGGGAATTCTAGTAAAAAGTGGAAATTGTGAAAAAGAAAAAGCTAAGGGTGGTGACCTTTATTTGTCTCTCTTTCTTCCTTTCTTCCTTCCTTCCTTCCTTCCTTTCTTTGTTTCTTAATTAATCCATTTTCTCAAAGTGCTCAAATCTATTCAAATATATTGGTAAGAATTCGTGTTTTTTAAGAGGCTCTCTAATCTCTGCTGTAACTCTAATGTTGGTGCTGTGGCTTTTTTGTGAAAGATAACAGAAGCCATCAAACAGAGCCTACAAGAAAGTAGGAAAATAATTATGAGGGGAAAAAAATGAGCAAGAGCTACTAGGCTGCAGAGCTCTCTCAGCATGTGGAAGTGTTGGAGTTAGTCAATAATCCAAGGTTGACCAGATGCCTATATCAATGAAGCATGTCCTGCTTCATCTTCAATTTCCTTATGCCAGTCTGCAAATATAACCAGAAATTGTCTCATTTCGAGAAAGCTAAGAAAAATTTTAATCATTTGAGATTTAACCTGACCGTTAGCCTCATAATGGCCAAACTAACAAATTTTCCCTTTTGCATAGAATTTTTCAGATTTTAGCACCAACCCGGGAAAAGTAGGATATGTGTTCATACTGCCCCACACAGTGTATTCAAAGACCTCTCCTATGATTCTCATGAACTCTATGCCTGGGTCTGCAAAAATTTAGACATGAGAGCTGATTGGTTTCTCTTGGTCAATGAAAATTTACCATTCTCAACTGGGTGTTTTAATTGATGCAGCAAAGCCTCAAATGGGAGCAGTCTTTCCTCATAAAAAACTTGCTAAGCTCGTGAGGACATGCTATGTCTCCTTCTGAAACCTGCCTTTAAATAGGATTGTGGAATTAAAAATAAATAAAAAAAGACGAGGAAAGAATTCATCCAGATACTCACAGCTAATTAGACCACCATACTAACTTAACTTTGTGATGAAAAGCTGTCTTCTGCAGCTGAAAGACAAGTGGTGTGGCAAAGCACCAGCTTAGTCATAAACATAGCTATAAGGCTGACTTGAGAGATGAAAATGAAAGGCAGCCACCTAGACACAGTGACGAACTCATTAACATTAAACCAGTCAGATTCCATTACAGTGAACTTCCACCAGCACAGAAACAAGATGGGCATTAGTTAAGTCTTTTTAATCATCTCAGTAGATGGAGATTTTCAACATTAAAGCATCCGTTGCTAAAAGATCTATTGGTCCCAATCACACCAGCCAGAAAAGTGGTTCTCCTGCTCTATTGATTTGTTTCTAAGTGCCAAAACATTGACGTCATGACTGGAGACTCATTAACTGATGGGCATATGTAAGACATTAAAATAAAATTAGTAGAGAGAATAGGCAAACAACACATATATATGAGTAAATACTTCAAGAATTTGAAAGCTTCCTGACTCCAGTTTGTGCTACTTGCCTAGGATGATGTTTACCAGACGAATTTATCTAGACCTCATACAACTGTGCCTATAAAATAATAAGGACCAGATAACCTACGGTTGTTTTGTTATTGTTATTTTATTTGGGTTTTGTTTTTCCACTGTTGCTGCTGCTGCTGTCATTGTTGTTGCTCTGTAGGGTTAGTGTGAAAAACAGTCTCACTGTGTAGCTCAGACTAGCTTTAAATTCACCACCATTCTTCTTAGCCTCCTCAGTACTGGAGCCCTGAGTGTGTGTGCCAGCTTGCCTGGCTTACTTTTTGCTTACTTGCATGTTATCATTACAATTAGATTTAAACATAGTGACCATGTTTTAGCCAACTCTCTCACAAAGGTTTACTAAATTAATTACAATCTTCATTGTCTGTGATCCTATTTTTCTGAGGACTTGAGTATGCTCAGGACAGTTTAGTTCAAAAATAGTAAACGGAAAGCTTCAGAAAACAAACTACAACAAACCCCACAGAATTTTAAATGTACACTATTCTGGACAACATGACAAAATCTCATGCATGGGTCTGCTCCAATCCACTCACTGTATCTTATTCACACTGAATACACTACTCCCTAGTATGCCATTATTGTGTGGAAAAAAAACTTTTCCTGGGGAGATGAAACACCCATCTACTCACCCTGGATAGGGAGACTGCAACAGACAAATGTATGGACACCACCAAAGTCCAATCTGGTGAAACAATGAGTTTTACTGGTGTTATTTACAGGATTGCGGGCGGGGCTACTCACAGGAGAAGAAATGACTCAAACACAGCTATATCGCCAAAGCCGGTTTTTGGACAGGTGACAGCTCACAAAAGCTAGCAAAACTAGCAAAACTCTAGGCCTCTGCAAAGCCTGAAGGGAGCTCAACAGGTTGCCGAGTCCTTTCCAAGTGAATACCCAGTTGGTCTGATCCTCTTCCAAACAGCCCTGCTGATCTCTGCTTCTTCGAGCAGACAGTCTGAGTATCAGAGTCTTCCTTCCATCATGGCTTGTCTGAGAGTCTTCATTGCAGTTACTGCTTACTCCGAGAGGGAGGAGCCTAATGTATCTGGTTAACTCTAGGGATTTCCTGAAGCTATATTGAGTTGTTTTCCCTCCTGCTTAAGTAGCTTCCAAGCAGAATGGAATGTGTCAATTGTTTTTTTTTTTTTATTTATTTATTTTTATCTCAATCACAGGTTAGGTACTTTGAATCCCAGGTGTAGCCCCCTCCCCCATTCCCTCCTACCCTCCCACTCCCTCCCTCATCTCCCTCCTCCCGGCCCCCTCCAAGTCCACCAACAGGGGAGGACCTCCT
>CM053745.1:33681585-33721866 GCA_028658305.1 Pachyuromys duprasi | reverse complement strand
CGATCGGTTCGCGCCCGCTGCACACCCGTGGGTTGATGCAGAACTCGGGATCCTCGCAGATCCGCTGGCGGACTCACACACTGAGTGAGTTTTTGCTGGTGGAGCGTTCGGCTCGCGCCCCGGCAATGTGCGGACTGGTCAAAATGGTCCCCCAATCCACTCAGTCTGGTGTGGTTCCGATGATTGGATCGAACCCGCAGCACACCCGTGGGGTCGAAGCAGAACCCGGGTGCAGTGTGTGCTCGTAGGGCGCAGTTCAGTGAAAACGGCTCCCGGCTCCTCCTGAGACTGCCCGAGAGACTGTGTGATCCAGTCTATTATGGCGGGTGCGGGCGCCCAGAGCAGCAGCTCGTCCAGCGCAGCAGCTCGTTCAGATCAGAGCTGTGCGCAGCTGGTCACCGGGAAATTTCTCCAGGTAATAACTGGGTGTCCCTAGGGTTTTCCCACTTGATTTTCTCACTGTAGGAGTTCCGCTTACCTGGCACTCACAATGCTGGCGTTTTAGGTCCCAGAGTTCAGTCTCCTGGTAGCTGTGTTGTTTCTGCTCTCCTACTCCTCAGACACAGTCTTCTCTCGTGGCAGCCATCTTGGATCTCGTCGTGTCAATTGTTTTAATCTCAGAGGAAACTCTTACACAACACTTAGCAGCTATCTTAGCTTTCAATTTAACTGCCTCGCTATTGGAATAACTGTCCAAATAACTCTTACCTTAGCTAATTATGCTCTCATTGCTCAAAAATGTGATGCAAAGGAGATGTCAGGACATAGGAAAAGGGAAGACATATTAAGTCATGTACTGTAGAGAGACACAGACACTGTAGACCAGATAAGAAACTTCACTGTACCAATAGATTTCTTCCAGGACAAGTTTTGGGCATCTGGTTCCCATATTGGACATTCCCTTAGATAAAACAGAAGAACCACTGTGTGCACTCTTAATGATGAGAAGAGGAAGAAACATGGCAAAGTGCTAGAGTTGTAAACGAAGTCCTGGAAGATATAAAATGAAGTGAGCAGTAACCAAGAAAACAAAGAAAAGGTGGCAAAAATAACTTGTCAGGGCAACAGTAACAAGAAGCTATGTAATCCAGCCCTTAGAGCTAAATTCTTACAGCTCAGAAGCTAGCTGAAGCCTCTGTAGAGGGCAAAGCATCACCAAGTCTTCTCTGGTTAGTCAATTATTCCTGTGTGTGATCCTCCCAATAAGATCAGACCTGAGTCCCTTGAGGAATCAAATGTGACACAGTAGAGAGAGCTGAAAATTACATACAGCAACCCTGAGAAACCCCCTTCTTGTCTCTAGACCTTGAAGTACCAGTAAACAGGCAGCTCTCACAGACCTGAGGTTTTTTTTCAGGAAACTTAAATGACTCTACAGCAAATATCTAATGATATTAATATTTGATAGCTGCAAAGAAAAAAAAAAACATTTCTTCTCAACAACCCCTAAGTAAAACCACAGAGCAGTTAGCTTCACTCTTGCAAGCAGAACTTCCCAGAACCTTTTGATGACTCCCTGTGTATCAGTAGAAAGCCAGGGAACAATGGGCATTGGAGAAATTCTCCAATATTCAAGTCAAAACAGAAAAATACAAAATACATATACAGCTTGATTATTTTTTCTCATTTTTATTTTAATTTTTATTAATTGTGATTTATTAACTTTGTATCCCCCTGTGGCCCCCCTCCTCCCCTCCCAATCCCATCCTCCTTCCCCCTTCTCCACACATGCCCCTCTCCAAGTCTACTGATAGGAGAGGTCTTCCTCTCCTTCCTTATGATCCTAGTCTATCAGGTCTCATCAAGAGTAGCTGCACTATCTTCCTCTATGGCCTGGTAAGGTTGCTCCCCCTCAAGAGGAAGTGATCAAAGAGCAGGCCAATCAGTTCATATCAGAGACAGTCCTTGTTCCCGTTACTATGGAACCCACTTAGACACTGAACTGCCATGGGCAACATCTGTGCATGGGTTCTAGTATATCTCCATCAATGGTCCTTGGTTGGAGTATCAATCTCAGAAAAGACCCCTAAACCCAGATTTTTGGTTCTGTTGCTCTCCTTGTGGAACTCCTGTCCTCTCCAGGTCTTATTATTTCCTAATTCTTTCATGAAATTCCCTGCACTCTTCCCAAAGGTTGGCCATAAGTCTCAGCATCGGCTTTGATACCCTGCAGGGTAGAGCCTTTCAAAGGTCCTCTGTGGAAGGTTCCTGTACTGTTCCCTGTTTTCTCCTTTTTCTGATGTCCATCCCCTTTGCCTTTCTGTATAGGGTTTGAGCATTTAGCTCAAGTACACAATAAGGACATTTGCTCAACCATGTTTGTAGCAGCTTTATTTGTAATAGCCAGAAGCTGGAAACAACCTAGGTGCCCCTCAACTGAGGAATGGATACAGAAATTATGGTACATCTACACAATGGAATATTACTCAGCAATAAAAAACAAGGAAAACCCTGAAATTTGCAGGTAAATGGTGGGAAATGGAAACGATCATCCTGAATGAGCTATCCCAGAAGCGGAAAGACACACGGCATATACTCACTCATAAGTGGATATTAGATATATAATATAGGATACACCTACTAAAATCTGTACACCTAAAGAAACACAGCTTGATTCTTATCAGAAAGGCGTGGGATCAAAAGTGTTTCCGGGTTTGGAATTTTTATATTGTAAACCATCTTAATATATCTTATCCTAGGGATAAGACTCAATACAAAATATACTTATGTCTCAAATACCGTAAGTACCTACCTTAAAGGCAGTGTTAAGATGTTTTCAGTGTGCCTTCAAAATGTTTTCAATATATTTTATTGAAAAATATTTCTGATCATGCTTTTCCCTTGCCCAATTCCTCTCCACCCACCCAACTCTACCCACTTTCTTCCTCTCTCTTTTTAGAAAATAAATGGGCAAAAATGAAAAGGAAACACATAAAACCACGACATCAAAAACCAGAATATACAAGTAAATGACCAGTAAAACAAAAAACAGCCAGCAAAGCAATATAAGGAAAAATAAACTCTACAGAAATACCATTGAGTTTTGTGTTATGTGACTGAATTTTTACCACACCTGTCACATGGGATCAAATGTGGAATTTTCTGCTTGTGGTATCACACAGGCACTCAAAATTTGAAGATTTTGAAGGATTACAATGTACAGATTTTTAAATGAGAAACTATCAAACTTTACTAGAAATAAAGAACTTTAAAGAGCAAATTCAAAGGCCTGAACCAAAGATCTCGGAGCAACCAAGAAAACTGAAATATTGCCATAGAAATTCAAAACTAAGGAATGAAAGATTTTTGAATTTGTGATTTGATGTTTGTCTTAAATACATAAAAGAGACAGAAGACAATAGCAGAAAATGAAACAAAATGTGAAAATAAATACGAGAAATCTGAGAAAACCTATCAAAAGATCTAAACTAAAACTTAATTCTCAGGATCCAAAGACTCATACTTCTGCACAATCCATCTACAGGAGAAAGCATTACAGGGTCCATGTCTATTTTTAGCAGAATCCTGCAGGAACTGAGTAGTAATTATTCCTTTAAATACATGTGCATGTTTCAACTTGCTAAACACACTGCACTCCAAAGTCTCCCTGACAAGTGTTAGTACCATGCACTGTTATATTTATAACTTTAATAGTGTACTGTTTTATGTTAGCAATAAAGATGAAAGTATTTTTTCTATATCCATGGAATAACAAGAAAAATATATAAGAGAAGTGCTTCACAGAATCCAGTCTCTCATCATCTGCGGATGATATACACACCTATGTATTCTGCTTGGATGAAGTCATTTTGACCCTAATCCTTTAAGAATTCTGTTTTTTTCTAATCCTAATTTTGAGAAATCTACTGGGTTTTATGCCATCCAAGTCATTTTTCTGTCACTGGGCCACCAATAAATTGCATTCTATGCAATCCTGTGTGTTTTTCTATCTATTTATTGGGTCCCACAGTACCTCAGGGCCCACTATCATACACAGGGACCAGGTTATTCTGAAGTAAACTCTAATCCTCAGTCTTGAGTCATCATTAAGATGAGATCACAATGGGATGGAGTGAGTCCTCCCACTCAAAGAAGAAAGACAGGAACGGGGGATAGAGAGATGACCTAGTAGGCTAAGTCATCTTTTTGTAAACACACATGACCAGAGTGTGCTCCTCAGAATCTGTAGTTAAGAAACTGGGTGTGGTAGCATTTGCTTATAATCCCAGAGGATGGACAGTGGAAGCAGGAGCATGCCTGGGTCTTAGAGTCAAGCCAAGGTAGCCTAATTTGTAACCTCCAGGTCAGTGAGAGTTCATTTCTCAAAGCCAGTGGATAGCATTCTGGAGGATGGCAACTGAGGTTCTCCAGCTTCCACAAACATGCATACACATATACCTGCAGCAACATGAACACACACACACAAACACACCCACACAGGGGCATGCACACCCTCACACATGCATACAAACCTGAACACACAGAGACTAAAAATTAAACATGAGAGACATTCTGCAGCAAAAGGATACATTTCTAACACCTGCAGCCAGCCACTGCCTAGGGCTATGAAAAGCCTGGCCAACCTCCCCAGAGACTTCAAAAAAAGGTACATCCCTCATCAGCACCTAGATTTCAGGCCTCTCACTCGAGAACTGTGAGGGAATAAATTTGTTGTGTTTGAAGACAGTTCATTGTGACAGTCTGGAAGTCAGCTCTCAAATAGAGCACAGAGTCTTCTGGCCCCACGATGCAGTGTTTCTCAACTGATAAGCCAGATGAGGATGGCAAAAGGCTCTTTCCTTGAGCTCATTTGTGAAAACTTCTCTCATTAGGTGTTTCAGGGTGACATGGCTAATTGAAATTCATTCCGTTCCTAAAAACAAGTCAGCAAGTTCAGTCAGCAAGTCATAAACAATTTTTTAGCTGCTAGGTCAGGTGGGCACAGGACTGCACACTGCCTATGTGGTCAAATGCCTTAGCAGCCATAACACCATGAGGAAACTGAGTCCTCTCACCCACTGCAAATCACCAGCAGTCCTCACCAATCACAAGCACTGCAAATTGTCAGCAATTAGAGTCTGGAGCAGCCAGAAGGAAACAAGTTCCACGTGATCTAATTGGGGTTTAAAACCCAAACATACGAGCAAGAACAGTATTATTCCAGAAAGCGAGGATAGGAGTGTAGCCTCGAGCGCAAACAAACAACCAAACAAAAACAACAGCAACCACATACAGAGCACAACGGACGGGGATAATTTAGTCTATGACACACTCGGCTTGTCCTCTGCGCGGATGGACGTGGTAGGCCTCAGCTGAGAATAATGGGCAAGCCCAGGCAGCTTTGTTCACGGAGCTCCAGCGACTACAGCCAGAAGTGGTCTTGAAGCACTTGGAATCTTCCTTTGGGATTTGAAAGCTACCTCGGGGCAATTTCCCACCCAGCAAAGTGAGGAAGCGCTCCCTACTTGTTGAGTAGTTCAGTAGTAACGGAACTGCAGAGCTGGTATATTGTCAACAAGAAGAAATAGCCTGTTTGCCTGTAAATGCCGCGCTGATTGGCAAGATGAGGTTTTAACTGCCTGTTGGGAGCCCAGCCTTGCTTTTTATTTCACAGTCCAAGGCCTCCTGCTTTCTCAAGTGTGTAAAAACTGCTTCTCCACTTTGCTTTGTCACGATTTCTCTAGTTTTTCACAGACCACATGGGTTTTTGTTACAAAATTAGAACTTGCATATTTATTTTCATTGTGTTAAATCATTTAGAATTCTCTTAAATCATTTCTTCCTTTTACGTATAAAAATGCAGTTGGTATAAAAAGATTAATTAATTTAGGCTTTCATTCTGTATTTCTTCTTTATCCTTTTAAGTGAAGCAGTTCAAGTCTAAATAGACACAGTCATTTCTACATACACAGCTATTGATCTAAATGGCAACCACAGAAAAATCTTTTTTCATGAAATTTATTTTTTATTTTTATTAATTACATTTTATTAACTCTGTGTCCCAGATGAATCCCACTCCCTCATTCCCTTCCAACCCCACACTCCCTCATCTACTTCCTGCCCCTTTCCAACTCCACTGATAGGGGAGGACCTCCTCCCCTTTCATCTGGCCCTGGTTTATCAGGTCTCTTCAGGACTGGCTGCAAAGTATTCTGTGGCCTAGGAGGGCTGCTCCTCCCTTGCTGGGTGGGGAGGTCAAAGATCCTGCCATTGAGTTCATGTCAGAAATAGTCCCTATTTCCCTTGCCAGGGTACCCACTTGAATACTGAGCTACCATGGGCTACAGGCAAGCAGAGGTTCTAGGTCATATCACCCATGGTCCTTGGTTGGAGAAACAGTCTCATAAAATACCCCTGAGCCCAGATATATTTGGTCCTTGTTGAGCTTCTGTCCTCTTCAGGTCATATTAACTCCCCTTCTTTCATATGATTCCGTGCACTCTGCCAAAGGTTTGGTTATGAGTCTCAGTTTCTGCTTTGACACACTGCTAAGTAGAGACTTTCAGGAGCCCTCTGTGGTAGGACCCTGTCCTATTACTTGTTTTCTCCTACATCCCATTTGTTTTTCTAAGTGAGGACTGATCTTCTTACCCCAGGTCCTCTTTCTTGTTTATCTTCTTTAGGTGTATAGATTTCAGTATGTTTATCGTATCTTAAAGGTCTAAATAAGTGAGTATATACCATATGTGTCTTTCTCCTTCTGGAATACCTCACTCAGAATGATATTTTCTAGATCCCACCATTTGCCTGTAAATTTCATGATTTCCTCATTTTTAATTGCTGAGTCCACAGAAAAATCTTTAAGGAACGAAACAATTTGCCCTATGATGGGAAATATACAAGTACAATGAGAGAAAACAATTTTTTTCAGACTTGGGAAAAAGAAATGCCAAAATTTTCTAATACCTTAATTTAGTAACCATGGAATTATACATTATATCTTCGTTGGGGGTTAGTTTGGTGCTATGTATCCAAATGCTGAATTACTGGCCTTCAAGATTGCAGCCCAGACAAGCACCTTCTCACGTACACCAAGCGAGGTTGTGCAAATTTTGTTCTCCATTATTCTCTGATCGGTTAAAACACAGAAAGGCTGGAGCCTCTGGCTGGGCAGATAAGGATGTGCAGCTTAGGTTCTGGGACTTGTTCGCAGATGGGGACCATGACGGAGAGAGAGAAAAGCAGAAGAAGCTAGAGAGAAAGAATGGAATGGTATGAACCAAGAACACATAACCATGGGGCTGGCTTGATGAAACAGAAGCAGCCCAGGCAGGAACAATTATGGCAAGTAACTTGGGGTGTGTAGCTGGGAAATAACAAGACAGCTTAGAGGGCTGATTTATGCTTACTCATCATTCTTTAAAGCTTCACTCATCATTCTTTAAAGCTTTTATAAATCTAAAAGGTCTCTATCTCCATTATTTTAGAAGTAACTTGGATAGAGAAGGCCTTTAGAGTCTAATGTTCATTGCACAACAGATATTCAGTGGAATTTTGTTTTCTTGTTTATTTTTCTTGGTTTTTCAAAGTTCCAGTAACTAGTGGTTATATAACAATCATGATTGTTTGGGTTTTGTTCTAAAACAGAATCTTGTCAACAGTCAATTTTATTTATTTGTTTATTTATTTATTACAATTTATTCACTTCGTATCCTGGCTGTATCTCCCCCTCCTTGTCTACTACCAGTTCTACTCTCCCTCTTCTCCCCCTATGTCCCTCCCCTAGACCACTGATAGTGGAAGACCTCTTTCCCTTCTATCTGACCTTAGTCTATCAGGTCTCATCAGGGCTGGCTGCATCTTCTTCCTCTGTGGCTTGGTTCAACTGCACTCCCCCCCAGAGGGAAGTGATCAGAGAACCAGCCACTGAGTTCATGTCAGAAATAGGCCCTGTTCCCCTTACTAGGAGGGTCTAGGTCCCTTTCTTAAAGGCCAGATAGTAAACATTTAGACTCTCAAAAGTACAGAAACCATTACAACTAATTCAGCACCTTAATAGTAGCGGTTTAGAGCATAGGCCATGCAAACAGAGCATATGTTGTGTGCCAGTGAGACTTTATTTGCAGAACACAGGTGGTGGCTGTCTGAGCCCTGCTGCAGAAGAACGAATGTGTCTCAAACTTTGATGTATTTATGAATCATCTGGGGATTGCTAAAAGCTGACTCCGATCTGCAGATCACATCGGGGTGTAGCCTTTGGTTCTGCATTTCTCAGGCTCCCAAAGACAATGCTGCTCCCACTCTGAGGACAATAATTTGAGTGTTTAGTACAGAGTAGATTTCATTCGTTACAAAATAGATTAAAAAGTCTCGGCAGGGGAGATGGCTCAGTTGATATGGATGCAGATTTGAGTTTGGATCAGGTAAAAGCAAAGTGGGGCAGCACTTCTCTTAATTTATTTTTAATATAATTTTTATTTATTATAATTTATTCACTTTGTATCCCAGCTGTAGCCTCACCATCATCCCCTCCCTACCCCACCCTCTTTCCCTCCCTCATCTCCTCCCATGCCCCTTCCCCAGTCCACTGATAGTGGAGGACCTCCTCCCCTTCCATCTGACCCTAGCCTACCATGTGTCCTCAGGACTGTCTTTCACAATCTTACTCTGTGGCCTGGTAAGGCTGCTCCCCACTCAGGAGGAGGTGATAAAAGAGCCAGCCACTGACTTTATGTCAGAGACAGCTCCTGTACCCTTTACTAGGGTGCCCATTTGGAGCCTGAGCTGCCACAGGATACCTCTGTGCAGGGGTTCTAGATTATCTCCATGAATGGTCCTTGGTTGGAGTATCAGTCTCAGAAAAACCCTGTGCCCAGATTTTTTGGTTCTGTTGCTCTCCTTGTAAAGAGAGCAACAGTCCCCTCCAGGTCTTTCTTTTTCCCCCTTCTTTCATAAGATTCCCTGCACTCTGCCCAAAGTTTGGCTATGCATCTCAGAATCTGCTTTATATCCTACTGGGTAAAGTCTTTCAGAGGCCCTCTGTGGTAGGCTGCTGTCTTGTTCCTTGTTCCTTCTTCTGATGTCTATGCCGTTTGCTTTCTGAATGAAGATTGAGCATCTTACCCAGGGTCCTCCCTCTTGCTTAGCTTCTTTATGGGTACATATTTTAGTATGATTATCCTATATTAGATGCCTAATGTCCACTTGTAAGTGAGTATATACCATTTGTGTCTGTTTATGGGATAGCTCACTCAGGATGAGCTTTTCTACATCCCATTATTTTCCTGCAAATTTCATGATTTCCTTGATTTTAATTGTGAGTAGTATTCGATTGTGTCAATGTACCACAATTTCTGTATCCATTCCTCAACTAAGGGACATCTGGGTTGTTTCCAGATTCTGGCTATTATAAATTAAGCTGCTGTGAACATGATTGGGCAAATGTCCTTGCTCTTATAGACACCTGATTTTTGACAAAGAAGCCAAAACCATACAATGGAAAAAAGATAGCATCTTCAACAAATGGTGCTGGTCCAACTGGATGTCTATATGCAGAAAAATGGAAATAGATCCATACTTATCACTCTGCACAAAACTAAAGTCCAATTGGATCAAAGACCTCAACATAAAAGCAGACACACTAAACCTGTTAGAAGAAAAAGTGTAGAAGAGCCTTGAACTCATTGCCACAGGACACAAACAGAACACCAACAGCACCGTCTTTAAGAACAACAATCAATAAATGGGACCTCATGAAACTGAAAAGTTTCTGTAAAGCAAAGGACACTGTCATCAGAACAAAACAACAGTCTACTACTGGGAAAGGATCTTCACCAACCCTATATCTGACAGGGGGCTAATATCCAGAATATATAAAGAACTCAAGAAGTTAAACAGCAGCAAATCAAGTAATCCAATTAAAAATGGTGTATAGAGCTAAACAGAGAATTCTCAATAGAGGAATATGGAATGGCAGATAAACACTTAAAGAATTCTCAACATCCTTAGTCATCAGGGAAATGCAAATGAAAACAACCCTGAGATTTCACCTTATACCCATGAGAATGGCTAAGATCAAGAACTCAAGTGACAACACATGCTGGAGAGGGTGTGGAGAAAGGGAAACTCTCCTCCATTGCTGGTGGGAATGTAAACTTATACAGCCACTCTGGAAATCAATCTGGTGCTTTCTCAGACAATTAGGAATAGTGCTACCTCGAGATCCAGCTATACCACTCCTGGGTATATATCTGAAAGAAGCATTTGTCTTTAATACAAGGGCAAGGCTTGGGATATGGAGACAGACAGATCCCTGAAGCTTTCAGCAATGATGAATTCCAGGCTCATTGTCAGAGCCTATGTCAAAAACATAAGTTGGGGAGTAACCCAGGAATTCATTCAGTCTATAGCCTATATATGAACACAATCATGCATCGCCATATACTCAAACATACCCAACAAATAAAAAACTCATGGAATAGGCCTCACTAGAAAACACAACAGTGTTTACCCACACACTTCATTCTGATAATGCTTTTTTTACTTAATAGCATTTTACTATATGCTGTTTTTTATTGAAACAAATGAAAGACATTAAGTAGAAGATAAATAGTTTTAAATATTAAAAAAGTAATTTGCTTGTCACAATTAAATCAGTTATTCTATATGCTAATCAAACCATAAAAATATTTTGTTTGAGAAAAACAATTAGCTGGCTTTTATATAAATCAAAAGTCATTTATTTTTTCAGTTTAGACACATTTATTAAATATTTCTAAAATATAAAGTTAACAACTGCTTGCAATGCAGGAATAAGGAGAAGATAGTAGCCGACTTCAAAGAGATCTTAAGCAGCTGAGGCAAGCACACACACAGACATTACTTTGGTGGGTCTCAAATTAGTTTTGCCGGGAAGCATTTATATCTTTTTGTTAAAAACACAACTGCTTGTGATACTGTGTCATTGACTCATCTAACTTCTAGTAAGTCATGATGACTATACAAAATTCCTTTTAAAATCTGCTACAGGTTGTGATGTGTCTTAGTTAGGGTTTCTATTACTGTGAAGAGACACCATGGCCAAGGCAACTCTTATAAAGGAAAACATTTAATTGGGGCTGGCCTTCAGTTTCAGAGGTTTAGTCCATTATCAATATGGCGGCATGCAGGCAGACATGGTACTGTAGAAAGAGCTGAGAGTTCTACATCTTGACCTGCAAGCAGCAGAACACTGCCACGCCACACCTACCTTGAGCATATCAGACCTAAAAGCCCACCTCCACGGTGACACACTTCCTCCGACAGGGCTACACTTCCAAATACTGCCACTCCCTCCCTATGTTACACCATGTCCGTTGGGGGTGATGGGATGAGAGAATACACCTGAGGGCCTGGGAAACAACAAAAACTTTTATTATTCACATTACATAACTGGAGTCACTGATCCAGGGGGGCCTGCAAACAAGGATTTGGGAACCCTGTGTCTTCTGGCAGCCCTGCACAGGGGCTGAAGAAGGGTTGGTAAGTATAAAACCTGCAAGCACCTGTGAAACATTATGATTGGTGAAACTTTAACCAATCAGAACTCAGGGATTAGGAACTTTCCCCAGTGTTCCATCCTTATCAACTAATATTGCATTGTGGTCCAACCAATCAAATTAATTTGTTACTTCTGTTGTTAGAAACAGACATTATGTTTTGGGGAGTTATTGTTGCTTAGAAAGGAGGTTGGTTGGCTTAGGTAAAATGGCAGCACTTAAGGACAAGTTCCTTTGCCTGTTCCCAATATCCATGAGCCAAGCATTCAAACACCTGAGTCTATGGGGGTTACTCTTATTCAAACCACAGTGTAACCCAAATTCTCAAGAATCCTTCACCTGCACCAATCCTAAGGTTGGAATAACTGACATAATTCAAGTCTACATCGTCCTGTGGAAGACCAGTGTCCATCCCAAACTAAATATTCGAAAGCAACCCCTGAGGGCCCTACTTTCCTGCTACTTTGATGACAACTCTCCTGCCTTTTGCTCTGCTCTTCCATCCTTCACACCTCTCTCTCAAACTCAACAAATCCTTCTTGCTTCACTTACATAATATATCTTCAATCTAACCAGGTCTCTCTACTGCATCTACCTTGTAGTCCAGGATTTTACATATACTGTTATTGTTGTTGTTGTTGTTTTCCATCTCATCTCCTAGATTCTATACCATCCTCAACATGGAAATCCAAGAGATCCTTGGGTGTTATATAATTGTCGACTTAAATCTTCACACATCTCTTCATTTCACTCAGAGTAAGTTCCTTACAAAAGTATACAAGACCCTTGTGATTTGGCCTCAAATCCTTTTTTTTTTAATGAATCATTGCATTTGTTTACTCTCTTCCAACCATGCTGGCTTCCTTGGGATTGATAGAAGAAGACAACCACTTTCCTACCTTTGTAGCATTGCTCAAGCTATCTTCTGACTTAAACACAGTTCCCTTGGGTACTTTCTTCTCTAATGTGTTTGCCTTTTTCAATTTTTTATTGAGATGCCATCTTCTTAATAATTCAAGCCAGCCCCTTGCCATCTTCCCTTTGTACTTCTAACTTCTTTATTCTGCTCTCCTTTGTTTTATAGATTGTACTACTTCCTACATTAGATAACATGTATATTTTTAGCCCTCTCATGCACACACATTTTGTGAGCTTCAAGGAGGAATCTGCATTGTTCAATGAGTGAGAGAAGTACTTGGTACTGATTTATTCATGTATGAATAAATTCTATCCCACTTGACCTTGTGTACTCCCATCCCTTCCATGAGTTCATAGCTCAGATCTTTGTCCATGGTATCCATGGTGATTTCTTTTTTTTCCCCCACACAAGGTCTCACACTATAGCTCAAGCTACAACTCCCATGCAAGTTTTTCAAGTTCTGGTACTTTACGCATACATCAGCATTGTGGAAACTAAGCACAGTGCTTCCTAAAGCAGCCTCTAGCACACCTCTACTTCTAGGCATGTGGCCACTCTCCGACCCTGCCTTCACCAAGGATAAAGGTCAAAGCTCTAAAGCAGAAATGTTCTGCTCCATTCCCTTCACTGAACTGGAGCACTGTGTTGTAGAAGCAGAGGAGAGACATCACTTTCTAATCTGTGAACATGCTTGTCCAAAGAACATCACAGCAGGTGTGCAGACAGAAGTCTTTGGAAGACTGGCTTTCTCATGCCTCTGAAAATCCAGAAATAGACTGAATCCTTTGACTGCATCTGACTTAGGGTCAGACAAGAATTCCGTTTACCTGAAATAAGTTTATAATTCTTGCTAAGCTGACTCTTCTAAATTGTGCTGACAGTCAGATAATGTAAATTTGATGACTTGTCATAGTCTACCTCTGGAATTTAATGCTGTTTTATAGGCTCACATCCAGTACATAGAACCCAAAATGCTAAAGTCAAATGAAAAATCATGTAGGCCAGAAACTACACGTATAGCACAAATATTTGTAGTTCTCTGAAAGAAAACGACTGAGTGACTAAGGAAACCAACCATCCCTGTTATATATTATTCAAAGGCAATTTGAATATACATATCCTTATACATTATTCAAATGCAGCTTTCACAATAACAAATAAATACTCCAAAATGCCTCAGTGCTAAAGGATATATCAATATTGGATGAAATTCATTCACAATCTTTTATTAGAAAAAGAATTTTAAAGCCAGAGTATTATTTTGGTCAATGAACATTTGGTGACTTCTGCCTTTGTTAAATTACATCTAAATTCTTTTCTCCCAGCTATTTTAACCGCAGTATTTCTTCTTTTAGAAGAGGCAATATAAGTGCATCGAAATGATTGTGGTAACAGTGGGCTGTGCAACGGAGGGCACCATTGCTCCTTTTCAATTTCCTTGTCAATAAAAGAAAACGGTTGGCAAGGAAATGTTAATGTTTGATGGATAGGCCAATTACCCTGGTCTGATCATAACATACTGTATGCATTTGCTGAAATAGCATGTGTGCCTTATAGCTGTGTACAATGATTGTATCAATTTTAAAAGTTAAGTATATATGTATATATATATGTATGTGTATATATATACATATGTGTATACAAACAGATATATGTATATATACATATGTATACATGCATATATATACATATATATGGAGTTGTAAAACAAAAAGAGTAGTTGGGTCAGATCACCTGTAATACCTTTTCAGGAACATGTCTTCATATCTTATGTTTTAATATGAAACTACACAATTTTAAGATTTGAAAATGATTCATTCTTAGTGTAGTCAAACTCAAGAGCAAGCAATAACATTAAAACTTCATTTCACCTTTGAAAGTTCAAAAACAATTCCACAACAGATTTTAAGGTGTGATATGAAAGCATAGTTAGCCCAGTTTTACAGATTCAGTCAATGATAATCAATCGATCATCATTTTTTTTAGCACTACTATGTACAACATGTTGTGTTTAGGTTCCAAGCACAGAAAGTTATCTTTAGTATCTACCTTTAAGGTAGATTCAATTAATAAACTACAAAATAATGGTAATAAAGTTACCTCAAATCTAGAGCAGAACCCTGTGCAAAAGACAAAGGGGATGACATCAACACCTCTAAAGGAATGAGCAAAAGGAAAGGTTTCCCAATAGAAATGGAGCTCTCACCAGACTTAAAAGGGAAGTTGCGTATCACACAGGTGGGTGGTCTCATAGACTGGATGGAGCTATTCTGGACAAGAAGGGCAAACCTCTAAAAACAGTAAAGCAAGAACGATGGCACACTGGGGTATGAAGTAACTCAGCATGGCCATGGCAAATAGAAAAGGAGAGGGTAATGGAAGAAGGTAACGGGGAAGTTCAGCTCCCGTGCAGAGGAATTGGGTTTTCCAGCAGCATGTAAAGCCACTTGCAGATTTTAGGCAGACATAAAATTTAATAGATGCCTATTTTGGAGAGTGTCCTATAACGCTATCTTAAAAGGTGAAGCAGATGACAGAGAAGAAAGCAGAAAGGTTATGTAATTGTTTACAGCTGCCATAACAAAAGACAAGAGGGTTGGCTCAAAAGATAATTCACTTCTTCAGAGTTTTTTAGGCTGGAAGTCTGAGATCAAAGAGCATTGTTACAGGAACTTTTTTTCCATGGGAAGCAGTAAGCAAAAGACCATGTGCAGTATGCAATGACAAATCAAAGTATGATTTCACCAAAGTCCAAGTTGAAGAACCAATGAGCTTATTGAACTCACTTACAGAACATGTATGATGGGTGAATTACAGTAGAAAGGGTGACTACAAAACACAACACCCCTGAAAGTCTTACTGCAAGCATGGTGACTTTCTCATAGCTGTGTAGATGGCATTCCCCCTTTCTCATAACCTTCTACACCCCATTCATTCTAGCACTTTCCAAGATCATATGCCGTTAGAGCAGAATTCCACATAACAAACTAGGATGACAGGAGAGCGTGATTAACTTTTCAGGTTGAGCTCCAATAATCCTCCCTAACTCTCCTCCTATAGAGTCTCCAACAAATATTTGCACAGTTGTGATAATAATACTATTATTCTTGCAGGACAGCACTATGTAGCAAGGAGTGAGGAGGGGGCTAATCCTCTGGCTTCTCTCATTGCTTTGTAGATGATTGTCTCCTGCCTTCTCATCAAGTTCCTTCCATATATACATACTTGTCCCCTCATATGCTTTAAAGGACATCCATCAGTATGAGACACTACCCATATGACCTCATTTTACATAACTGTCTCTTTAACACCTATCTGCAAATACTGTCACATTTGGATTTACAGGAGCTCAGGAGCTCCACATAAATTTGGAGTCATGGCCCAGCTCATCAGAGATAGACTAGGTAGTATCTTATGCATTGGTTCAGGGGAGACATGATGAAGCAGTTCAGAAACAGTGGAGTGTACGCATCTTAAAGAATCATATACTGTTAAGAGGCTCAAATCAAAACAAAAATAATTGCTCAAACCATCCACTCTCTGTAGTTTTTTCACTCCCCAGAGCAATTAGCCCAATTCTTCATTTCTTTCATCTGGCTGGTATTTTTTTTTTGTCTAAAGAAGTTTCACATTCTGCCAAAGGAGAAAGGCATCTCTCTGTCTTGCAAGTCCAGAATTGATTGGAGGCAAGCATGTAGTCAGATGGCTAAAGAACAAAAAAGCATCAGGTTGATCAATGGACTCAGTAGTAGGCTCCCTAATAGTTCATCCTGAATTGATGTTGCTCATTAATTAGTCACCCATCACCTGACCATCTAAAGGAATCAGAAATTAAATCAAGTAAGGATATCACTGATGTTGTTAAGGGATTGTTATTCATTTTTATGTATTATGGTAACATCCAGATCATACATTTGAATATGTGTTTATTTTCTTTTTAGGAACACAAGCTGAAATGCTGAAGGGTAAAACAAAAAGCTACCTAGGATTTCTTCTAATTCATAAGAGCAGGAAATGAGTGAGAAGCCTACGTGAAACAAGATTGGCCAAGAGTTGAAAGTGGGTCATATGTGCCCGATTTGCATTATTATTGTTTTCTTATTTTTACACGTTTATAATTCTCTATAATAAAGAGTTAAAATGAGAAGAAAAAATAGAAATTACAAAGACCAAAAATGAGTGACTTCAAAAGGAAGTAGTGAAGAACGACAAAAACTATAATAAGAATCCAGAGTCCTTTGGTGATGATAACATTTACATATATTTTTAGCAAGTACTATGTGTGGACATGACTGTGACACTCGGCTCATAATGGTATCTAGAAGGGACAAAATTCATTTCCTCACAGAAGCTGCCTTCTAATGGCACACTGTGACCTCTGTCAGACGAGTCTGAGGCCAGCAATGAAGTATATCTATCCAGCTGCTTATCTTGGTGTACTTCATGGGATATGAGATGAGTTTTAAGAGGCAGCAAAGTGCTGCAGAAACAAATGAAGTAGCAACAGTGCTTTTCTACAGAGATTAACTAAGTACAGAATATACGCAGGCTAGGGTATGGGGGCACTTGAGAAGAAATGATCATAAGACAAAATTAATCACTATGTTTCTAGGATAGCTGGAAAGAAATTGAATTAAATCAGGCTATAATCATTGTATAAACAAAATGAAAATGTCAAATACCCTTTACTCTAAAGCTGTGGTTCTGAACCTTCCGAATGCTGTGAACCTTTAACACAGTTCATGTCATGGTGACCTCCAACCAGAAAGTTATTTTTGTTGTTACTTCATAAGTGTGATTTTGCTACTGTTCTGAATTATAATATAGATATACGTGTTTTCCTATGGTGGAGCATATTTATATCTCATTTACTTCCTTGAAGTCTATTTAAGATTCATTTCAATGTAAAATAGCTCCCTGTGTATCAATTAGAAATCATCTTAATTTTCAGAATCCAAAAACCTCACTGACAGAAACTTACAAGTAACAAAATTCCATTTGATGTTGATTTGAAGGTCCTAATCCTACTCATTCCTTGTTTGCTGCTTTTACTTATTATTCCACATGTTCAATATGGCTGCTGTATCACCAGATATCACATTCTAAACAAAAAGAACAGAAAAACTATAGTATCAGACATATTAGGGAAGCCAAAGCATTATCCAACCCCTAAACCCTCTAGCACAGCAGTTCTTAACTACGGGTTACCATCGCTTTGGGGGTCACATCTGATATCTTATATGTCAGATATTTGCAGTTCAGGTATTTACATTGTGATTTCATAACCGTTATGAAGTAACAACAAAATAATTTTGTCTGGGGTCATCACAACATGAGATACTATATTAAAGGGTTGCAGCATTAGGAAGGTTAAGAACTACTGCTCTAGCAGAATTCTGGTAGCAAATTGCTGTGGTTAGAATGTGAGATGTTCCTCATAATCTAAAGTGTCTAAACGCTTGGTCCCCAGGCGGTTTAGAAGATTGTCTAGTCTTTAGAAGGTGGAAACTTGCTGGAGAAAATGAATCCCCAGAAGCGAGCTTTGAAGTTTGAGAGTCCAGTTCCACTTCCTGTTTGCTTTCCTCCGCCGCCAGCCTATGAACGCAATGTTCCTCTCCCACCACGATGGACTGTATCCCCAACCTCTGAGACAAAATGAAGTTGTTCTTCCATAAGTAACCTCTTATCAGGTATTTGGTCACAGTGACAGGAAAATTAATTCTTCCAGACATACTAGCCAAAAATATGTCAGTTGGCCATTTCTAGTTACAAGTAAGTGTGTAAAAGTATATCAGCTTGCTATATGTATGACTAAAATAGGCAAAGAAAACTCAGATTGAAAATGACTATGAGTAGCCAACTGACAATATCTTCCATGTTATGTTTTTTGTTGTTGTTGTTTTATTCTTGTTTTTTAAATTTTATATAATAACTTTATCAAGCTAGTATTCATAACCCTGGCCTATAATCTTCATTCATCAAGCCAGTATTTATAACCCATGGCCTATTATTTTTACTCAAATTGTACAAGTTAGTGATTTTTAATATATTCACAAAGTTGTTTATTTCCTAATTTCATAATATTCTCATGCCTCTAGAAAATCCCTCATGGCCAGTCACTTCTTCTCAACTTCTTCCCTAACCATGCCACACTGCACCTTTTCATTAGACCCTGTGTTCTTAACATCAGAGGTCACACAGACTGCAGCAATATCATTTGTGTGCTTATGACTACTTTAATTGATCAATTACACCCAGAGTTTGTCTATTTTTGTGCATTTTTTATATCCTCAGTATTTGTGGTGATTCTCTCTGTTCCATATTTTATGTTGCACGTGTTTCTTATTTTACCGTCATTATATGTTCTTCCTTTTGCAAACACAGCCATTGTCTTTGTATCCATATTGACCGATACACAGCCATCTCCCTGGCACAAATTATGCAGGCATTTGAAATGTCTGAGAGCCCAATAGCTAGCCATCCTTTGCCTCCTGTTGATAACAGTCCTCTGTCTCACCTGTTGAGTGTGCGCGTGGTCTTGCCAGGACCCTACCCTTCCACACAGGCATGGGAAGTGGCTCAAGTTAACCGGTTACTTATTTTCCTAGAAGGTTAAATTTTAAATGCCAGTTAAAAGGGGGAAATGGGTTAGATGTCAGGAGAAGCTTTTCTTCCTGTCACCAGTTCTTGGGACTTCCATTGCTGCTGCCTAGGAGCTTTCTTAGGCTTTTTTGTTGTCTTTTTTTCCTTCTGTTAGTCATACTTTTACCAAAATTATTTTTTTTTAATTTTGTTCCTTCTCAAATGCACCAAGAAAGCCCATGTAAACAGAAGGAGCATTTAGTGATTATTTATCAGATGACGGTTGCTTCAACAAACGCTAAACCACACACCAAACAGGCCTGAAACCAAAATGAAGTAGGATTCCAACTTGCATTTGCGGCTTACTTTCTTGAATTCCCTGAGTTTTACTTCTGAGGCAGCAAAACGTTCCTCTTCGCCAGTCTCTTCATCTTAAATGTCAGCGCTTATGCTTTCAGGTCTGACTTAGCTGCCAGTGCCGTTGTTCCCCTCCTGATTTCTGCTCTCTGCTGAGCCCGTGCTCTCTTCGTCCTTTCGCCCGCTCACCTGGAAAGGCAGCGGTTATCTCTAGCAGGCAGCTATCAAAGGCATCCTTTTCACACACATCCTCCTGAGTTGTCAGGATGACAGTCTCTCAGGGCTGCTATATCACCGACTGTAACTCTGGATGGCACATTTTCTCTTTCTTTAGGTTTGTCTTTTGGATTTACAGTTTGGAGGTCATCCTTGGGGTCCTTCTGTTTGTAGTCGAGTTCTCAGTAAATGCTCTTAGACTTCCTACTTCAGCCTGAGAGAAGTTTGCGATAGAAAAAGACACTGTGACGATATCTGGATTCTACTTCTCTTTGTAGGACAGAACAGGACTGCCGGGTCAGGGGCTGAAGAGCCATCGTGAACACACCTCCAGGTATATCCTCAGTTTTTCGCCCTACCAGACTCTTCTTTCTACTCCTTTCTATTTGTTTACTCTCCTCTAGAATTCCAAAGTACTAAAAACATTCAGATATGTATCTTAAATTCAGTACCTTGTTCTTTAGCCTCAACTGAAAGATGGGCTAAATATTTTTCTTGCTAACAGACTCTGAACTTGGGCTTGAAGTACAGAACACCCTTAAGGATTACCATAAGCAAATAGTTGTAGAAGTAGGTGGTGGTGGGGGGCGGGGACAGGAATGGAGAAGGAAGGCTGGGGAGATAGCCAGTAAATAAAGTTTTTGTTGCCATGAGGTCCTGAGTTCAAGCCCTACCACCCATAAAAGAAAGCCAGGTATTGTGGTACAAGCTTGTAATCCTGGGAAGGCAGAGAAAGATGGATACCTCAGGCTCATTGGTTGTCCAGCCTAGCCCAATCTATTAGTCCCAGATTCTAATAAGAAAGCCTATCTCAAAAAACAAGGTGAGTAGATCCTGAGAAACAGCACTGGAGGTTGACTTTTGACATTCAAACACACACCAACAGATACATACACAGATAGATGATAGATAGATAGATAGATAGATAGATAGATAGATAGATAGATAGATAGATAGAATAGATAACCAGGAGTGGGCACAGAGAAAGATCAACCTGCAAAAGCCACCAATAGCATTAGGCAGGCCCACCATTTCTCTACAGAGCTAAACTACCCTTCAGAATTGCCTCAGCCAGGTACAGGTGGCCGTCCTAGGCACTGGATGTGGCTATCCTCCAAACATATTCTTTTTCTGGCTGAGGCAGCCTGGGCAGGTTGAAACATCCCTAGAGATTAGCTGAAAGCTAAGTCTGTGTACTGACACCCCCAACACCCCCTGCCGATACCAAGTCCTTACTTGAGCCATGTGGAAGGTGCACCTATCTCAAGCCTATCACAGACACTACCTGCCCCTCAGACAACTGTCATTACAGATCCTTTATTTCACAGGAAATACTGTCTCAGACATTTCTCCAGATCCCTGACCTTGGGGAGTTTAAAGTCTAGTAGGAAAGACAGCTCATGAACCACAATGACGATGTGAAGGGGAAAACAGTACACAAAAATAGCAGACCAACACCCAGGTGGGGATAGGGGAGGTGCTGTGACCTAGGAACAATCAGAAGGCCTGGCTGCTTCAGCTTAGGTGAGTCTCTGTAGACAGGGAAGAGGCAGCAGAGACTCTTGTTAGACCAAAGCGTCTCAACCTTCTTAATACTAAGACCTTTTCATACAGTTCCTCATGTGGTGACACTCAAATATAAAATTATTTTGTTGCTACTTCATAACTGTAATTTTGCTACTGTTATGAATCATAATGCAAATATGTGTTTTCTGAAGGCCTTAGGCAACTCCTGTGAAAGGGGCATTCAACCTCCAAAGGGGTCCTGACCTATGTATAGGTTAAGAATCACTGTGTTGGAGGAATCTGCTCCTCTTTTTTCTCACAGGCTCCATTTCCTTCTTTGCTTCAGTTTCTCTCTCTACTTGCCAATGTCTTTTGTAGGGACATAATCCTCTTCATTTCACTTCTCACTTATTCAGATGCTTTCCTGATTTGCTCTAATGTCTCCTGAGCTATTTCACTCCATCTAAAGAACCAGTCCCCTAGTTGTAAGTTCAGCTTTAAAACCTAATTGTTGTGCGACATTTTTGCACATTGACTGTGATTGCACACCTGGCAAATGGCATTTTCAGGGGGATCTGCAGACTTAATGGGTTCGGGTTTCAAATATGTACATAATTAAATTTCTGATCTTAATAAAAAGACATCACTGGCTACACGCTAAGTATAAATGAAATCCTTAAAGGGGAAAGGGGAGAGTCAGTTAGCAAGTGGTTTCTAGCGAGATTTCTAACAGGTTATACCACTAGTCCTCAAGGATTATGTTGCAAAATTTACAAAGGAAGTATCATCAAAAAAATAAAATAAAACGTGATACTGAGACTAAAAATGTTGGGACCTCTACAAAGCAAACAGAAAAAAAAAAAAAGGTTCATGGCGTCCTGACATCATCACTGGAGAAAAGCAGCACAGTGCATTGAAAATAATTGGAGGATTGTAAGCCTCCTCCATGCGCCTGGCTGCCTTCCATGGGTTGAGAGCCTCCAACCCTGCCAGGGGAAGATCAGTGATAAGCTGGGCGTGCCCAGCCACAGCCTCCTCCCGGGGGAGGCGTCCCACACACAGTGAGAGCAAGTGAGAACAAACCTCAGCCCCCCAGCACACCACCCAGGAACACTTTCAAGCCGAGCGCACTGATGGCACACTGGCAGCAGAATCTTAGCAAGTGACAAATGGAAAATTCCCGAAGCGCTCTTGTCTCTGCCAAGAAAAGCTTGTGCAGTCAGGGGTTATAGGCTTTGAGCCTGGAAGGCATCAAGAGGTTTGGGTTAGGGAGGTTAGCAAGATCCAATAATGAATACTGCCTCCCATACCTCCTCCCACACATCCTCGCCACTAATGGCAAGCCCATCAACCTTTGATGCTCAGTGAAAAGCTGGAAGCATTCCCCTTTGGGATGCAGGGATCTCTGCTGCTCTGCCACCTGCAGAGCTTGGGAGCCGCCCAGGGAAAGATTCAATCTGTCAGATGTCAAGGCAGCTTCCGACTGGTTTGACCTTTGGGATGGAATCCCTTGGCTCCAGAGATGAAATAGAGCCTAAATACACGGCCCAAAGGTGTGGCACACCTCTGTAAATCCGTGAATTACTCCTCCTGGCCGTGAGAGGAGGAAGCCGATCATTAAGCTCAGGTTCTGGCATGGGTCCCTGCTGCCTCTAAGCTCAAAGCCACGCTGACTGCCCCTGTGAAGAGAGCCCTGTAACACCAGAAACCAAAAACAAATCTCATCCCTGAGCCCTAAGGGCTGTTCCGGGATCAGAGAATAACTAGATGGGTGCCTGGGTTCCTGCTTGGGTTACAGGGAATGAATGCAGCTTCCCAGCAGTCTCCCCAAAACACGAGACAGTTCTCATTTTGATATGACTCAAAGATCGTTTTCGTTTTTGAAAATAAGCTAGTTATTCACTGACACGACTTCTGTGAGGGTAGAGTTTTGTGCATGTAACCTTCAGGTCAGTCAGACCATCTGAGTTGGCTACATGCCTTGTGTCAGGTGGTAAAATTAGAAGACCTATCCTATGTGTAATTACCAAAGAGTAAACAAAAATTTACAACACTAGTTTGGGACTAAGGTCTAAGTACTAGAAATGGAAAAATCCGTTTGGTTTTTAAAGCATCATGAGGAATTGGTGTGTTCACCATGTCAGAGTGCTCATGATCAGGCTTTGAGGGGGAACGCAAATTACTCCAAAGAGGCATTCCCACCAGAGAATTAATTCTAAGTCTACTCTTGAGACATGCCTGAGTGTGACCGGTGTCCTCTCTGTGCACCTGTGAGCATGGTTCTCAGCATACGTGTTGCTGCGATGACAGTAACATGGGATGCATTTGTTGCTGCAGAGGACATGTGTTTCAGAGTGGCAATGTATTAGACCAGGGAAAGGATGGTTAACAGGAAATTGAGATTATGGGAATGAGTAAAACATCTTGCTCTTAAAATGTATTCTAAAATGAAAAATATTTCATTATTTGCAAGAATTCTTACAGTAGCAATGATGATAACCACTACGATCAAATACTTCACCTGTGCAAATAACACGTTCAGTGGCTTACCTAGTCTCTTTTTTTTATGAAGTAAGTGCAGTTACCTCCAGGTGCGGAGGTAACAGAGGAGGTGAATAACTTGCTCAGGAATGCACCTTAGACTGTTTGGACGGCGAGACCTGGATTTTGCAGTTCTGGCTCCCCTACAGTCAACAGTGTGGACGTCCTCACCGCTTCTCATTGCTGCTTAATAAGCAGATTTTTAAAAATTTCTAAGCTGTTTGTCGAAAACCTTTCCATAGGACACGTTTGTGGATTATCCATTGCCAAGGCAACCAGAACCCTTTATTCCCAGCTCTGTCTTCCAGGGCAAAGGCACTCTGCTCTTTTCTTCCCCCTTGACAACTTACTGATTCCTCTAATGATCTCTGTCCTCTGTTTAGTGGTCAGACTCTTTTGGGACTTTGAGTCTTTGAATCCCGACCACAGACTGTTGTATCAGGCATGATATATGTGTTCAGTGACTGTTTAAATGATTTTTTAAAAAATGAATGAACCAGAGAATTGGATCTAAAACAGGAAAAACAAAAGAACTAAGAGGAATCAAATGCAAGAAGTAAGACTGCATTTACTGGGTGTTTCCCAAGTGCAGAGTGTTGTGATTTATTTATTTCAGAACTTTTTTGGAGTGATGTACCTACCCTTAAAACAAACTTGAAAAGCAATGCTGCAACATTTTCTTCTCATTTATAGACAAAGGAATTAAGGTGGGCTGAGTTAAGCAGATTGCCTGATCATGCAAAGAATAAAGAGCAGTATGGAATCAGAAACTAGGTACTCAGGCTTCCTAGCTCAGGCTTTTTTATTATCTGTCCTTCTGGCTCTTAAAAGTCATCTGTCTTGGGCTGGAGAAATGGCTCAGTGGTTAAGAGCACTGTCTGCTCTTCCAAAGGACTCCGGGTTCAATTCCCAGCACCCACAAGGCAGCTCACAACTATCTGTAATGCCAGTTCCAAGGGATTTGATGCCTTCACACTAATGCAAATAAAATAAAATAAATTACTGTTTAAAAAAGATCATCTGTCCTGTTAAATGCTTCCTCTCGGTTCAAAGAAATCTCCTCCTGAGTGGTAGCATGTCTTTACTCAAAAGTTCCATAAGGACAGTCTCAAAATGTTAACTCTGTTAGAAATGGCAGAGCCTCAGAACTATGTGGTTGCTATGGCTTGCTTCTGAATGTCCCTCAAAGGCTTAGCTGCCAACCCGCGGCATTACTAGAAGATGTTGAAACCCTGAAGAGGTAGAGCCCTGTGTGAAAGTTTGCTAGTTGCAAGCATTCTCTTCTGGGGGATATGAGGACTGCAATCCCTTTCTCTTTTTCCTCTTTTCATTTCAGTTGACTACCATATGGCTTCACTATGATGTCACATCTCCCACAGGCCCAAAGCAACAAAGACAACTGAATGTGTAGTGATAACTCTGTAATCATGAGCCTAAATAAACTCATTCTATAAAGTTGGTTATCTCAGCTTTCTGTCATAAGTTAACTAGCATAATCATAAAAATACAAATTACTGCTGGCTGAATAAATGCAATCATAGTAGATGGATGGATAAACTGAAGATTAATTGGACTTGAGTTTTGTTTATTTGGTTGATTGGTCTTTTGGATTTTTGGTTTTTCAACACAGGGTTTCTCTGTGTACCCTTGGCTGTCCTTGAACTCACTTTGTAGAGCAGGCTGACCTCAAGCTCATAGAAATCCACCTGCTTCTGCCTCCCTGGATGCTGGAATTAAAATCAGGTGCCACCACATTCAGCCTAAGTGGACTTGTTAACATATAGCTTATCTTTATTGATAAAGCCATGATAATAGCAAAACCAGAGGTTAAACATTTAGTTTGACAGCAAGGAAGTTGTTTTCTATATTTGCTCAAGGAGAAGCATAACATTTTCAAATTTAATTGGTTTAACAGTAAGCATAGAAGTAAAATTTATTTTTATCTCTCTATGCCTTGAAATCTAATTAAATAGTTTTAGGATATTTAAATTGCATATTTAGCCACTTTAAATAAAATTACAGTTGAACGCAATAATTAAAACCAAAATTTTCATGTAGTATGTTGTTCAAATGATTTACCGGAAAAGAAATGAAGATACAATATCCTGTACATGCTCTGCATGTTAATTCTGCCCTTTGTCCTTTCTGTAGTACTTGAGTGCAGCAATTATGGAGAAGGAGTGATGCACCTGAAACACTGCTGGAGAATCTGTATCTCATGACAGGAGAGTGTGTGAAAGACGTTGTCCCTAATGTTTTGCAAAATGGTAGGAGAAACATTTACATTAATTTGTAAATGGGCATATGCCCAAATGTGATTTGTCTTACAAATTACAAGGCATTCCTCCACAATAACTATAATATAGGCCCACAGGTTCATATCTGAAACATTATGGACTGCGTGTGCTTTAAATTCAGAACTATCAAGACATCAGTAATGCATGCTTATGTCTAGCACATGGAACTGCACTCATATTTAACATTAATGTTTCAATCATGAAAACAGGAGAAGAATCACACTAAATGAGGTAACTAAATTCCATGTAAAGTTCTACATCATTTCAGGTGTTGTTTGGATGCTAAATGAGATTGCCACAAATTTGCCAGCAACTGAATATCCAAACCTTTTGTTTTCAGAGTTGCAGATGAAGGTTCAGGAATGTCTTTTTCTTGATTCTTTTTGGTATGCATCATTAAAGCTGGGAAACTGCAGGAAAATGGCCACTTATCAATCCGCATAGGAGAGCTAGTAAATATTAGTCCATCCATTTGTTTGACCTTAATTCAACCAATATGGCAACCTACAGAAAAATAAGCCACTTCAGTTAGACTTTGTGACACACTTGTGATATAGGGATGATAAAATTATGAAGCTAGGGGAATTTTGTTTCTGAAGCCCTGACCATATTTTCTTCTTTGAGACAGATCTCTTCTTGCTGATACTGACTCCCTGCAGGCAGTGAGGCCCAGTGTCAGATGACCACTAAAAAGCAGCAATTTTGTGTGGTCTGATCTGAATTCTGTGTAATCTAAAAGCCCAAATTACAGGGCTTTCAATGAGTGAGATAAGTAACTACTTTTCTCCGTTTAAAAAAAAAAAAGTAATGGCATGGTGGGGGTTTGGGGACAAGTGGTGGAAATGAAGATAAAGGCACAGGAGGCACTAGGGAGGCAGAGAGAGCCAGGATTGGTAGTCAAACCAGCAAGGTCTACATGAGCCCTTTGCGCAACTGACAGATGTGGGAAACTGTTTTCTTATCATTTTCTTTCACAGCTTCTAATTCCCCCTCTTCACTGTGCTAAAAGCCTCACTGTGACATATTGAGACATTGGCCTTGCCACCCCTCAGATTATGTTGCACAAATGTTCCCACTTGATAATCTGCCATCCACCGTGCTGCTTAACAGGGAAACAACCCAGGACCAAAGGTGAAGTAGAATCCTTGTGGAGGAAGGCAGGCGGCATCAGGGGGCAAGCCTGGAGAGAGAAGTTTAAACCATGAGCAGTCTCTTTTCCCTCCTTAATGCTTACTGGGGTAAGATTATCAATCGCGTCAGCTGATAGCAAAGCTAGGACCAAAGAAGAGACGGAAATATCACTGAGAAAAGATTGATTCATCTTGTGCGGAGACGGCCTCCATAGCATTTGGAAGACCAGTTTTTGCAATCCCATACCAGAGCAGGGCAGACACTCAGTAATCAAGCGCATTCCTGGGATGACTGAACTGAGAGGCTAAGGAAAAGGGATCCTCAGCGCCGACCCCGGAGAAGGGAGTAAGAGCAACCTGCATGTGCCCAGTATGGGCCACTCATTCCCAACTCCTGGCACACACAACTGGGCAACGTAGCCACCGGGATACTGGTCAAGAAATCTGACCTTCTGGTCCTATAGCAACCATCATGGTCTGGTTTCTAGGGCTTGGGGGCCATAAAGTAAAGCTTCCCCAATAGCTACAGTGTGTGTACTAAAGTCGCTGCTTCTCCTGCTGAATTTGTGATTAAAAAATATTGCCAGTTGCTAGGGCAATAGCATACAATAAAAATCTCCCCTCTGCCCAGAAAACCTCTCCATAAAGACAGCAGAGACAGAAGCAAATCAGCTTAATTAGTGAATAAACATGAAGTCAGGGTACGGCACACACAAGGTAGGCAGTTCACTGAGAAATGGTGAGCCAATCAAAGGCTGCCTATTACACAGATCTCAAAATTAATCACCTGTCCTCAAGCCAGAGAACTAGACAGTACTGGGTGACAAGCAGAAGAAAAAACCTTTTCCTGGCTGGAGACAGTTCTGTAGTTTGGAGCAAGGTGCTACAGAAGTGCGGCTCCAACTGCCTCTCAGAGACAGCAAGAATGAGAATGGGCGCTGTCTCCCTTGATGTCTAAGTTTCAAAGAGATGGAGCTCAGGTCCTTGAGAAGGACATTCCCCAGTCATCAGACTTACAAAAGACCTATCTAGTTTCAAAAGGATGCTCAGATATTTCAGTAGATAAAAAGTACTTATAGTTGTAGGTTTCTAACATAAATGGTCTAGAATAAAGGAAGATAGAGAATTTCATAGCTTGTTTTTATCTCTTTCTCTCTCTTAAGTTTTATTTTTATTTCTCTTCCCAAATCTCACTGCTAGGTATTCAGACTCTTGATGTGTATTTTTTTTTCTTTAATTCTCTGGGAGATTTTAATAGGCCATTCAAAACAGTGATTTTGAACATGACAGCCAACTGTGAGCTTTGCAGCCTTTCCTGGAGATTAATTAAAAGATCCTCAGAATCAGAATCTGTGGACAGAAGTGGCAGATGCATTTACAAAAGCCCCAGGGAAGCTGCTGATGCTCCTTCAGGGCAAGAACTCATGGCCTAAACTACATCCATCTCCATCAACAGACAGATAGATCCCTACTCAGAACAACCCTCTACCACACACATATATGAATAGTTTGAAGGAATTATTTTCTAGATTTTCAAATTTCTTTTTCACTCTTAAAAAATAAAACCAACTAACTAACCAACCAAACAAACAAACAAAAAACTAGTCTGTTAGAACATTGCCATGGTCTTTTCTGCCACTTCTTTCTTTTCCATAAACTCAGGTCATCTGTCTCCTGTGTGAAAAGGAAGGCATAAAAGGAGGTCTGTGTTTTAACTTAATCAATATGCTAACCTGAGCTAGAAGCTTTTACTAAAATTCTATGAATTTCAAAATAGAAGGCTGTAGCTCTTCATTAATCTCAACCTTAAAAAAGTTGATTTCTTCCCTGGTGGGGTGGCATGATGGTATGCAAGCCAGATAATCCAAGAAAATACCTGCTGAAGGTCATGCCTGGAGCAGCCAAGCAATAAAGCTCACCCAAGGACTGCAGCTTGGGCACATGGGCCTGTCTATCTCAGAGCTGAACAACTGTCTAGCAGGGAGGTTTTGTGTTGGCTTGATTTGGGAAAAAAAAAAGATAGATGCTTCTTGAATCAAATAACATTCTTGTTTTTTGATTGTTGTGACAAAGAGGATTGGGTTTTTTGTTTTGTTTTGTTTTCTACTCTTTGGAAAAATGTGAACATTGCACAAAATTTGAATGATTTAAACCACAGCTCCCAGGCTTTGAAGAAAATATATAAATACATGCTTCTAACATGTGTTTCTACCCTTAATGTGCATATGTACATTTCTATCATGGAAAAAAATTATTTTCTTTATACCTTATACACTTCTAATGCAATTGATGTAATTATTAATTACCATTGCCAACTTGACTGGGCTTGGAGTCACCATGGAAGCATCTCTGAAATATTTACAGGAAGGTATAATGGAAGAGGAAAGTCCCACATTGAGTGTGGGCAGAACTAGCCCACACTGAAGAAGGAGAATGCCCACTAAGTAGTAGCATCCCAGATCTCTTTGCTTCCTGATATAGACGACGGGCTATACCCTGACCTGGGAGCCAGGTTAAGTCCTTATTCCTGTAAGTAGATTTTCTTCAGCTATTTTTTTTTTACAGCCACAAGAAAAGTAACTAATACATTTGTTCATTGTAAAAGTTTTAAAGGTTGTTTGTTTTGTCAGTTAAGACCGGACACTAGTTGAAGAACCCAAATAATTCTGTCTTTCCCTTCCTGTTGGTTCTTTCTTCTCTATCCTCATAGATGGAATTCCTGTTTCCTAAGCCACATGGCAAAATACTTCCACTGACTTCTCAATCTTACTTGTTATGTATCTATTTCTTTGAAGAGAAACACGGATTAATCCACCAGGTCTTTCCTGAGCCAATGAACCATGGATAAATGAATTAGATCATATTCTATACAATGTGTTTGAGGTCTTCAGTGTTTCTAGTCAATGGACATAGCATTCAGCACTCTTTTTTTCTCGTATTGCCATCTACCTAGGACCAACAGAAACCCACCAGTACTTGAATTAACTTAGATTGACAGGCTCATTTCACTGAAAGAGCTCACAAGCCAAGAAAGCCATGGAATGTCTTATTGACAAGACACTGAATAGTGAAATATATCTGGGATATATTCAGGTTTGCTGAGCACAAGGATCAGGAGAGGACAACTATTAAGAACATGACTTATGGCTCACTGTGTTCAAGAGGAAGGAATACGCTATACCATGCTGTGTAGGGCTGAGGTAGGAATAATGAGGTTGGCCTTAAGCATGAAAGAGGAGGGGAGGAAGGGAGGAGGCAGACACACCTGGGAGCATTGACTGTGGCTTGTCCAGGAAGGAATGGGCAGGGCAGAGTAAGCAAGCTGACTAGATTAAGATTGGCCAGCTTGTCTCAGTTCAGCAGGCTGCTGGATACAGAGGGTGCCTGATATTGTGGATGTCCGACCTTTGTGGTATTTAGGATAGAGGTTAGTATTTCCTAAAATTTAAGTGGGCTATAGACTGGCCAGTTCAAAATATGAAAGGCAAACTCAAGATAATCTGTTATTAACCAAGCAATGGACAACATTTATTAACATCACTTACTATCCTAGCAATTTTTACTATCAGTAAAGTCTCAGATGTCCAAATATCACATACAAAAACTAGAAGTACAGAGAATAGAGTAGAATCTGGCCATGTGTTGTAGAATGTCAATGGCTTAAGAAAAGTGGGCTTGAGGGGTTGTGAAGAAGCAGGATGTCTTAAATGGATGTGAAAAGACCTGGAGGGGACAGGAACTCCATAAGGAGAACAACAGAGCCAAAAAACCTGGGCCCAGGGGGGCCTTCAGAGACTGATAATCCAACCAATGACCATGCATGGAAAGGACCTAGATCCCCTAGAGGAAGCCCATAGGCCGCTCAGTTTTCAAGTGGGTTCCCTAGTAAGGAGTACAGGGCCTGTCTCTGACATGAACTCAGTGGCCAGATCTTTGACTACCACCCCCTGGGGGTTTCAGCCTTGCCAGGCCTCAGAAGAAGATGATGCAGCCAGCCTTGATGAGACCTGATAGGCTAGGGTCAGAGAGAAGGGGAGGAGGTCTAGGGAGACTAGGAAAAGGACACAGGGGAAAAGAGGGAGGGTGGGTGAAACTGGGAGGAGATAAGGGAAGGGGCTGCAGCAGTGAATAATTTGAAATAATAAGTAAATAAACAAATTTTTTTTAAAAAAGAAAAGGCCAGATAGGGTACCACAATAATAATCTGGAAAGGAAGAAATAGCATGAAGAGCCAATGGTCTTATTAGCTAGGAAAGAGACATACTTGGTCACTGGTGAGGTATGAACAATATTCTTTGAATTTGGGCTTGATTGATTGTTTACTGGTGCATAGACATAAAATAACTGTGAGTTAATTTGTTTTTAGGTTTAGTCATGACCTCAATGAATATGTCAGATCTCAATGAATATGCCTCTGTGAGATTATTTATGAGCAGTAAAAATTGAGTGTCAGGCAGCTTATGGACACTAGCGGAACAGAATTAGAAAGACAAAGCTTTTGACTAAATTCACAAAGCCAAGAAGCAATAGTGTCCTCACTCCCAGTAAGTTTTTACCCCTGTGAATTCTGTATTCCTCCTAAAACTGATTGTTTAGAACAAGGGTATCCAATGCCAAGAAAAGAAAGGGACATGGGCAATATGTGCTAGTCAGCTTCCCATATCTGTGAGAAAAACTGAAATAAATGAACTTAAAAGAGAAAAGAGTTATTTGGGCTCAAAGTTTTAGTCCAAGTGTTGTTTAACTCCATTGCTATGGGCCTGTGGCAAGGCAGAATGCCATGGCTTTTTGCAGAAGAATAAAGCTGGGAAGTAAAAAAAGAGAAGAGTCAGGGATCAGAGATCCAATATTCTGTCAGCATGCCTTTAATGACCTAATTCCTCCAACTAGACTCCAACCCCTAACATTTCTACAGCATCTCAATAGCCAAAATTTACAATGCAAGCATTTATCCTATGAGCTGATGGGAGCCATTCCAGATTAAAAACATAAACATATATATATATATATATATATATATATATATATATATATTCAAAAGACATCACAATTCCACAAGTGCATTCAAGAGCATCCATAAGCAATCCCACTGGATCACTGTGATGTTGTTCTGACACTATAGTTTTCTTTTATTTGTGTCCAGAGTGTAAGTGCAAACTCTAATCCAAATGTGAAAGTATTAACCCTTGAACCCGGAAATCCCAATCGAGCAAGTGGATGTGACTCAGATACCCTAAGAGCTGTACCCGTGAAAACTCCAAGGATCAAGTCCCAAGAAGTGGTGTAAATTATACCAAACAGAGGCAATTTGTGCTAAAATATTTGGTTTCATATAAGCCGCTTATTTGGAACATATCACACATTGTGTGTGTGTTTATGTGTGTGTGCTGCATCATTTAAGTTAATTCATGGAAGAAATCACTTTAGGAGATTACTAAATCTTTAGGCAACCCAAGATCTATTTCTATCCATGTATCATCATATCCCCTAAACTTATAACAAAAAGGCAAAGAAATGACTTTTGTAAAGTTTTAAAGGGATACACAGGTTAGCAGGTACTACTATATACAGCAGGTATAACTTATGATACACTGATGTCAGGAAACATAACTTAGGTTCGTGCAAAAGCAGAGCTTCATAGAAAATGCCTATAAAATTTTCGAACTGTTTTTATAACACTTGTCTTTGGAGTTCATTAGTTTTATTATGTCAGAAGCTGGTACAACATGCTAAAACCAAGTGGACATTTATTCTGTGTACTAATAAAATCTGAGGCAGAGGTCCAGAAGAATTTGGATGGGACATTGGTACAGATGTATGAATGCTCAATTTGGTATTTTTCTGTGATGTACATGTAATACGAAAATAGAAGAAAATTACATCACATTTAAAGTTATACTATGTGAAATTTCAATTAATTCAGAATATGGTAAAGAAAAAATACAAAGGCTATTAGCACATGAGTTATATTTTCCCACGAATTCAAAAACTTCCATGAAATTGATACTAGTTAATATATTAGGCAAAAAAAAAATTAGATACCAGAATTATCTGTCAACATTTGAACCTAGACAACAAAGAAAAGAAATACAAATGGCTCAAACAGATGTTTTACTATTTATAGGAAAAGAAAAGAAAGAAAAAAAGAATAAAAAATTATAAAATACAAAAAAGGCAGATCTGTTTAAAATAAAAGTGCCCAGATCTACTGGTGAGTTTGCAGCTAACAATAGAAAAATCTAAGTGTGTGCGTGAGCACACACGGGCACACACACACACACAGGCTCACAAACAGGACAGGAAGTATTGTTGTAAAAATCTAAAGTAACCTAACCAGATGAAAATGACAATTATTTTAACAGTTTATAGTCTCCCCAAACATGTTCTAAATATAAAAGTAAAATTTAAAAACACAGGACTCAAAAAGTAGGACTATAAATATGCAAAATGTTGTCTAACAAAGACACTTATTGTTGTCATTGTGTTATCAGCATAACCCACTGAAGATAGAAACATTATAACCTAATTTTTTAAATAAGTGCAGTTTGACATTATATTAATAAGTTATATACAGGGTAGAAAACAACCCACATTATATTCACAACTGCTTTTTAAAATTAGTTTTATAAAGGTTTAACTGATATGTATGTATGTATATATATAAAATACACAGTGAAAATAGTTAGAAGACACTATTTGATGATCTGGGCATGAATATGTATATACAAGCAGGAAGCCAAGATAGCAAACATGCCCACAGTTCAAAAGTTTCTACATGTGCTTTAGTTATTTTATTCTTCCCTCTGGCAGCCACTCATTGGTCTGTCACTTGTCACTCTGCATTATTTTACATTCTCAATGGTTTCTTGTGACACCTCTGAGTTCTGACCTCTTTTACTTAACACAGTTATTTTGAGATTCATCCAAGATGGTGTGGCCCTCAGTGGTTCATCCTTTTTATTGATAGTTTTATTCCTTTTATGTCATTTATGGGTAGCCTCAATTTGTTTATGCATTCTACATGTTAATAAACACTGGACTGTTTTTATTTGGGACCTATGCAAATTAAAATATGAGAAACACTCGTGTGTAAATAAAAGTATGAACAATGGAATAGGTTTAACTTTTTGTTCTTTTAGGCTCGCACTACGTAGTCCTAGATGGTCTAGAACTTTATACACACACACACACACATATATGCAAAAAATAAATAGTCACAGCCATGTGCTCTTTTTGAGACCTAAAGCCTTCATATGGGGAAGAATCAAAAGTATCTACATAACTGATAGAGGATTTATATGGAGAATATGTCGAGAATTCTCAAAATACATGAAAAACAATCCAATTAAAAATGACCAAAAGTAGCTGGGCACAGTAGCAGAGTAGCACCTATAATCCTAACACTTAGGGAGGCAGAGGCAGGCAGATCTCTGTGAGTTTGAGGCCAGCATGGTCTATAAAGCAAGTTCAGGATATCCATGGCTATACAGAGAAACTGTCTTGAAAAAAAAAAAAGAGAGACCAAAAGACATTAGAAATATTAAACACATGAAATGATTATTGTCACTAGTCATTAAGAAAATGCAAATTAACACCAAAAGTGAAGCTACTGCACACCTGTTAATATGATCTGTCATTCTCCATTTGGCAGAGGCCTAGATCTCCACTGAGGTCCTGAAACTGGCTTCCAAACAGAGAAAGGGGTTCCATTTCTCTGAGGGGTAGCTAGAGTGTGTTAGGGTGAGGCTTGAGTTTGCTAAAATGGGTTATAGAAAAGGTTTTCCAGAGTGTTACAATTTAGCTTTTTTAGCATGTGATTGCCGGTGACAGTGGAAGCTTGGGTCTTCCAAAGCCCATGATGATACCAAAGTGTTACAGATCTTGGTCAAGCTAGGATAAGCATGACAAGAGGTACAGGCCAAGGCCCATGCCTGATAGGCTTGAAATTAAGACAAAGCCCTGCTGAGGCCCAGGCCCAGTGGCCAGAGGGCAGGCCCACCAAGCAGAATATAAATGACTAATCACAGTCTTGAAGTGAGAAAGTGTGTACCTTTATTCATGTGAAATCAAGGGTGAAATAAACCCTGGGCAGAGGGAGGGATTTCAAGAGTGAATTATGTTTGATTCACTAGGGTCAGGGACTCAGAGATACTTAATGATCCTATCACAAGAAGGAAAACACAGTACTTAATTATCCTATGGGGGGATGGATCTCAAAGTACAATTGAAGGTCAATGCCGGACTAAGATCCTTAGCAGGGTGGGGCATTTCTAGGAATTCCTAGATGGTTGCTAGAGCAGTTTCCTTATCAGTGAAGGGCCTGGCCTGTAATCTTTCCTGAGGGCTATGTGATGCTCCTTAGCCTCTTACAAGACCTGGAGTCCCTCAGATCAGGAGAGACTTTTTAGAATCCTGATGAAAAGGGAGTCTATCATCATAGCAAATAATTGGCTATCCAGAGATGACCAGTTTCAACCTTGATCATGATCCAACAATGATCATGTTGGAAAACACACACACACACACACACACACACACACACACACACACATATATATATATATACTTTATAGTATATATAGTGACAGAACTTACAATGTAGAAAATACTGTCCTCAAACACACCAAGTTCCATCTGCCTCTGCTACTGCCTCCTGAATACTGGGAACAAAGCTGTGCATCACGTAAATACACAAACATATTGACAATAGTATTTATTTTATTTTATTTTAGGATTATGATATAATTACATTGTTCTCTTCCCTTTTCTTCCCTCAAACCTTCCCCCTTATACCCATGATAGGTGTAGTTTTTACCTTTCAACAAAGAAACTTCTCTTTGACACAGATGAGGATCACTGCAAAAAAACCCACAATCAATCAAAATGCAAAGTTGTGGATCCCAGTCCCAATGAATATATCTATAAAACACTCCCAAACCTAAGGCTCAGGTAACACTAAGGAAAAGGCAACAAAAAAACTGTTAAGATCCAGAGAATCAGGGAGTTTGCTGTGAGAGTGTCTCCTAGGAATGTCCCAAGCTACAGCCGTAGAGTTTCACCAATATGACTGCCTAAATGTGAGCTGGATGAGGACACAAATTTTTAAGCATCATCTTACATTCTCATTAAGTGCATTTAAGGCAAAAGTTACCATCTTATGGTGTTAATTTGCATTTTCTTAATGAACAATGATGATGATGATTTCGTGTGCTTATTTGCTTTTTTATTGACTTTTGGTCATTTTTAATTGGATTGTTTTTCATGTATTTTGAGAATTCTCTATATATCATCTATATATGTTCTTTATCAGATATATAGATATTTTCAATTCTTCCACATATAAAGACTTTAAGGTTTAAAAAATAATTTATAAGGCTGTGAACAGTTTTTATGTTAAGTATTACTTAACAAAGATGCCTATTCAATCTTCTCACTTTCTTTCTTAACACTATCTTCTAAAAAAAAAGTTCTGAATTTCAAATAAGTACAATTAAACTTACTCTTTGGTGGAACTCCTACCTCAGAGTTTCCAGTGTTACCTTTAGGTTGGAATGCATTTTATGCTATTCTGTCATACAATTCTTCTTAAGCTATCTTCCTCCATTCTCATCTCAGAAACAGCAATGCTTCCTGGGTTCCCCCTCAATACTCCACAGCCTTAGCCTTCTCTCCAGGTAGCCATCTGGACCAATCTGGGACCCATCCAGTTTCTGTCTTCTAAGAGACGCCCTGCATCCTTGTCTGGACTATTATCTTGAGTGTAACATTTTATACAGTTTAAGTATTTCAGACTGAGAGTTGAGCCCATGCCCCTGGCTCTCTTCTAGGCATATGCAGGAGCTCTGCAAATACTTAGACTTTAGCAAACTGCATTTCTTTTGTAGTGAATGAACCACCTGAAGTTAGAATACCTCATCCTAAGCCTTCAAATTCTCTTCTTTGCCTTCAAAACCTGAGGCATTCAACAACCAGTGATAATAATATTTCTGTACCCTTAAAACTGACATAAAATAGTGATTTATAAACAATTCTACACAAAACTAGTTGTCAGTGCTCCAATAGAGAGCCCCACACCCATGCACACACTGACAGCACGAGTTGTATTTAATAGATTTTTTTTTAATGGCCATGAAACTGGGGGAGATAGTGGCTGCCTGGAAAGAGTTAGGGGGAAGAGGGAGTAATTATGATGAAAATGCATTGTATAAATCTATCACACTCTCAAAGAAGGTAAACAAAGGGGGATTTTTCCTGCTCTTTCCTAAGAGTGCTTTTTTAATTTTAATTTTTTATATTAATTAGTTTATTTACTTTGTATCCCAGTTGTAGCCCCCTCCCTTATTCCCTCCCATTCTCACCCTCCCTCCCACATCTCTTCTAGGTCCCTCTTTAAGTCTACTGATAGGGAAGGTCCTCCTCCCCTTCTATCTGACCCTAGTTTATCAGGTTTCATCAGGACTGGCTGCAATAGCCTCCTCTGTGGCCTAGTAAGGCTGCTCCTCCCTCGCGGGGGTTGGGGGGGGGGCGCAAAGAGCCTGTCACTGACTTCATGTCAGAGACAGTCCCTGTTCCCCTTACTAGAGAAACCCACTTGGATGCTGAGCTGCCATGGGCTATGTCTAAGCAGGTGTTCTAGCTTATATCCATGTATGGTCCTTGGTTGGAGAAACAGTCTCAGAAAAGACCCCTGTGCCCAGATATATTTGGTCCTTGTGGAGCTCCTGTCCTCTCCAGGTCTTACTAACTCCCCCTTCTTTCATGATTCCCTGCACTCTGCCTAAGGTTTGGTTATGACGCTCAGTATGTGCTTTGATACACTGCTACGTAGAGTCTTTCAGAGGCCCTCTGTGGTACACTCCTGTCCTATTTCTTGTTTTCTTCTACTTGCAATGTCCAGCCCATTTGTCTTTCTAAGTGAGGGTTGATCATCTTACCCCACGACCTCCTTCTTGTTTAGCTTCTTTAGGTGAACAGATTTTAGTGTGTTTATCCTATCTTATAAGTCTAGTATCCACTTATAAGTCAGTATACACTGTGTGTATCTTTCTGCTTCTGGGATACCTCACTCAGGATGATCTTTTCTAGATCCCACCATTTGCCTGCAAATTTCATGTACAGAATACTACTCAGCAATTAAAAACAAGGAAATCATAAGGGTACTTTTTAAATGTTTATTTTTGTGGGTTTTTTTTTTTGTCTGTGTGTGTGTTTTATGTGTATGCCACATGTGCAGGCTAGACGAGAGTCTGAGGTCCCTGAATCTGGAGCTAGAGGAGGTTGTGAGCCTCCCCACATGGGCGCAAGGAGTCCTCTGGAAGAGCAGCAAGAACAATCTCTTCAACTCTTCTTTCTTGAGAGTACTTTTACTTATGACAGAATGTCTAAGGTTATTTTTCAAAAAATAAAATTATTTAAAAATAAGAATTTCTAAAGCCTGGCAGCTAGCCTCTCACAGGCTTTCATAAATGTCTTAATGTTGGGCCCAATAGTGTCTGAAATGAATTCATGTATTCCCTCACTTCAGTCCTTTCAAATGTGAACTAAGAATGGGGTCATTGAAACTTTCTGATATTAGGCTTCAACAGTCTTGATAAGACAGGAGAGCCATGATACATTGTTGTTCTAAGCATGTTGAAATGGCTAATCTTTGTTGGAAACTTGACTGCATCTGAAATCAATTGAAACCCAAGTTGTGGAGCATTCCTGTGAGAGATTTTCCAGAATCTTGGCTACATCTTCTGGTGGCTGTCCTGATACAAGGGTGTGGAAAAAAAAGAAACTTTGCTTTTTGTCTACTTCTTCTCACTTTTACTGGCAGACCAATCTATCCTCCTGCTAGAACATTTCTTTTCTGAGATTATAACCAAAGTTTTCGGAGTCCAATGTAGATTAATGACATCTTTCCAAGAATCCTCCAGGCCTTCAGTGCCAGACTGGAACTGGTGAGCTGTCTAGCCCTGTAGACAGACCGAATACTGGATTCTCTGCTTTCCAGTGTGAGATGCCACTGTTGGAATACCTGGATCATATCATGTAAGCAAGTCTAATAAATACATTAATTTATTAACATATTTATTAAAATATATCAGTTATATACATATAACTTTTAAGATTACCTGTTTAATACTTTAAAATTTTAACACATATTTGAATTTTAATACACATATTTTAAATAACATTTTTAATAATTTTAATACATATATTTTAATATATCATATATATTCATTCTAGCATCTCTGTTCCTTTAGATAACTAATGTACCTTGTAATTAATAAAATAATCTGTTATTTGAAAAGAAATAGATGAAAAATATAGCAAGAAAACCCCCCCAAAGAGCACCTACTGTACTGCAGACACGGGGCCACTAAAGTTTGTGTTCTGGCAATGAGTGGGACTTCTCCATTGTACAGACACCACCACTTCTCAGAATGTAGGACTAGCATGCGTCCTATCCTTGCTCTCAGCCATTTCTTTGAGGTTCTATTTCTTTATTGGATGTTCCTTTTACATCTCCCCTTTGAGAACTGAATTCCTGGAACTCACTATACCTCTGTCAAGTTTTACTCTCTTAAGAGCAGGAGACTTCACATTCAGCAGGGACACCTACTTAAGCCTGTATGCTGATTGGCGATCCCCACTTGCATATCACTAGCTCCCCACATCTTCTGGAGTAGGCATTGCACTTCTGATGTATTCTTCAGGACAGGAAGTAAAGTATGTGTCAAATGCCTCTCTATAAACCTTGTAGATCTTCAGATTACAAACACTTATGTATAAATTAGGTTTGCCTTTAAAGAGGAGCTCTAAGAACACCATTAATTACCTTGACCAAAGCAGCTGACACTGACCATATTTTCTTGAACATTCCAGATTCTCTTTTTTTTTTTTATTTTTATATCAATCATGGGTTAGATTTTTTGCATTCCATGCTTAGCCCCCTCCCTCATTCCCTTCCACCCTCCCCAACCTTCCCTCATCTCCCCGCCCCCTCCAAGTCCACCAACAGGGGAGGACCTCCTCCCCTTCCATCCAACCCCAGCTCATCCTGTCTCCTCAGGGCTGGCTGCAATGTCCTCCCCTGGGATCTAGCCAGTCTGTCACTCCCCAGCATGTATGTGGGAGGGTCAAAGAATCAGACATCAAATTCATGACTGAAACAGTCCCTGTTTCCCTCACTAGGGTCTTCAGTCCTACACCGAGCTATCATGGGCCCCATCTGAGTGGGGGTTCCAGGCCACATCCACACACGGTCCTTG
>CM053745.1:33620469-33681085 GCA_028658305.1 Pachyuromys duprasi | reverse complement strand
ACCCTAGAACTCATTGGCACAGGAGATTACTTCCTGAATAGAACACCAACAGCACAGGCTCTAAGATCAACAATCTGTAAGTGGGACCTCATGAAGCTGAAAAGCTTCTGTAAAGCAAAGGACACTGTCATCCAAACGAAACGACAGCCAACAGATTGGGAAGGGATCATTACCAATCCTACTTCTGACAGAGGGCTAATATCCAGTATATATAAAGAACTCAAGAAGTTGAAAAGCAAGAAACCAAGTAATCCAATTAAAAAATGGGGTATGGAGCTAAAAAGAGAACTCACTGTAGAGGATTATAGAATGGCAGAAAAACACTTAAAGAAATGCGCAATCAGGGAGATGCAAATCAGGTTCTCTTTTCACACTGGTTAACAAGCCAGGTGAAGGGTGATGAAGCAGGACGGATGCTCTATCAATCTGAAAAGAAGCATCCTGAGTTTCTTATAGTGTTAAGACTGTAGGGCTGGGAAGCCTCCTGCTTCTGTTCTTTCCTAGAGGCTCTGTGCCATGCTGCAGCCCGCCTGGGGCTGTCAAACATTTACTGGCACTGAGACCCTGGCCCAAAGGCATTCCTCAAAGTATGTGCAGCAGATCTCTGTATGAGTTACTACTTCCCTTCGCTGATTTTCACCTTCAAATATATGTATACTATGATAACAAAAATCTAACGTTTTCCTTCTGTAATCAACAAAAGTGATTAAATCTGTGTCTCTCCTGCTTACACAGAACTATATTTGACACCCATGACCTTGTCTTTTTCTTTCTACAAACATGGTAATGAACATTTTTGATTTCAGTGTTTTATTTCAAGATGTCACTGGAATGGTAGATTAAAGAATAAATACTCCACATAATCTTTGCTTTGTAAAAAGAGTAAAGAAAACAAACATCTATTTATAGTTGAGGGACTAGGAATTAGACAAGATTCCTTGGTAGGCAGATAGGAAGGGGGCCCTCGACTAGGCTAAAAAAGATGGTGAGATTCTGAGATAGTTGGCTTTCTCCTGATGATGGTCTGGCTCAATAAGTCAAAGGACATGTTATAGGCCATCCTGTCTTTCTGACCAACACTAAATTAAGGGAGGAAAAATCTTCAGGGAGTTAAGGAACTCCAACCCTCAAGAAGAGACTGGATTTTTTATTATTTTTTTTTTTAGCTTCCTACAGCTTTGTGTGTGTGTGTGGGGGGGGGTGGTTCGGTCTTTCTTTCTATGACTGCTATATGTGTGTAATTCTCATCCCCAATAAAAGCCTTTTTTCTACTATTGATTCTGTCTGTTCCAGTCTGCTGTACTTCCCTCCCTTTTAACTCTTTGACTGGCAGAGAAAAAGAACCTGACCAAGACTTCCAGCAGTAGTATAAACCCACCTAAGCATCAAACCCTTAGCTTGCTCATACAGCAAAAGGTCCCAAAGGCCAGGGCTGGAAAGCTTCTGGCTGCATAGCTGTATCCGCCATGGTCATATTTCCTTCCGTGTTTGTTTCTTACAGTCAGGAGAAAGAGACACAGAGCTTGCCATGTTGGTTAAGTCACAAAGGCAGGCTCATAAGACAACGGAATTCTATAGAAAAAGTAGACGCACTGAGCTTTGAAGTGTTGTCACTGTGACCTAAGAATGCAAGGTCAGGTACACTACAGATTCCTCCTAAACAGCACTAGGGCAGCCTACTCAGGCTGAGTTTATGTAACCAGAAGTGAAAGCTTTAAGCAGGGAGGAATGGGGATCCCGCACCTTCATTTCCCTCCTTTTCTTTCTTCTCTTTCTCTCTCCATGCTTTCCTCTTTCCCTTCATTTCACTGATCACCTCTGGCTTTAAGCTGATATAAGAAAACTGTCCACTCAATGCAGAGCTTACTAGTTAACTAGTTACTAGCTCCTCCACAGTGCCTCTCCTCTCCTCTCAGGAAGCTGACTTTCAGATGTGTATGCCTTGCCTCCAGCCCACCCACTGACTCCTCCTTCTAAAGTTAAGGTACTCAAACCAGGCTAGAAATAACCTAAAACACTGGTGGAATTTCTGGTTACAGGCAGACAAATGACCCAATGCATGTAAATGTGGCCTCAGCTTCATTTTCTGAACACATTTCTAGAAGCAGTCCTCATCTACCCAATGGGAGCTGCTAGAAATCATGGTCACATGTAGCAAGTCTGTCCTATAATGAAGCTGATCCCAGGGAAATAAGAGAGATTAAAAAATTAGTCTTTCATAATCTCCAAAAGATGAATCACTACATTAAGCAAATCCCAAAACACTGCACCTGTTGACATGTATTGTGTCAGTCAATTCCCTTCTGTGATCCAGGGCTTTGAGATGTCTTTTCTGTTACTTGTACCCAAATGTGAACACAATTCACATTTAAAAGAAAGGGAGTACCTGCCTTTCTAATTACACCTGTAAACAACTGTGAGAGTCCTATAAATTACATACTTAATTTTTCAATTCTTCTGTCATATTTGATAGCTGTTAGTATACTAATAATTGTTATTTGGCTTCAGGTTGTTTTAATACAAAATACTGTAAGCTACACAGACAGTATATGTATTATGTAATTACAGGGGAAGGCTTCCATAATATGTTCCATAGAAAGTAGTTTGTACGGGGCTAATGCCAGATCAACAAGAAAATGACAGGCAAGTAAAAACAGTACAACGTATATAATAACACAATGCTTTTATTTATGGTAGAAGAAAAATTCCTCCACTTATAAAGATATTTGCTCTACTGAATTTAGTATTCCCCCTTGCTTTCTGTAGGTTGAATCCTTTCCCTAAAATCTGCATTTTTCGTTCTCCAAAAACCATATCCTGCATGTTGATTCTTATTCCGAAGAAGTGGAAAAATCTATGAATGGGCTTCCAGGATGTTTGTCAGTGGATTCTTCCTTCCCAAAAAGCCTGTTTCAAAAAGAAGGAATAAAATAAAATTGAACCACAGATAACCTCTTCTATACTTTAAAAAGCAACATTGAAACACCAAAATTTGAGTCAGGTAGTGGCCATTTACCATTTACTTTGGTCTGTCATCTGTCCCCTACCTCTACCCATCCCCCACCTTGATAGGTACCTCTGTGTATGTGTGTGTGTGCGTGTGTGTGTGTGTGTGTGTACACAGGTGTCCTCAGAGGACACAATAGGGTGTGAGATCCTCGAAAGCTGCAGTTACAGGTGCTGCGAGGCTCCCAATGCTGGTGCTGGGCACTGAACTCAGTCCTCTCCAGGAGCACGCAGCAAGTGCTCTTCCCTGCTGAGACATGTCTCCAGCACTGGGTAGCACGGTACTGGAAATGACAAAAGTCAGTGGTGACAACGTAAGAGCTGAGACATAATGAGAGACTTGTTGGGTCAGCTTCACGAATGAAACAATGCTTGGGCAGGAATAGGTAATCCACCTCTGCAAACATGAATCTCCTAAGTCTTCCAAAGTATGCAGACTCCTGAACAGAAAACAGAGCCCCTACATACTGCTTTTCTTTAATTAGATAATTACGTATGGACACGAGGGGGGATAGTATGTACCATGGCATACATGTGTGTGTCAGGCGACAACTTTGTGAAGTATATGCTTTCCTTTCTGTATGTGGGTTCCAGAAACGGACTGAAGTGGTCAGGGTTGTGTGCCAAGTCCTTCGCTCACTGAATCATCCCACCAGCTTGAGTTTTAGACACTGAAGTTCTTACATAATATCAGTCCTGTTGGCATCACAGGCTAACAGCTATGTTTATATAGATCATTTTCCTAACTCTGATATAAAAAATTATGAAAAAACAATGCTGCGAAAGGTTGCCTAAAAGTAATCTGCATCTAAAAACATACATTTTACTAACTAAAAATGGTGTTAAAAGCTGAACCTTTGAAAACAAACACAGTCACAGTATCTACATAGCTATTCATTTCAAGGTTTCTGGTTAATTAACTCTGAAGATTATTCTTCCATTAAATTAAAAACTAGGACCAAAGTTCAGAATGGGTTCATGATACATATTGCTAATTCTCATAAAGCTAGGGAGTTCCAGCTAATCTGTCTTATAATTCTCTCTCTCCATAGCCAAACATGCAACTTGAACTACTTAGGCAGTGGATGGACCAGGTTCTCTAAACCTACTTAAAACCAACAACAATACTTCTTAAATTTAGTTGTGACTTTCTTATTCTTAAAATTTCATAACTGTACTAGGCACATTACATCAAAACTCCAAATATGAAGCAAAAGCATCAGAAAGTATCCTTAACATCCACTTTCGGTTCAGTCTAGCCACCAAAGCCGTGTGTCAGGGACCACTGGGTGCCCCTCCACCTTTTTTCCTTTTTCGCATTCTCACCCTGCAATGAATTCAATAGCTGAGCCTGTGGATTTACAGAGCTTCTAGAATCAAATAACATTAGAAATGCTTCCTATTGTCCAAAATTTAGTATTACTTTACTGTCTGAAGAGTTGTGTATAGAGTCAGTTTTCTTTATCTGCTCACATTTCCAAACTGCACAGAACAATTACAGATAGTGCCCAGGAACTAGAATTTTGGGATATGGGGCTTTCTCCCCTCAAATCTCAGATGTGACATATTAGCACTTTGGTGCTGATGCTTTGGAGACTCTGGTGCTGGCCTTAGTACGAGACCCCAGTAATTCAGGTGTGTCTCCATATTGAGAAACAGGAAGTAGGGCTGTATAGAGAGTTTTAAAAAGTATTCCTGGAAAATAACATGCAAATTCATAACTAAAATTTTATGTCATTTATGCCCCAGGAACATACTCAAAATATAAATGAATGAATTTTATAATTATATTTTTAGAAGTCATAACAGAAATAAGCAGTACTTCTAAGTAATTTTGAGGAAAAATATTAGTTGAGTATACATAACTTCATGTAAAGTCAAATGGCTGACTACCAGTATGTATCTTCTATTGGAAATGACTAGAAAAACTAAGTCTTCAATTTTGTAACAAGAACAAGAAGTAAATGTATCTTATTGCTGAACATCCCATTCTAGATAGTTCAAAGATATTTTATTCTATTTCATAGGCTTTAATAGTGTGTTTTTGAGTTAAAATGCAAAAATATTTTCCCCAGTCAACACCATATATCTTGTTCACTTTATTTTTGGGTCAACTTTATGGCAAATTAGTTTTTTAAATGATACCCAATAATATTGCCACCCCAAATTAATTTTTTTGTTGATATTGAGAATCTAAAAGTTCAGTGCCACCTTTTTTCTCTGAAAACAATACAAGCCAAGCAAGCATCTGGACCATGAGACAGACTAACTTATTAATTTTATTTTGTTGTAGAGTATTGAATCCAGAGCCTGTCACATGTTAAGCATGCAATGCCTCTGCTGGAGCTAACAGCATCCAAGATGAAAGTTTTAGCCCAGAGAGCATAGAGAGTAAGACTATGACACTTAAGCTTTTTAGGAAATGTTTGTGTTGTACTATTTATTATGGCTAAGCCACAATTACCTCGGGGCTATGGTGTATAATGTATGTTTAAGCAGTGTACTCCTTTCCAAAGAAAAATTTCCATGGAACCCAAACATACAAAATACATGAAAGAAACTACTGGGAGGCTGGGAGGACTAAACCCTCCCCATTTAGGTACACTTTAACTTCCCCTCCCTTCTCTGCTTCTAGTCCTTTGAATCCTAGCCTTTTGCATCAACCCCAAATGGTAGCCTGGAGAAACCTAATATCCTGCTGAAAACTTTTACCTTCATTAAAAACTGTCTTAAATGATTTCAAAATCCTTAGAAAGTAGGAAAATGATCTCTATTTTCATTGATTTTAAAGTGACACTTAATTGTAAGCACAGGAACTTAAGTTCCTTAAATCCTTGTATATACTTTGATTCTGCTTAAAAAAAAAAATTAAAAACTCATGAGAACTGGTTCTTGTATGCTACAGAAAAATGCCCAGAGTTATGAAGCACCTCCTCTTTGATCTGAGTAAGGGTCAGGACTGTTTGCTTGATGGCCTTGTATTGAGGGCAAAGAAAAGCAATGATAAAAAGAGAAAGTGATACATTGGCTTGCTCTGATAGTTCAAAAGTCAATTAGCATTAGTTTTTTGCTTTAGGCAGACTATCAGATATGAAGTTACATGTAAGAAAAGGAAAACCTCTGAATTTATATTAGAATATTAGAATTAGTTTCAAACATGAATAAGCTTAGGGAAGGTGAAGGAGACACAAGCTCAGGAACAGTGTTTTCAGCTGAAATACCAGAAGATTCCAGTAACTTAAATATTTAATGACATTTTACTCAATATACTTAAAATATTATGCAACTAAAATCAACACAAAATTATTGAGATAATTTACCTCCCCCCAATAACTCTTTGAAAGTCTTTTATCTTTTTTCTTTCCACTTACATCACACCTCAATTCACACTATCCACACACTTCAAGGACTCCATAAGTGCTGGTCACTTATCAAGGGAAAATATATCCTGCCTAAAGACCTTAAAACTAACTGTAAAATGGGTTGAGAAGAGTTTCTAGAAAATTCTCATTAGTTTTGCTACTGAAGACACTGGAAAGAAAACATAGCTGAATAGTTTGTAAGACAATAAATACCCAATGAGAAAATTGTTTAAAACTGTCCAAAAGTTCTAGGATAATGGAATGAAAACAATAACAAGACAGGCTGGTATTTCCTTCCAAAAGTATATTAAGAAATAAGGTTTTGTCAAGAGTGTGATGTCCAAGACTGTATCCTAACTTCCTGACTTTCTGCTCTCTCTCCCTAGTGAAGAAGATGTTCAGATAGTTGTTCTTTCTCAAAGTCATATGAATGCTTCTAGAAAAATAAAAGGCCTCCAAGTCACATTTTAGCAAGCAGGCATGTTGCCTTTTTGATTCTTGACAGTACACTATGAAACATCATCCCCTTTTCTTTAAAAAAGCAATACAAAAGGTCTCAGAAATGAGGCATGTTCTCCCATATTTGTGGATCCTAGTTCTACATCTTTAAATGTGAGTATACAATTGGACTAACTGCAGAAACCAAGAAAGAGAAAAAAACATGGTGGTTGGGACATTAGAGAAAGAATGGGAGAAGTACATAGGGGCAGCTGGAGGAAGAAGTCAGGGGTAGGAATACTATAAATACAGTGGTCCTTTATGAAATTCTCAAAAAATAAAAATAAATGTAGTAAGAACATAAAGTGGTGAAAAAAAGAATAGAGTAACTGTGATGGTTTATACCAGAATGTCCCTCACAGGCTCATATGTTTGAATGCTTGGTCCCCAGTTAGTGGAACTGTTTGGGAAGGGTTAGAAGGAGTGGCCTTGTTGAAGAGGGTATGTTACTCCGGGTCGGGTTGAGGTTTCAAAGCCCACACCAAGTCAGTCTCCTCTGACGGTCCGCTGCGGATCAAATGTGAACTGTCAGCTACTGCTCCATCACCACGCCTGCATGGTGCCATGCTCCCGGCCATAATGATCCGAGACTAAGCCTCGGAAACTGTAAGCAAGCCTCCAGTTAAATGTTTCTTTTATAGGCTGCCATGGTCATGGTGGCTTTTTACAATAAAACAGTAACTAAGAGAGTAGGAATAAAACAAAGGATTTCTAGAAGTATTCGAGGAGAAAGGTTGGTGGAAAAGTAGCATATCATAATGTCAACTCAAAGCTGCAATCCATGACCAGCTTTTTCTATGTGCATCATTATGAAACATCAGTAGCTGAATTTGTATTGAACACAAAGTGAATCTTTCTTTATATGAAAACTATTTCGCCATGTCAATTTTACCTCTTTCCATTAGTTCCGAGCCCGAGGAGGTTGGTAAAACTGCTGCGTTGGCCGGGTGGATCGTCGTGGCTGTCCATCACCTCCTCTACGGAACTCAATGGTGTGATCATAGGTGCCTTCTTCTTCCTATTCGCAAAGAATAATGACTTAGCATGTTCAAAGTACCTCCAACTTTCCTAAGTTAAATATGGTTTATAGTCTTCATGTTAATATACCTTCTTAAGCTGTCAACAGAGAGAGGCAAGGGTAAGGGGGAAAGGCAGAAATATTAAAGGAAACAATCTGCAAATAATAGCACAATAGTCACATCAAATGATGAAATGTGAGGAACATAGAGAAGATCAAATATAATTTTCTTGAGTATTTCTTCTGAATATATTTTGAGTGCTTATTACAGAAAGGAGTCTTGGTAAGATAGTAAAAAGGGGTTGAAGAGCCAGAGAATACTCAGTAGCTACCGATCCTCAATTCATGGAATCTTCAACACTAAGAATATTACATATAAAGACAGAGAAAAATAATAAGTGGAATGGTGGTGGGGGGTATGCAATTTAAATATACAAGAAGCTTCATGCAAGAGAAAGCATAGTAAAGCATTTATTCCATTCCCCTTCCTTACTGTGATGTGTATCTACTAACTCAAGGAAGAACAGAGGGAAATTAGAGGACTCTAATTAAAGAGTGAGCAGAGAAAGTATAGTTCATTAAAAAATTTGAAAAGGACTTAAAGGCAACAAAATATAGTTAAAAAAAAAAACAACAACCACACTGGTTTCTTACTGAGAGCTGCCACCCTGGATTTTTGGTTTTTGGTTTGTGTGTGTATGTATATGTGCTTTTTAAAAATTAATTCAGCTATGACTAAGGTACCCTATCAAAAATGGGAAGAAAAAACTGGCTGTCAGTTTTATTTATGCAAGAAATAGCATCTAATTTTACTGAGTAGAATTTAAATTCCAACTAAATTATCAGAGTACAATAATTTGCATGATTGTGGAAATTTATTCTTTCTCCCTCCTCATGCTATGAAATCTTTTTTTCTCAAAGCTTTCCTTTCACTCTAATAATAACATAGGATATTATAAGAAAGTCTGAGTTACATTTCTTGCATTTTTATATATCCTACTACTGCACTGAAACTTGCCAGAAACAGGGAGACACTAAGATGGTCTGACTGAAGCAATCCTATTGCCTAACAGTGATAGTATTAGGCATAAACACTCTCCTCATGTGTAAGCATCCTCCACAGTATTCAAAAGAAAGCACCATATTTTACACTTTTAAGACAGGATATGGAAGTCCAGGAACTATACAAGACAACTAAGACAGATTTAGCTTGAATTCAAAAATTGCTGTTTAAATCTGTGTCTCCATTTGCATGTAAAAGAAATAAGCTATAAGCCAAAATTTAATGATCATTTTCAAGGACCTGTCATGCCAGAAAGAACAGTGAAATCTAACAATTCATCTGATGTCATTCAATAGCTACTGTTCAGAGAAAAATGTGGGATAAGCTTTCCTTTCCCCAATCCCCTTTGCAAGGTCAATCTCAAACTGTTTAGGGCCTCAGATCTGGAACTCAGCACAACAATTAAAATGAAGGAGGAAAAACTAAAAAGTTCTTGGGAGAGGAAAGAGCTCTTTTACTATTCTGTTCACTGTTTTGAAGGGTGATTATCAAATATTACTGAAATTTGAAAAAGAGATATATTTAATTTTATGACAAATGACAACACGTAGCGCTTTGCATATTAACTTAAAAGGATGGAAATATATCTGGTACTCTAGGAGAGGAAGTAATTATTGTAGAAATCAGATTAGAATGTTAATTCTGTCTACACCCAGCTGCAGAACCGGCCGGAGAACATCTGAAAAGTCCTTGCTTTACAACGAAACACATCCTTGGAAGTTAGGCACTGCACATGCTGAGCAACTGCCTAACAAAAATGACACTGCCACTGAAAAGCTGTCTCTCTGGCCTTAACAGATTCAGATTGTACTCACTAGAGCCAATTAGTGTTAGAGAGATGACCAACCATGAAATTTCTTTCACATAATTTGATATCTTCACAATCTTTTTATACAAAGTAGCAGTCAAAAACTAAGATTCTCATAGCTTATTTCTCAATTACTGTCAAAGGCACAATCTTTGCTTTCATTAACTGTTAAATTTCTCCTGCAGTGCAGCTGAGGGCAGACACTGTTTTCATGCTACAGTCTGCAGGAGGAGCACTGAGTGTTGGCTGCGTCCCCAGCCTATACCATACAGTACAGTTCTATTTACAGATGAGGAGTTTGACCTGACTTTAAGGAAATCTAGCTACTGTTCTAGCCTAACTTCTTCCTTTAGGTTTCAAAACTCTATTACAAACTGAAAACTCAAAAAATTCTTTCATAGTTCATTAGCATATTAGAAAACTGACACTGCATCCAAGTTAGCATCCTAGAAGGCCGTCTAGTCAGTCCCACTAGAGTTGATGGACATCTCTGTCAACCTAGGGAGATAAAGCAATTTTCCCAAGTCACAGAGCTCAATACAAGAAGTTCTGGCAGGAATTATTCTGTTTTTGACTCTCGGTGATGTTCTTTATAAGGTCTGGAATACCTTCATGTGACAGAAACAACCAATGTGACCTTCACCTAAGCTTTTGAGACTGTACTTATTAGGACTCTAACTTTTGTTCACCTCAGCTATGTTATCAAATACAGCCTGGTTTCAAAGAACAAATATTCAAAACGAACCCCTTTTCATACTTATTTTCTCTTCCCCACTGAAACCTTTCCTGAGCAGACAACCCCCAACACACACAACCTTCAAGAACCAGTCTGACAAGCATAAATCAAATGTATTTTGAAGGAAATCAAAATAACCAACAGAGGTGACAATAATTTCAACAATAAAAACATTTACAACTCCATCACTTCTGCATATTTCTTTGGCCTCTTAGTGCATAATGTCTTTGGACACCACACATCCAACTATATATGTTCCATCTGTAAGTGAGTTGTTCTATGAAATCTCACTATAAACTGGCCACTTGAAACCCACAAGTAGAGGTTTTATACATGTTTCTATTATATGGATGTGTTTCAGAAACGTTAGGTGAAGTATGGTTAAACATATGAGCAAGCATGAAAGGGAAGAACTGATGAGTATGGATGCTTGCTAGAAGCCGCTGTGTCGTCTTTCTGTGCAGTAAAGGACACCCGCACTCACTTGAACAGACAGCCCACAGAGTAAGGAAAGGTTTTCTAGCTATACATCAGACAGAGTTAGTATCTAGACTATAAGCATCGAAACAACAACAAAAATTAAAAACAAGGCATGCATGGACCTAAACAGAGTTCTCAAAAGATAAAGCACAAACAGCTGAGAAACATTCTTTAAAAGCCTCAATATCCACAACCATCAGGGACTTGAATCTTAAAATTTCTTTTTATCTTATCCCAGTCAAAATGGCTAAGATCCAAAGAAATAAATAATGGCAAATGTTGGCATGGATGTAGAGAAGCACACGTATTCACTGCTGATGGAAGTACACACTGGTACAGCCACTCTGGAAATCAGTATGCAGCTTCTCCAAAAAAGCTGAAAACATATCTACCACATGATCCAGCTATACCACTCAGAGCAATACACCAAAATTACTCTATACCCTACTACAGAGATACCTGCTCATCCATGTTCATTGCCGTTCTGTTCATGACAGGTAGGAAGCAGTATATGTCCATCAACTGATGAATGAATAATGAAAATGTTACATATTTACACAGTGGAATATTGCCCAGCTATTAAGAAAAACAAATGAAATTCACAAGTAAATGGATGGAGCTTGAAACAATCATCCTGAGTGAGATAACCCAGACTCAGAAAAACAAATGCTTCATGATTTCTCTCATTTATGGATGCTAGCTTTGAAGCTTTAGATATGTGTTTCATTAAGAATACCCACAGGGATCAAAGTAAATAAATAAGGGTCCATAGGGTGGGCGAAGAACACACTAGTATAAGAGGTTTAAAGGAAATTATAAAACAGAAAGGAGTAAACTGCAGTGGAAGAGGGATAGAAAGGTAGAAGAGAGAAATTGGAAGGGATAAATAATGCTAAAGACTTCTAAAAAAAGGCCATGATATCAAAACCCACTACTATAGAAGCTTTCTAAAATATATCAACCCACATACATTTTTAAAAAATGAAGTGAAGTTGTCCTGTAATGGGGGCTAATGGCCCCACAAAACACCAGTTAACAAATAAAGAGCCCAGAGCCAGGAGTGAAGTTCCAAAGACCACCAAACACTGCAGGCTACTGCCGGTATTCTAGGTTAGCCTCCAGAGCTTGATGGTAAGATTCAGTTGCTGAAGACATCACATACTTGAATCACAGAACATGAAGAACTCAAGCTCATCCTGAATGGGAGCTTTTCAGTGGATTTAATAGTGAAGTTCAATATATTTAGCAAGCTTTGAAATTTAGCCTATACATAATGTTAGCAAGTACACATCTCTTGTTGTGATTCATATACAAAAACCTACTAGGCTATACTTTGCCTGCCTAGTCAGATCATATTTATAGGAATACAACCTATAAACTTAATATGAGACTTAAGCAAACAATCGCTGTAAAGACAAACATGCTTTTACAAAACATTATACAATGGCTGCAAAGTTACAACTTAAAATATTGTAAATGACCTGTTTAGAAATTAATTCCACCAATATTCTACTGTATTGGAACAGCTGAAATTGAAATCAAAGATGACTCAGCTCTTATTTCCTTGAGGTTTGTTTGTGGATAGCCAGCCTCTATGGCCACCACAATTACATGCTACCAATCCTAATGTAGGTTATCAATTGCCTTTTTTTTTCTTTTTTGAGATGTATGTTCTACTCTAGCATTTATAGGTCTAACACAAAACAGCAAGGTCCGTAACAGCCTAGAACTACAAACTATAGGGCAAAGTTGTAAAGAATGCGTAGTATGGCAAACTAAGGAGTCATTATTTGCTTAAGTAATCAATTCCACAGCCCAAACTAAGGCACAGGTCCCCTTCACATTCCTGGCTTCTCCTATAGTGTGCTCCCAGTGATGGGGAGTGACAAAGACATCGCATACCTCAGTAATCTAGAGGGCACTGAAGAACCTAAGGGCAGACTTTCTCTAAATTAGTATTGTTACTAACTTAGAGGATAAATGTGGTGCTCCTTTTTTTTTTCAAGTGAAATCTTCAGTGTAAATAAGACAGATGGGATCAGGTGAAAAAAGATAGCTGTGCATATGGGTGAACAGTGTACTTTGCTTTCTTTCTCAGTGTTACCAAACTTTGGAACCTGTGAGGCACAAACATTACAAACTATACCCAGTTTCATTTCAGACATAAGCTACGAGCTGAACTCCAAGGTGGACTGTGTGGCTAATATAAGGAAGGACAGGAAATGCCATTTCCAACTGCTCACATGAGGAAAGTCTATTATGCCCTTAAATTTCCTCATTTGGTAAAAAGAACTCACCTTGTGCAACTAAGCAGAAAAAAACCCCTTAGGTTCAACAATACACGAGATACTGTTACACAAAACCAAAGATAGCAAATGTTATAAGCTTAGGTTTTAGAATTGTTATGAAAGCAAATACCGTTTTAAATAAAACTGGGGAGGATATTAGTCTTCCTTCTTCCATTTTTGTGCTCCACATCTGGCAATATTTTATTTAAAGTAAAATATTTTATGGCAGAAGAGAAAGGGAGAACATTAACGGAAGAAGAAAAATCAGATTAAAAATCTAATTACTAAACAACTGTTTCTAAATCTATGACAAACACGTAATAATACTGTTTTCCTTCTGATAAATAGAGTTTCAAAAGGATTGTGGACCATTTCACTGAATAAGTCACTTCTGACCTTTTCTTTTTAAATACTTTCTTTCCTATTAAGGACACGGTGAAGAATACCTGTAACCCTGCAGTGGGAGGTGAAGGCAGAGCACGTAAGGCAGTCTAAACCACGGAGCAAATAGGCTAGCCTGAACTAAAAGGCTTTTAGCTTTATTTATTTATTTATATTTGATTTTAACTAAAATAAACAAGTACCCCAACCCTATGTTTTCTAAAATTATATTAAAATTGATAACTCTATAGGGCAGCACAAAGTCTTATGAATACACACATATCTAAAGGTTTCTGCTCCACGCTCTGCCAAGTAAAGCAAAATATAAAGACAACAATATTTGAACATGGATTTCTGAGTGACAGCCAAAGCAAACACTGTACCATTATCACTGTCCTGTCTCTATCACCAGTAAGGTTTCCTTCCCTTTAATGCAAAGTACAGCTGCTTTGGGCGGCTTCAGCACCTAGGAAAAGTCACTAACTCTGAAAAGGTTGTATTGTATCTTAAGCAGGAAAACAGAACTTTTTAAAAAAAATAGTAGCAAATTTAAATAATAAAATTCATGGACCCTCTTCCATTCAAAACTACTTCTGTGCATATCTATGATTTAAAATAGATTTGGGATATGTTAATTTTCATGTGTGACATTTTTACTTATTTGTAAGGTTTTTAAAATAAAGTCTATAAAATTAAGGAACAGAAAAAGCAGTTTAGATGTTTACTCTACTATAGCCTGGCATTTTTAATGCTTATAATAATGATTGTTTATTTCATCTCACCAGTTTTTAGAAGAAACTAAGGCGCAAAATAATATGTCCCTCAGTATTCAGTGGCCATGTTTCAGGGAGACTGCTCAGCTATACAATCTAAAAGTCTTTAGTTTGAATAACATGGTGTTTCATTAATATTTCTCGCTTTGGAGAGTTTAACTTTTCTAGTAGTTTAATTTTTCTAGGGTCAGTTTTTTAAAAACATTTCTCAGCTTTAATAAGGAATATTTGAACAAATGAAAGCTATACACATTTAAAATGTACACTGAAATAAAAGATATATGTAAACACACTGTAAAAAGATCACAAGCCAATTAACTTATCTATCACCTCACACAGTTAACCATGACCTTGCTGTTTTTATCCCTGTTTTATCTTGGGAGAAAGTTAAGATACACTCATTCAGCATAGCACAAGAGTGCTAACTGTCATCACCAAGCTGCACAATTCCAGGATACTGTCATCTCACACAACTGAACCTTTGTTCCCTTTCAACACCTCCTCATTTAACTTACCCTTGTTCCTGCAGCCTCCACCCCACTCATGGCTTCTTTTAACCCAATTTGACTGTATTAGATGCTCTATATGAATGAAAGCATACAGTCCCACTTTACATAGCATCATTTTAAAAGATTTTTCAAATCATCAGTGCCTGTTTGTGCTATATGAACATGTGAATACAGATCCACAGAGTCCAGGAAAGGGTACTGGATTCCCTGGAGTTAAAGATACAGGTGGCTGTGAGCTGCCATGTGGTTGACGGGTAGAGCAGTCAGTACACCCTAACTGCTGAGCCTGCAACTCGTTTGTTTGTACAGCACGAGCAGTTGGAACACTTACTGTCCAAGCATTTCTCTAGTTGTGAGGATGTCTACAGTCCCACGATGTATGATTACATGGATGGCTTCAGCATAATCATCATTTAAGTAACAGTCATTATATTTGTTGAAATGCTATCGTTAAATCCAAAGTATTGTCATTTGGGGAAAAAAAAAACAGCATCTCTCTGAAACCAACTGTCTTAACAGGTTATAGCCTTTCTGGAGGAAAGTGTGTAGCTACTCTATAGACATCGGCCTGCTCAAAGCTCTAAGAGATTCTGCATCACAGCAGGATTCTCAAGAGCGCTGTCTCTTTAACCAGGTCTGGCTCTGCTATAGCGTTCATCATGTCTGATACACACTACTTCAATTTTCCTATCATGTTTTCAGGTAGGAAACAGCAATGATGCCATTACATAAGAATTATTTGAGAAAATAAAATTTTCAACAAATAAACAATCCATTTGGCATTAATCTAAACTAAATAACTTTAAATAAAAATGCATACTTCTTTCAATTAAACTATTTGGATTGAGATACTTTGATGAAAACTGGGAAATGAGCTCCTTACAGCACTATTCCAGTTGCAGCAGGTAGATAAAGAAAAATAAATCTGGAGAAAATGAAAGCCAATGATGTAAAAACAAAGCAAAACAAACAAAAACCCCAAAAAACCCACAACTGTCACCAAAGTATTTCAGAAGTTCAAAAGCTACAAAAGTAAATAATTTCATCTGTATAATTAATGTGATAACAAATTTAAAATTAAATGAAAGCCTAAAAAAATCTATCATTATAACATTCTATTGCCATGACTTTTCCTTTCTTTTGAGGGCTATGACTTTTATGTATAAAGAAAATGAGGGAAAAAAAGACCAAAGAGGAAGCAAATTAGCAAAAGGGCATGGATGAAAATGATCATCCAAAGTTACAGACAGTATCTTATAAAATCTCAGTAATCTGAGGCAAAATTAAAAATAAAATCACATTATTAACCTCTTTGAACATCTTGCTTTTAGCCTATACTCCTAAAATAATAAATACCACTAACAATAAAAGAGGGGACTTTTAAAAAAGTACATGGAAGTAGAAGTACCGTAGTAATGCTTGAAGAGACAGATATGTGCCCTCCTATGCCCATAGATAAATGTTAAGGTAAATGTTTATGTTTGTAACAGCAATGTGTTACAAAATATGACAGCTGAACAGATGTTCTGAAATATTTTATAATTATGTATAATACAATAAAATATACATAATATTCTACATACATTAGACATATACTTTATAACGAGCAGTAATTACAAGTGAGAAACTCCTATTTAACTCCTATAACTTATATTACTTTTACAATTTTCGATTTATAATAGTAAGTTAATATAACAGAACTTAAGACAATAAAACTAATTCTTTCTCTGAAAGCAGTAATTACCATATCATTACACCTAAACTGGTTTTTACTGTAAAACAGTTAGCTCAATGCAATTCCTTTAAGGGACAAACTGAAACAGATACACATATGGTATGCTACAGAGACTGGAATACAGATTTTAAAAACTGAATTACAACAACAACACTTTATGCCCAATTGATAAATTATAGGACACATCTCTGCTTTTAAAATTTAGGTTGGAAAGAGAGATTTGATGGGAAATGCTTCATATAATTATCAGTAACAAATGACAGAGAAGTGAATAATTTCCTGATGTTGTCTTTTCTTCATTAAGAATTAAGGAACTTGTCCTGTTACTTGTTTTCTCCTACATCCAATGTCCATCCCATTTGTCTAAGTGAGGGTTGATCATCTTACCCAGGGTCCTCTTTGAGGGCCTCTAAAAGTCTCTACCTAGCAGTGTATCAAAGCAGATACTGAGACTCATAACTAAACCTTTGGCAGAGTACGCGGAATCATATGAAAGAAGGGGGAGTTAGTATGACCTGGAGAGGACAGGAGCTCCAAAAGGACCAAATATATCTGAGCACAGGGATCTTCTCTGAGACTGTATCTCCAACCAAGGACCATGTATGGATACAACCTAGAACCTCTGCTCAGATGTAGCTCATGGTAGCTCAGTATCCAAGTGGGTTCCCTAGTAAGGGGAACAGGGACTATTTCTGACATGAACTCAATGGCTGACTCTTTGACCCCCCCCCTTGCCATACACACACACACACACACACACACACACACACACACACACAGGGAGAAGGCCACAGAGGAGGACTTTGCAGCCAGGCCTGAAGATACCTGATAAGCTAGGGTCAGATGAAAGGGGTTGAGGTCCTTCCCTATCAGTGAACTTGGAAAGGGGTAGGGAAAAGATAAGGGAAGGAGGGTGGGATTGGGAGGGAATGAGGGAATAGGATACAGCTGGGCTACAAAGTTTATAAACTGTAACTAATATTAAAGACAATAAAAATTTTATTAAAAAAGAATTAAGGAACTTAAAGGAGACAAATAAAAATGTAACGTGAAATGTTACAACTTCAAGTATCATGCCAAATTCATGCCCAAATATGCACAACACTGCATAAAAGACAAACCATAATCATTTCTCTTGAGTGAAAAAAGAAAACCAACGTTTAACAACACTCATCAAGGCTAGTATAGTTATTAAGGTCTGATGAATGTGAGGCGCTTAGAGGCACAGTTTTCCCAGCACCACAGGAATGGAGGTGGTGCCCCCTTCAGGTCAGGGCAGGGAACCACAATCCTGCCTTTTCTACTACAAAGGAAGCAGTTTTAGAACTGCTGACTGGGTTTTCTAGCTGGGTCTGTTTCCTCTTCAATATATCTAACTAGACTGTGTAAGATGAAAATCTCTCCACCTTTTCTCATTCTTTCAACGGGAGTCACTTGTCAAGTGTCATCATTTCTAGAATCTCCATCAGTGAATAGTCTTTTTACATCTTGGGACTGACTAGCCTGCTACTTGGGATAATATTTCAAGTATGACTTGCCTAGAATATAATACTATTACATATCTCTCATGAACAAAGTACTCTCCTCCCCTTGACAATGTGTGAATATATGAGGCAGCTGCTTTAAAGATTTTATCAGTTGCTCAATCAGTTTATTCATTCTGTGCTCGAAACTGAGTGAAATCCTTACAACTCCCAAGTCTAATTCATTATATATCTGTTGAGAACTCTTTTCCAAACCTAAGCACAAAGCTTTACAGCAAATGCAGCTGAAGTCTGTGCAGTAGAAATAACCACATTTGGCACAGTATTCTTCCTGGTATACTGTGAATAACTGAAATGAGAGCTAGTATAGCCTTGGGGTGACTTGTCGCCCTCATTTTCGCGAAGTGGGTACATTCTCGACAGGCAGTGACAGCACATCTGACCCTCGATGACAGCTTGCAGTGCACTCACAAACTGCCAAGACAGCACAGCACAAGGTGAGACTCCTGCAGCCGGACAGTGCTGGTGCACACCTTTAATCCTACACTCGCGAGGCAGAGGCAGAGGCAGTGTGGATCTCTGAGTTCGAGGCCAGCCTGGTCTACAGAGCAAGTTCCAGGACAGCCAAAGCTGCAGAGAAACCCTGAGGACAGTATGAAAAAAGCAAGAGAGGATGGCTGATTTTCTACCCTATTACTCGAATTCCTGGCTGCCCCTGAGAAACACCAGCTGATACTTCTACCAAGTCATCCTCATTTCTGTACTTATATAACATAAAAACTTATTCATGGTTTTAACCTTTAGAAAAATAAGGAAACTCCATTGATTCTCTGTGATAACTAGCACTAGTTGAAGGACATTTTGTCAGGCAAATTTATCAAAATATAAGCCTATCACTATGATGAGCATATACATGATTAAATCGCACAGAGCTCGGGGAGTATTACTATTCAGAAGTGAAACGTATTCTCTGTGGTGCCAGAAAACGTCAAATCTAAATCAGTCCTTCAACTTAGTTCACAGATTTTAGGCAAGTAAGTTACTAGCTCATAATCTCTACCTGCAATTTTTCTTGTGTATAAAGTGGGGATACTGATATTTACTTCAGGGGGACGCCATAAATATTAAATTAACTAATGCATTTCAACAGATATGCTGAGGGACCAGAAAGCGTTCCAACAGCAGCCATTTTGTTCAGTAGAAATTCTAGCCCTCACATTTCAACCCTATGCTACATTTACTTTAATGAATTAACTTAGTTCATTGTGCCGTTGTATATATTTCATTCATTATGCTTAAGTTTAAATCTTTTCCCACTTGATTCCAAACTGTTCAATATGCAAGCAGTTATTTTTTAAATGTCTTTCCTACTACAGGAAACTTTCTTGGTCATTTTTGACAGTTGGATGGCTAAAGAGAGAAGAATTATGGAGATTTTTTTCCCCAAGAGTAAAAGAGAGACACGGCTATTTCTATCATTAAATGACCAAATATTAGTATCCACTAATTTAATTTCATTCAAAATTCATATCCACTAATTTAATTTCATTAAATGAATGAAAATTAGTATCCACTACCACCTGATACAGAAAGACAAATATATTCTGCTACTATTTGCTTTTTAGGTTCATAAAAATGCAGGAAGCATCCTTTAACAACCTATTAACTCCACAATTGAAACATCTGAGATGTTCAACATAAGTCGAGAGAGCTTATTATATTCTTTGCTCACCATCTTATGTAAAGAAAGAATAAAATGTAATTGTACTAAACATGCTGTATTCTTATTGTCATCTAAAAATGAAAATACTTCCCCTTTGTCATGCAGCCATGTCAGAACCAGAAGGAACAAGTTAGGAAGGCATGAGACCTCTAACTTCTCTTGCACTTCCCTAATCAAAGGTAGGAAGATAAACTGTCAACTTAATGTGTGTGGGTGTTTTGACTATCTGTCTGTATGTAGGTGCACTGTACATGTGCAGTGTCCATGGAAGATGGCATCAGAACCCCCTGGAACTGGAGTTACAGATGGTTGTGAGCCAGGATGGAGTTCTGGAAATGGAACTTTGGTTGTCTGAAAGAGCAGTTAGTATTACTCACCACCATGCCATCTCTCCAGCCCACAACCAACTTTTTGTTTTCACTTCATCTATAAACAAAGGTCCTTTTTCCTCTGTGAAACTTAAAACTCCCCTCAAATAAACATAAATTTTGAGTATTGAAATGTACAATAAATAAGCAGATGAAGTAATACATGTTTGTAATCCTGGTATCAAATATTCAAGATCATCCACAGCTTCAGCAGCAAGTTTGGGGCCACTCTGGGCTATTTAAGACCCTGCCTCAAACCTTCTCTATCAGTGGACTGGGGGAGGGACATGGGAAAAGAAGGGCAGGATTGGAGGGGACGAAGGAAGGGGCTACAGCTGGGATACAAACTGAATAAATTGTAATAAATAAAAATATTTACAAAAATAAAAATAAAATTTTGCCTCAAAATAAATAAATGAATAAATATAAAAAGGACTATTAATAGTATAGCAAATAGGTTATCAGGATAAGAGAGAAGAAATAGCCAGCTGTTAGTAATGGTGTCTAAGTCACAACAGAATTTGCAATACAAAGGATAACAATGAGGCTCAATGAGAAATCAGAGACTTACAGAGCTTCAGGGATTTTAACAGTTTACAGACCTTTTTCAGAATATAAAATCCATGATTCAAATTTCACTTTCACTATTTCTGAAGGGCATGCCAGTCTTAAAAGCTAAAGAAACAACATGAAAAACACAAAAACAAAACAAAACAAAAACAACCTTGTTCAGGGTTCAAAAGTAATTTGTTCAAAGCCCAGGTACGGACAACAATCCTGTCAATGTCCAAAGGTGGGTGCACTTTCCACAGGACTGGCTGAAAGCATCATGCCTGCACCAACACAGAGGCCATCCACTTATGATAGCTATATGGTTGCTGAGGTGTATAGGAAAATAGTTTAAAGGGAAAAAAAAAAACTTTTGAGTTTTGTAGTCCTATTAACACAAAGGACTGCGTGTTACAAAAACAAAACAAACAAAAAAAATAAGCAAAAACAAAAAACAACCAATTTATTATTTAAAAGATTTGTGAATTTTATATTAGACTTACATTTTAGGAGTCCATGAAGATCTCCATTTTATTAGTAACATTAAGATAGAAACGTTTAATAGAGCAAGAAATGAATGATGTAAAGAAGTCATTTTGTTTCCTTCCAAGAGACATAATTTAGGACAGATGTGCAGCTCCTAACTCTAGTCCAAGCTGCTACTGTGGTTCAAGGCATCAGACCTCACTCAGGAGGTGAACATTCGAGTGGCTGTTCCTTCCCAATCCTTTAAGGCAGAACAAGCAGTAATCAAGAACCCACACAATCAGGCATTTTGATCTAAGAAGATGTTCACTAAGCAGTTTCTATGTTGTTTAAAACAACATAGGAGTTTGTCTGTTTTTTGTTGTTATTTTTCAGAGGAGAGAAAACATGCCTGAGATTTTAGAGGTACTTATTTTGACCAGGCTGTGATAGACTGTGAAGTTCATGCCCTTTTCATGCAAGGCAGTGATGAATAGCCTAGAAGAGATTATGTCAATCTTGTTAAATTCGATTGTGGTTTATAGAACTACAAACCTCACATTTTAAGTGGATATGTACTTTAATAAAACAACAGTATTTGGATGCTAAATTTCTGAATACAGAATGCAAACTACCCACAAGGCTACCTATATTGTGCACAATCTATTCACTACACTAAGCTACCCTAAAATATCAACCTTATCCATAGCAGCTATGGAATCTAAATGAATTAACACAGGAGCAAATTCCTTAAAGTGAGATAGCTAGTTCCTTAAAGGGAGACACTATTAGTTCTTAATGTAACGCTCCATTCTTTATAGTAGTAGACACGGTGCAATCACTTTCCCTTCCTCTCTCTCTTCTCTTCCAAGACGCGGTTTTTCTGAGTAGCCCCAGCTGTGCCAGAGCTCACTCTGTAGACCAGCTGACGCCATCTGGATAGCGGCCCACGGCCGGCCTTTGCCGCCCAGTGCTGGGATTAAAGGCGTGCCACCCAACTCACTCTTTTCTTTTATTAATTTAAGCCAAACTACACTGACACAGGTGATGAACCTAACACATGATGCCAAAGTAGCTCTTTTTTTACAATTCTCGATTCTAAGAGAATTATTCTAAGAGAATTATTCTAAGAGAATTATTTATGTGATCCAAAGTCCAGATGACACAAATAATTCTCCACTATATACTTAATTGGCAAGTTCCTAAATTTACTCAAGAATGTGCCACTATGACACATTTTAAATAAGGGAGGTTCATCAATTTTATAATTAAAAAACATAGTATTTATTTTAATAAATGATAAAACATTCAATATCAAGGTCTTTGAGACAAGCTATTTTTCTAAGTTCTCTGGTGTTACTGAATGGTCCTTACCCGTGGGTCACAACCCCTGTGGGTCTTTGGGAAAGACCCTGACATGGGATCACATATCAGATACCCTGCCATTCAAACATTTACATTCTGACTCATATGGGGGCAAAGTTATAGACCTAAAGGAGCAACGAAATAATTCCATGGTTGGGGTCACCACACATAAGGAACTGTATTAAAGGGTCACAGCATCAGGAAGGTTTGAAACCACTGCTACAAGCTATTTTAGGTTCTTCTTAAAAACCATACTGTATTTTGGTATGGCAGCAGTTAGAGATCAACTGTCTGTGATGGGCACTACTCTCCTGAGGTACACACAAGTTCCGTTAAGGTAGTGTATAAATTAAAGATCATAAAAACGTCTTTTCTAAATATAATTTCCTAGTTTCCTATTTGTAGTCTATCTTTAAATTCTAAAGGTGAAGGTGGACAACACATTATCATTGTAATACAAAAATGATAATGAACACGTATAAAGTTTTTCCTCACTTTAAATTGTTCCTTGTTAGGAAAATTTCTTTTCATGAAAGAGTCAATAATAAACAGATAAATCAACAGGTTAGGCTAAACTTCATGAGATTAAAGGTTTTCTGTTTTGTCTAGTTATTTACTTATTTGTTTGTTCATTGCTGTTAATTGAGATGGTTTCATGTTACCTAGGTTGATATAAAACTCCTATGCTCAGTGCCTCAGCTTTCTTAGTGAAGGGATTTGGCATGTATTACCACACTAAATTACACAGTAGTTTTTCATTTCCTACCCTATTTCCTTGCCCTTTTAACTGAGAGAACCACCACCACCTCCACAAAGGAACAGTAAATATAGCCAACTGCAGATTTTAAATCAGCCCTTGCCCCCAACACACATGGGAATCTAACTACTGAATGTGTTAATATCTGGCATCAAGATAAGATTTAAAAAAAAAAAATACTGTATGGGGCTGTAGAGGTGGCTCAGAGCTTAAAAAAGGCCCCGAGGTTTGATTCCCAGCACTCAAATGGCAGCTTTCAGCCACCTGAGAACTCCAGTTCCAGGGGATTTAATGCCCTCTTCTGGCTTCATCAGGTACTTCACACATATGGTGCACAAATATACATGGAGGCAAAATACCTGTACACATAAAATAAAATCAGATCTTAGAGAGAGATTCTGATATATGTTAACATTCTCATGATCATATTAATATTACAAACAAACTCTGGAAAACTATTTCTAGAGGCATTTCCTAAAAATTAAATTTTGGGGGCTGGAGAGATGGCTCAGAGGTTAAGAGCAGTGACTGCTCTTCCAGAGGTCCTGAGTTCAATTCCCAGCAACCTCATGGTGGCTCATAACCATCTGTAATAAATCTGGTGCCCTCTTCTGGAGTACAGGCACATATGCAGGCAGAACACTGTACATACAATAAATAAATCTTTTAAAAAAATTAAATTTTGATGATGTCTTTGGGCAAGATGTGGTCATTATGCTAGAGACTATAAAAAGAGTTCCTAATGAAAACCTCCAGTGGAAACTGAATGAGAAGCAGACTGCTAGCTAGTGCTTAATGAACACAGAAAGGTGGTTGTGTATGCACATCCAATGTTCTTCAGGCAGGTATGAACAGACCAGAAACTGAGGGATGAATTGTCACAGGACAATTCCTATTCAGTTCATTTGCTTTTGACTTTTCCAATTGAAAGCACAATGGAAAATTACAGAAAAATTTTAAGACACACTATATATACACAGCAGCTATGTGTATTACTTTAAAACAAATGTCAATATATTCTCACTGAGGCCTGTAAATTGTTTTTATTCACTAACATACATTACAGATTTCATCATAGTATTTCTGGCAGATATTTCACCATTTTTTATTGTCACTTATGTGGCTTTCAGTTTCTTGCTTTAAGGATGGTACTACAACCCCATTACTGATTCCTATGGATCAGCAACTACAGAATGACTGGCTGTAAGTGAGTATTCTGAAATCTGGTGGTGGGGGCATTAGAAAGACCCCGTCAACTCACACTGCCTTTAGCTCTGTATCGGGGTCCATATTTCACTGCACCCTTGCCAGCATATCATTATCAACTGTATCATTAGACGTTTTCCACTGATTGGTACGTCTACACTGTACTGGTTGTGGCTTCAACCTGCATCTGTAATTAAGTTTTCGTTGTAACTGATGGCACTGCTACTTCAGCAAGAAACCATATGAAGTGTAAGTCAATGGTTCAAGGCTAAAAAAAAAAAAATAAAGCAAAATTCTTAATAAAATTAATCTAATAATGATGATGTTACTGTGCTGCACGGCAATCAGGCATTGATGGCAAGCAGTCCATGGTAAATGACTACTGTTATTTACAGTGCCAGACCAAGCATTCTTAGGTTGTGGGAAAAGTTAAACCAAGCAGAGCGTCAAACTTTCTTTAAGCCCTATGAGGATCATTTAGTCTGAAGCCAGATGTGTGATCCAGAAAGCACATCACATTCCTCAGCACCATGCACCCTTCATAACTGTGCACCAAAAAGGCAAGCATTGTCCAGTAAGTTGGGTGAGGATAAGCCAGCACTTTCCTAACAGAGGAAGTGGTACTGTGTAGTCCGAAAAGAGCTGACCAAAGAGAATGCCACCAAACCCTCTCAGCTCTTCTTTACAGTTCTCCTCAGGCTATGGATCCAGCCTTACAGTGAGAACTCTCAGGAACTTATTTCCATCCAGAAAATGAAAGGGAAGTACATTTACCTTCAGTTTTCCCAGCCAGCCTGCCTAATGGAGAAGTTGGGAACAGGACTAAAAGACCTTCCCTCTACCTAAGACCTTCTCTCCAACACTATCTGAATCTCCAGGAATTACATTTATTCTCTGAATCTGTTAAGCATGCAATCCTGAGAGATTAAAGAGAGGTGAAAGTGGGGTGAGAAGGGATAACATTACCCCACAGTCCAGTGTGAAGATTAGTCCACTTAGCTTTACACTGTGAGAAGCATGCAGAAGGCAGGAACAATGGTTCCTGCCAAGAGGGTAAGGGAGAAGCAAAGTAGTAAAGTCATCTGGACTGCTTCAAGAAGGCACGGTCAGACGACTTCAGAGCAACAGAGAGGAAGCCAAGCCCATGGCGATAAAAATCGTCTCTATAGATGATGGGCGGCTACAAATCACACATATGTAGACCGTGTTATTTAACCTTCACAACATACTGTAGTGAAATTGAGACTCGGAGATGTGAGGTAACTTACCCAAGGTCACATAGGTAGTAAGTGGCAGAGCCGGGACTGGAACCCAGGTCTTCTTATTCCTCCTGTGCATTCCCAGCTCCCCTAGAGCTGAAGCAGGGGCAAAAAGGGAGGTGGAAGTAATTTGCCCATGACCAGCCCTGCCCGCCCTTCTTTCTGAGGCTGAGCAGAGCAGACATTTCATTCTCTTTCTGCGACCCTTTCCACCAATCCTTTCAAGACAGAGCACAGAGAATCTGAAAATGTTCACCAACCTTGGACTCAAGAATGGATTAAAAGGTGATGTCCAAAGTTATATCTGGCTAGATTTTGCCATTTAGGTAAAACTCACTGGAATCTCAAAGCATAACAATTCTCACTTTAGAAAACAGAACTTTATTTTTTACAATTGAAATTATTTAAAGCAGTTTGCTCAACCTGTAGGCAGGTTCAGTTACACCTTTTAAGTTACATTACAAGAATGATTCTGAAAACTGATGAAGTGCCAAGATACCAAGCTACTAATAGTATTCTAAGATGTGAGACTACTTTTCACCAATTTAATCATCTTAACTAGGTTAATATCATCTTAACTAGATTAATGTCATCACTTAAATTTTAAATTATAATCATTAGAATAAAATGTCCATGCACTGTTTTTTTCATACCCCACATACTCAACAGAAACATGTATGCATTATTATTCTGATCAGTTCTAAAATACTTTTAGTGCTACCTTTTAGAATTAAATTTCAATAGTAAAATTTAGACTTTCTAGTATCTAGCTTGGAAAATAATGCTTTAACTTTTCTTAAGGAAATACAGTTTAGTTTCTTATCTTATTTGTATCTGTAACCAAACATGAACAAATTCAATGAGAAATTTTATTTCCTTTTCTAATGTCCTAAGATTATAAGGATTCAATTTAAATTGCCTCTGCCTGTAGCCACCTTTTCATCATTCCTGGACCTTTTTGCAGTTAAGTCTTCACACATTTCAGACCCTGGTAAGTCTTAATGAGAATAAGCAGGGTCAAGTGCAAAGTAAGCATTTATACAGATGAGAGCACCAAGGTATTCCTGCACCAAACAATACTCCTTTAATCAGACATCAATTGAATCACCGTCCTATCCCAGTTGGAAAGTATCCACCCTAATAGTTAATCACTTGATAGCTTCAAAATGAAAAGAATAACAAAGGGGACAATACAGGGAAAAAAGCTTGAATAAGGAGGAAGAGAGAGACAGAGAAGAGGTACATAAATGAGGGGGAGTTACCTAAAAGATATAAAAAACGTAAAGTATTAATACCCTTGAGATATTGATGTTTCTTTACGACTTTTTTCATATCTTAAAATATGAATCTTCTGATCATATCAGAAAAGTACATTTCTGTACTTTTTATGTATTATTGAAAACTTTATATATCTACGTCTTCCAAGATAAATGCTTATTATGCTGTCCTAAGTCATTCATTAAGTAGTACCAAAAACAATTACCAAAAACTAAAGAGATAATATGATCACAATGGTTACAGTTTGAACCATACAGAACTAAACTAACTTCTCATGTCATGTTTTCTGTAATAAGCTCTTTGTAAATCATGACCCAAAGGATTGACCCTAACAGCCTAATCAAACCATCTGAGAAAGTGTATTTATTCATAATGTATTTATTCATGCCAGGAAATGATTATCAAAAAAAAATCAGAGTCTTAGAAAAAACTTCCACAGTTACTTTCTCCACACTATCCCAAACACATGGCGTGCATTTGCAAAGCTGTAGTCTTGAGCCATGCTAGCAATGTTACCAGACTGTGCCATTTCAGTCTTACCAGCATATACCAGGTAGCTACTAGAAGAAAGTATCTCCTACATTACATTAATAACAAATCTATTTTCCAAAAAAAATTACAGTCTTTCACACAAAAAGAACACAGTCATTGGTAAAAACGGTCATATGGAGCTATGTTTAGCTCTGTATCGATGCAGCAGTCTTTGATAATGCAACTATATTAATTACTCAATAAGTGCTGACCACCTTCCACTGTGTGAGTACCAACTCAAGTTTTCATACGAATGTAGAAATCTGATGCTGTCATCTTTAGGGGAGACAGCACTTAGAGTAGACAATCACTGATTGTATTGCTCCTTTTATTTCTACTAGCTTTATCCAATTGTCAATTATCACCTCCTTTTTTAGTATCTGGAAAGATAGGTATTTTTTAAAAGCAGAATACCCTTCTACTTCCAACACATCTTATAAATAAACTGTGAAATTAGACTCCACATCGTGCATTCATCTGACTTAAGCAATGGTACTAGGAAAATAAAAACAAGAGATTCTGAGAAAAGGACAAGAGTTTCCTTTCTAGGAGGCTTAAAGTAATAACTTCTAATGAATAAAAATTATGATATGTGAAGCCTTGGAAGAAAACACACTATGCTATAGTAAATGGGAGCAGCAGCTCTGCTGTCTAGCATCCCTCCCTCCATTTAGAAATGCCCAGTTGAACTAACTGCTTCAGATGCTTTTCTATTTAGTAAGCAATGGCAGCTTAACAAAAGTATAACATCAGCTTTTATCTTAAGCTAGATTATTAGAGAAAAAAGAGAGATGAAAATACCTTACTTATAGAAAATATAAATATTGTGGACTCTTAGGTCACCTTATCAGAAAAAAAGCCTTATTAGGAATGTTACAATAGGAATCCACTCAAGGAGAAGTTTCTTAAAGTTAATATATAAAAACTTGCAGAATAAAATAAAATCATAAACGAGTTCTGAATTATATAGAAAATAAATCATCTTTAGGTAATAAAATCCAATTATTAAAAACATAAGGACATAAAACACCACACAGTTCTAGAAGTATTTTTAGTACTGTGTTTGTAGAAGGTAAAAATCTTAGGATGCTGGAAGAAACTGGCTCTATAGGTTTAGACACCATAATATTATTATTATATTATATTTAGTTATTATTATTATATTAGTATTATTGTTGTTGCTATTTGGTTTTTCGGGACAGGGTTTCTCTTTGTAGCCTTGGCTGTCCTGGACTCACTTTGTAGACCAGGTTGGCCTCAAACTCACAGAGATCTGCCTACCTCTGCCTCCCAAGTGCTGGAATTAGACGTGTACCACTGCACCCAGTTAGACACCATATTTTTAAACATCTGGAAAATCATACCTTATACTTTAAAGATGAATCTTTCCCAAACTTAAAAGCAAGCTAGGGAAAGAGTTATGCTGTACAGGATCTCACGAAAGAGGAACTGAAGAGCTCCATGAGCATGTGAGTCCATGAAGCTCTGTATATTAGCTCTGGCTCTTGGTAGACCTAAAGTGCTTATTAATTTGATATCAAATCCAGGAAGCTCTGTAATAAAATCATACTTGACTATATTAAATCACATTTTCCAAATTTGTTTAAGTATTCATGTTCCCAGAACACACTTGAGAAAACTAGATTGTTCAGACATGAAACACAAAGACAATGACTTCTGAGACTACTGTAAGCTGCGTAACTAGAACCTCTCCATTGCGCTACACTCAACAGATCATAAAAGGCTCCTGGCAGTTAAATGTTACTCACTGTTGTAGCACTTCCTTTTGGGGCTCTTAGCCAATGACAGGCCCCTAAGGGACTCATTTCAAGCCAGTATGTAAGTAAACTCTTGCCAGCAGTTTCCAGGTTTAATGGAACTGGAAATTTTGCAGCACCAAATAGTTTCTCTCAAGAAATTAGAACAAGCCCACTCTACTAGAGATATGATAATAAAACCTACTATATATGATTTTATAGTAAGTAGTATTGGTCTAGTAAGGTATAGGAAATTAAGTTGCAAAAAAAAATCAGTCTATCAGAGGATTAAAAAAATTTAACATACAAACTAAAGACTGTAGGAAACAGAATAAAAACAAGGATGGCTGAAAATATGTAAGAGAATACAAATAACTATGTAAGATTTTAAAAGAAATGGATTACTCATAACTCACTATAGTATAAAATCAAGTATGTACCTTGTGTGTACTGTTCAATATTGTCAATGTTCATCAACGTCATTAAGGACAGAAAGCTGCACTGAAGGAATTCCAATGAAAAGAAAGTAAGCCTACAGCAGACAATGAGCAACAATACTGTTTGCTATCACAGATGCAGAAGAAATGGCCCCAAAATTCTCCAGAAACCTAACTCAAGGAAATCACCTCTTCCAACATAGCAGAATCTCTAAAATGAACTGTCATTTAATATTGTTAAGGCACATTCCCAATATGAGGCCAAAATCTTCAGGAACGCAGAAATAAACATAACAAAAATAGCATTTAAATTCATTTATTTTAGCACTTGATTTCCCAGCAATGAGCATATCAGCAAATACACTCTGCATATATTTGCAAAGGAATGGTAGAACTCAGAACAGCAAAATCATGGCTTCAAGGCAGATAGAAAGACAGCATTTACATATAGGACAAGTTTTTCTTCTGAGTCAGGTGTCAGAGGGGCAGGGAGTGTACCTGACAACTCCAGGCCCTTCAGCTGTGGCCCTCACCCAATGTATACCATAAAAGCTTCTTTGCTAGAAAATGTTAAATTTATATTCAGGAAAGAATAAGGAATCATAAATTAGCTCCTTAATTAACCAACATAATATATTCATAAGCCCATACTTTAGGCTGGCATTAGTAAAGGAGAGACTTAAGTGATAACAGATTAATGTAATGTCTCCTAGAATTATTTGGATATGCAAAAAGGTAATTTTATGCTAACCTGATGTATGATATTAATATTTAATTTCAGACATAAATTGCTTTATAAACTCTAATTAAAGTTAGGAACAAATCTGAAGAGCATCATTAAAATAACTTTAAAAGAAGACATCATGGCATGGATAGTCCCTGACATGTTACTTCACCTTGGGAGCTAGCTCACCTTCAGAAAAAAAAAAAAAAAAAAGTAGAGTAATAATACATTCCATACTTCTAGTGATCAAAAAGTCATGTTAGGGTAGTCTGAAAGTATCTGAAAAGCTCTTTAAATACGGCTTGAAGAGACCACAACATATTATATCAAAATTTTGACATGCTTTTTTATAGGTCCTGAAAAATAACATGATTTCAATGATGACCTAAATTATCTCTGTAAAATTCTCTAGCAGAGGCTGGATGGAGGTGATGCATGCTTTTAATCCCAGTGCTCAGGAGGGAAAGGCAGGCACATTTCTGAGTTCAAGGCCAGCCTGGTATACACAGTGAGTTCCAGAATAGTCAAGGCTGCACACAGAAACCCTATCTCAAAATACAAATAAACAAACCAAAAACCAAAGAAACACTCTAGGTGGGTCAAAGCTAAATCTCAAGGTTTTCATAATACTCTATTTAGTTTATCTGTCATGCTGACTTTGAGTTTTAAGAGTTACAAACAGTTTTAGGGTGGTGGATTTGTGATTACAGAGTACAATTATGAGTGAATCAGTCCCCGACCCCGCCGCCATGTCAGCAGCTTTTGTATCTCCAGAAAAGGGCTGAAGTACAGCCCACAACCTCCTATAGGAATCACAGCCAAAGAAGAAATAAAATCACATTACATGTCATAAATGTATGAAAAGAAGCTTAAAGGCCATTTGCAGTTCATCTGTGTAATAATGTGATTATAGCATGCATAATAAGGATTCAATTGCCAGCATCAGAAAAATTAATTAAAAACACTGAAAAGAAACAACACAGATGAAGGTCTGGGTCCATAATTTAAAAGGCTGTTTTATGTTCAAACTAGACATATAGTTTGCTTCTAACTTTATACCACAGAAGAAAATAAACACTGTCCACATAATAAACTTTGGAAGTTTCCCAAAATATGATAAAAACAAAACATACCTTAGTGTCTTCAGTGGTCAAAGCAAATTATGTTCTTAACACTAATACAGGTACTAACTTAAAAGATTTTATCAGAGAGAATGGCAAGTCTACGATCAAACAGGCATCTGGACTAATTACTAATTGGCAAAGCATCACTGTTATATAATTCTAATCTCTTTTGAAGTTAATAACTTCTATAACAACTGTCCTCATTTTATTATCTACTATGATCTTTGATATCCTGTTTAAGTTACATATAGCCTAATTAAATCACTAACATGGCCTTGTTCTTATACATTCAAGGCTTCCTTTTTAACTCATTGTTCTATCTATTCTAACTACTTATCTCCATTCTCAATAAGTAAATCAGTGGTTTCATTGTTCCTTTATGCTTTTTTAAAATATTTTAGTGGACTAACAATAACTTATGACTTTTTATGGATGTCATTTGAATTTGAAAGAGTAACTTTTAAATGTGATTTCCAGAATGTTATCATCATTCGATGATACAATCTTGGGCAAAGTTATTTCAGGTCTAAAACTTCAGATAGGGTCTAATTATGCAACTGAGGGTAGTAGTATAGAGTAAGTCGTTCAGAATGACCTTGAATTTGTGAGCTCCCTGTGTCAGACTCCTGAATGTTGTGATTTTTGCCATATGCCACCTAGGCAAGCTAAATTTTATTGTTTAAGTAGGCAACAAGGCTAGGCACGGTACAACATGTATATACTTCTCCTCCCTATTCAGGATTACTTAAGCCCAGGAGTTCAAGCCAGCCTGGACAGCCTGTCAATACCTCAACTGAAAAAACAGAAAACAAACAAGACAAAAGATGCTATAATGAAATAAATTTTTAAAAATGTATTTTTAAAATTTTCCATTAGTATTTTGTATGTCTGTGTATGTGTGTGGTGTACGCGTGTACACATATATATATATATATATATATACATACAAACACAAAGACACACACACACCTTATATATTTATATATATATGGAGCTCGAAGGTAGTAGAGGCTGCAGTGTTCTACACTTTACACTTTAGTTTTTGGAATGGTCTCTCCCTGAATGTCACTGGCTACAGTGGCTGTCCAGTGAGGCCAGAATTCTCCTTTCTTCTATCCCCATCCCTGGGATATGGATGTGAAACTCTATTCCTGGCTTTTTACATGGGTGGCAGGGAACCCAATTCAGGTCCTCATGCTTGCACAGCAAAGTTTATCCAGTGAGCCATCTCCTCAGCTGCAGAAATAGAATAGATTTTTAATAATAAGTTCATTATTATATTGTCTTCAACAACAATTTTGTCTTTAAATTAAGGTGGAATAAAGAAAAAGAGTTCAAGAAGTAAGAAAAAGACACTGAAGAAAACTTCATCTATCAGAAATAAGTTTCTTATTTTTGTGTACAGGGTGGGTATTTTTGTGGGCTTATATATATACCCATCACAGAAAATACTGACTGAAACCTAGGAGGTATTTGCTGAGTAATTAAATGACCCCACAGAAAGACACAGGGTAGGACGATTAACTACAAAACAGTAAAAATCCATTTGTCATTTTCCAGAATTGCTGCCCAAAACCATGTGCATGTTAAGGTTGAAGAACTAACCATTTTTACAAAAAGCTGACTTTCTGTGTGGAATAACAGCTGAACAGCAATCACTTCCTGATAGAAGCACATGCTGTGAACACTTTTAAGAGAAAGCTTGGATACCAGCATTCTCCAAAACATCTCTTGGGACATAAAAGTCTCGCAGGATCTAAGTCTTGAAGGCATTTGAAAACTCTGGGCACAGCAGTGCCCCAAATATGAAGGAGGTTTACAGAAAGCTCCAGACAACTCCAGAAAAATGGACGGTGAATCTGTACAACAGCCTACTATTTCACAGGGTTTCCAAAGTGCCTATGGCATCTTTATTCTGGTTTTCTCTTATTAGTTTTGGAGTTCAAAGGAATCAATTAGGAAGGAGCCTGCAGGGAACACCACTAACAAATTTCTTTGCTAATGTTTTCTCATAGAATAAATAGGATTAAAAATATAATTGGGTTTTTCCATGTATATTTCCATAATGTATTGACTACTTAGCTGCATAACGTTTCAATACCACACACATGTACACACTGGCATACAACATAAAAACACAAAATTTAAAAAATATTTTGTATTTATTTTATCTTAGTATTTTTGTTGGTTTTGTATAGGGGACATTATTGAGTCTCAAAGAAAGGAGAATACTGAGGGGAGGGGAAAGGAATGAGAGCATTTATATAGTTCAAAATGAACTGTAAATGTCACATTATACACGATAAATAGAAAGTTCATTACAAGATAGTTCTTAAAATAAAAATTATTTTATCTTATTATTATTTTTAGATGCCTGTTTTTCTAAGGAGAGAGAGAGAAACGGTATGAATTTAGGTGGGAAGAGAAGTGAGGAGATCTAGGAGGAGCTGAAGGAGGGAAACCGTAATCAGAATATACTTTATAGGAAAAAAAATCCATTTTCAATTAAAAAAAATCTTATTTTCAATAAGAAAAAAAAGCAACTTTTTACAGTATTAAAAAGAGCAGGGTAAAATCTAGTTGCAATAACAAAAGTTCAAGGTTAACACAAGATGTTTAATAAATCCATTTCAAAGAAATAAAGTATTAAGTCAAAATCAGAGCATATATCAAGTATTTAAAGTATCATCCATGAATGTGTTCTAGAAATAAAAAGGTGGGCATATCCAGAATGGCAAGGAAAGTAAATAAATATTCAGCCTACCAACACATGTAAATAATCCCTAAACCTCATGATAAAAACATTAACACTTAAATTTAAAGCATTAACTTTTATTTTCATTTTCCATACAACCGACTCTTATATTAGTTTTTATGTCCTTAATATTTCATGCTTTTTACTTGTTGATTTATCCTTACAGCTCTGAGAAGCAGTACAAGCAACTGGTTTTTATAAAGGCATTTTTGGTTTATATGCAAGCTATTTTTGATTGTTCTGCACTTTACTGGAAAATTACTTTTGCTAAATGATCACTGGTATTTTTGGAAAACTTAAGAGGCAATTTCCAGTATCTTGCACCAATAACAAACATGAACCTTAATCAAACAAGCATACTATTTCTCATAAAAATACACATATATGTAGTGCAAGAACATAAAAGCTCACTAATCCACAGTATAAATGAATAGCTGTGCTAAGGCCTCTAAGCAGATTCCCTCCACTTCCGTCCTTTAGATCTGTAGAGTCAAGTCAACTAGGGCTGCCTTCCTATTGGCACAGTGGATGTTTTGCTTTGTAGAGCTTTGACTTAACCTTCAGACAGTCCCAAGGTATAGAAAGAAATGTGCTCATGGACTGCACCGCAAATACTCTCAGAAGCTAGGAATTCTACCTTGATTCTACATCACAGGTACCGACATCTGCGTAGATTGTATTGCTGCAGTGGCTTTTTATGTATGTACCTATGTACACATAGATATTGTTTAAATGGAGACAGAAGAGAAATGTTAAGCTGGTGGCATCTATATTTCAAGGAGATGTTTCTCTCTAGCAAGTACTCTTGCATACAGAAGAATAGCTCATCTTTTCCTCAGCAATGATGCCTATAGCCCAAACTGTTACATTAATTTATGTAAAATCTGCACATGTAAGAATGGCAACACCTCCAGAAGATGTAGTGATTTCATCCTACTCCTGCAAAACAGTTTAGGTGTCTTATTCAAGCTTAAGAATGTATGAAAGTAAAGCCCAAATGAATATTCAATAGAATGTATTGTGGCTATGAATACAGTCACTGAATCAGCTATGACATCTGACTCATCCAGCTATGTGTACACAAACAAAAATCATGGGAAGGGCCATGAGGGCTGTTAAGGTAGAACAGTGAAAGCACTGACTATAGCATTTCAGGACTACACACCTCTAAATGGAGTTCCAGGGAGGAAAAACAAATGTCATTAGGTATGACTGCCCTAGCAGAGCAAAAAGATACAAAGAAAATTAAATATTTCTTTTAGGAGAAGAGTAAAATTGATACCTCACTGATATTTCTAAAAATATAAAAACTCAACTGCATTATAAGTTCTACTTTGAAGGCAGCATAAGAGTGTACACCAGCAACCTGGCTCTAACAGGCAGGGAACTGGTTATGGTCACTCTTGGCTATATGGTGAGCACAGCCTGGGCTACATGAACACCTACCTTGTTTCATGTAAGCTTCTACATAACATATACTTTATACATTAAAACATGACTTCCACCTTGACACTGAGTGTTATGAATAAAAACAACTAGGAACATGTGAAAATAGCTGGATATAATTCAACTTCTAGAAATACAGATTCAGTAACTAAATCACTCTTAATATTAATATCAGGTTAGAAAGTATTAACAAAAAAAAGGGGAGGGAATGAAAACAGCCATCACATGAGATCATGACGAGTAAAATTATGTGAAACCAAGCTTTTATAAGAAAGGAAAAATATAATTTAGATAATGATAGTATCTCAGTCTTTTAGAAAAAAACTCTGAAACTTCAGAAAATGAGGCTGAAGAAAGTGCCCTCTTAATTAAACCTATGTATCAACAGGAAATCATACTGTAAGGAAAAATGATAAATTACCTTACAAAATGAGTTTTTCTTGAATAAAAAGGCAACAATATCCATGCCTCTAAATTTGAATCTTGCAATTGAGTTTTGTGTTCTTGCTTTATTTATACTGGAGAAAAGACATGACAGAAAAACTTTAAAGCACCAAACTTAAAAGCAGCTCATGAAAAGACAATGCAGAGCTCCAAAGATGAGGACCTCTTGGCAGGTTAGTATCTCTGTTATATTTTGACCCTTTATGGAAACTGTGACAAATTAATGAAAATAAAATTGTAGGATACCACTTCTCTAATGACTCTTTGTACTTACATGTGGATGATAATTCCTGCATAAAGTCAAGGAGGTCCTATAAAACATGGACTCTATGAGGCCAGAGAAATTCTAACTTACCAGATCAAAGTTACTACGTAGGTTGGACAAAAAACTTGTAATAAAACTCATCAAGTAATTACTATGCTGAGATATTGAGTTACTCTGCACCTATAAATATGTGTAAAGATATGCATGTGGTAAACAATGTACAAAACTATATATGATTTAAAGTGCTTTTCTTAATTGTATAGGTACCTAAACTAATTAACAAAACATGTATCCCATGAAATTGAAATCTGACAACTTTGGGGCATAACTTAGTGAAATTTAAAGTAACAATTTGAAAAAGAAAATGTGCACAAAACCTAATTGTACACATACAAATGTTGGTCAGACATGTAAACAAGGGTACCTAGTTCCAAAGCATGATATAATAACACATTATACACTGAAGTAAATTGAAATGCATTTATTTTTAGTTCCAATAAAGTTGCAATCTGTAGTTGGAGCAGCCACTTTCACAGAAACTTAGTATTTTTCACTTGCAAGTTTTGTATGACTACGCCTAATTTTTTAGAGCTATTTATTTTCTTCAGAGTAGCCTTTGTACAGAATTTGGATCACGTACCCACGCCTCTGTCTGAACGGGCTTGATATTGCTAAGAAGCACCTCTTCATAGTTTCCGTAGTCCGTGAACTTAACGACCGCTGTCATACCCGAAGAATGCAGGGCTTCAACTTCTGCTCTGTAAAACTGAGGAAGCAAAAGAAGTTTGAAACAGGATACCTGTGCTCCCTGAAAAAGGCAGTGTCTAGGTAACAAAGTTTTTGTTCTCCATATCCTCTTAAGGTTGATTATCCAAGTATATACCAGGAAAGAGTTGGTTCTTAAATAATATATTCTAGTAGTACATCTCATACAAGTTAATCCCTGTTAATCCCTGATGTTTCCTTCTTGTGCCTGGGTGCTAATAAATTTAAAACACCATGCTGGGACGTTAACCATCCTTCCTCTCTTCCCTCCTCTTTTGTTTTTAGACCCACTATTGTGTTCAAAGTTGTTCTGAGTATGTGTTTTAATTATAAGCTTCTTTTTTTTCTAAGTGATTTTTTTAAGATTTACTTATTTATGAGTATATGAGTATTCTAGTATTCTATCTGCCGAGAAGAGGGAATCAGTTCACATTATAGATGGTTGTGAGCTACCATGTGGTTGCAGGGAATTGAACTCATGACATTTGGAAGAATAGACAGTGCTCTTAACGACTGAGCCATCTCTCCAGCCTAATATCAAAATTGCCTTAGTTCACATAAATTCAATAGTTATCCTGTATCCTAGGAAAATAAATAAGTCAATACCTTCTTAGGAACTTATAGTTTAATCTTTAGCTCTTGTGATTCTGTAGGGTAACTGAGAGAGTACAGTATTACCTAGTCTGGTTTTTACCTTTAACTCTCCAGAACACAACCCTGACATAGGGTGGGTTTTAAAAAGGCTTATAAGAAACCTAGCACCAAATGGATAACCTAGCACATGGATAACCTTTATTAAGCTATAGATACTCTTAAAAAAGAGTATCTATCGAAGAAGAATTATATAAACATTAAAATATACTTGGTGATCATCTCCAAAACGTAATTATAGTAAAATTAAGGTATGGTTTCCTAATGTTTCCTAAGTTTTAGCCCATTTCTTTTCTTAAATTTCTATATTTGCTTTTATCTAAAAAAACCTGAAACTTGTCTATTCTTGACAAAACATTTAAAACATGCTTCTTAAGACAGGTGGCTTTAGGACATAACTGGTGGCATCTATTCATGGAGTGAACAGTGTTGATCTTTAATACTTAAGAGTATAATCTAGATTCCAAAGGCACCCATCCACCTGAAGTATACATGCCAGTGAAAATGAAAGTGATCACCTTAAAAGATTTTCTAGTTGATCTTGTGTGATAGCTCAAAAGGTTTTGAATATCAAGATAGTCTGGACTGTTATTATAAATATATTCAACACAGGCAACAAATTAATTCAGCACATTGGGGTTTTTTTCTATATTCTTAATCAGTTTTCATTTTAATAAAGGGCCTTTTAAGTATAGGCTGTCACAATGACAAATAACTATAATGTTTCATTGAAAAGATATGTTGTATTTGATCCTGCACACTGATTTTTTTAGACAATTATAGTTAATATTAAAGTTTTATTAAAAGTGTGCTAAGTTCTGGAAGGCATATGGGTATAAGCATACACAGCCAGAACTAACCAAATTACATATCCTCAACTTTGTGCTTAGCAACTACTGTGTTATGGTTTGTTTAATCCTCAATATTTGCTTAAGGAACTCGTCTGCCAATTCCAATTATTAGAACACTGATCAGTTCTTTTCTATTGCTCCATCTACCTCTGGCTGATCATGCATATCCAAACCTTTCTGTCTTTTGTCAGTAGACAGAATACCAAGGAGAGATCCTTTCCCATGAAAAAGGTGGTTTTAGGCTTACCACCAGTAGGTTGATGGAGTGTTGCTATCATTACTTGAGGCATAACTCTGATAGGATTTCAATGAAGGCCTGCATTCATTTACCAGATTTTTCGAACATGGTTAAATTTCAACTCCAATCTCTTATTTCTCTAGCTCTTGTATATATCACTCATAACACTTTATATCACGCAATATAAAAAGCCCTACCTAACCTCTCACACAACTGTCTGACCTTGTAGCATTTTTCTCAGGTCTACAATGTAAACTTCATAAATAATGACGTACAACCTTTCCCTGGCCTCTGAATGAAGAAGAAGTAGCTAAATGTAAAAAAATTTCTCACTATTCAGATCAAGAATTTTCTTCTGGCCTCCATGAGCAAAAGGCATGAACATGTTCACAACCATCTGTAACTTCAGTTCCAGGAAATTTGATGCTCTCTTCTAACCTCTGTGGGCACCAGGAATATACATGGTGCACATACAGACATGCAGGCAAAACACTCATACACACAAAATAAAATGACTGGCTTTTTTTTCAAATAAAATATCTTGTAGTAAATTTAACCAATGAAGTGAAAGTCTTACACAGTGAAAACCTTAAAATTCTGAAAAAAAGAAAATAAAGATGATACCAGAAACTGGAAAGAATTCCCATGCTCATGGATTGGAAAGATTAATACTGTAAAATTAGCTATCCTGCTGAAAATAATATTGTGGTGCTAAATAAATGCAGTATTAAACCAACTTCTAAACTGTTAAATTCATAGATCAACGTAAGAAGCATCTATCTTAGCAGATGGTGATTAACACAGCAATCCACAACTAGCTAAGGTTCAAAGAATAAGAGACTGTAGAATGCCAAGCCTAAAGGCAGCACAAATACTACAACTGGCCTCCCAAGCTGCAGGGAGGAGAAAAAGCCTAAGGCAGTGGATGACTCAGGAAAATATTATTTTCTGGACACAGCAGGGCAGCATATGAACTCACAGCAGTTGTGACAGCCTGTACAAAACCTGTACAAGCCAAAGCCACACCAAATCCCAGCAAGAAAAAATAAGCTGGGTACACATTCCCACCAAGCCTTGAAGCTATGGGTACAGTCTTTAAAAGATTTAAATTATGCTTCAAAATGGAGGCATGGACCTAAGCAGAGTTCTCAAAAGATGAAAAACAAACAGCCAAGAAATATTTTTTAAAACATTCCATATCCTTAACTACCAGGGACATGAAAATTAAAACTACTTTCATTTTATTCCAATCAGAATGGGTAAGGTTCAAAAAACAAACGATAATACGCGCTGGTGTGGATACAGGAAGAGACTCAGCGCTGGTCGGAGTAAAGACTGGCGCAGCAACTATAAAAATCAGTGCAGAGGCTCATCAAACTCTAAAAAGAGACCTTCCACAGGATCCAGCTGTATCGCTTTTGGAAATACATTGACAGGACTCTAGGGCCTATGTTCACCAAAGCTTTATCTATTACAGTTTGGAAGAACAGCCTATATGTCTATCAACTTATAAATGGATAATGAAAATGTGTTATTGTAATACAATGACATATTACTCAGCTATTGAGAAAAACACAATTATTAAATTCACAAGTAAATGGAGGCAAACCAGACTGAGAAAGACAAATGTCATGTTTTCTCTCATCTGTGAATATCAGCTTGAATCATCAGGTATGCATGCTTCATTTGGAGTACCCAAGGTCAAGAAATTAGTAAGGGCTGATAGGTTGGAAGGGAGGGAGCTGGAAGGAAAGATAAAACAAGGATAATGGAATAACAGGAATAGTTAAAACGGGGGTTAGAATGGGAGAGCAGGGGGCAGGGTCAAGGAAGAAATAAGAGATAAATAATAGTAATGACCTTTAAAAAATCATATGGAAACCATGCTACTACACATTAGAAGTTTCATAACACACACATACAAGAGGGGGTACGGAGGAGTTTAAAACAGTTAGCCTATAAGCCATTCACAAACTAACAAAAGCCTATGCCAAGATCACCTCTTTTGGTACTGCTGGCGAGTGTGTTCCCACAGACTTGCAGCATTACAGGTTATTTCCAATGGCACTGGTTACCCTACAGAACTTGATGCTAAAACTCTACCGCTGAAGAGAGTACACACATAAGCGGCAGCGCATGGAGATATCAAGCTGGTTCTAACCTGGAAGCCTGATTCCCACTAGCTTTCACAGTTCTGAGAGGCACTGTGCACACTACTAAAGGAGAAAAGTAAGCAACAAGCCGGCATGGACAGGGGAAGGCACAGAGTCCTGCCTCTGGCTGAGAACTACTGGCCGTGGATAGTTGCTGGAAAGGGAGAGTCGGTTTTCTTTAACAGTGTACCCCATGGGAAGTTAATCATGCTACAGCCAAAGACTCCACATCTAAGACTATATGGGCAACACAAATTGGACTCGATGGGTATAATACATTTTCAAATAAAAAACTTAAAAACAGGACACAACATTGGGTAGATAGGGAACAAGTAGTGGATCTGGGCAGAGTTAGGAAAGGTGGAAAATATAATCAAAACACACTGCACAAAATTCTCAATGAACTAATAAAATTTAAAAACAAACAACATTCTAGGTTCTCCTCCCTTTCTGTGCTCAACCAGGCTCCTAGCTCTCAAAAGATTCTCATCACTCTACTTATTTTTGCCTTTCCTTCCCCACCATTGCTTTTTTCTTTCCCTTTTAGCCAACTAATAATTACTAATGTATTTATTACAAGGTAAAAAACTAGATTATATGCATTTCTCTTTTTTTACAGGATGAATATATATACGTATATATTCTCTTTAAATAAAAATTCACATAACTTTGTACCACTAAAATGATTTCCTCCATTTAGGAATGAGTAAAATTTACAAGAAAGTAAACATCTATAACTTAGAAAATAAATGAAATATGGCTGAAATAAGTTGAATCACTTCTAACATGGTTCTCATACATAAGCTAAAACAAATTCTGCCTAAGCAATAACAAAAGATATTAAAGATTTTTTTCTTTATGAATTACATACCTATAAATCTTCTTACAGACTCAAAACAAGCACAATTAGAGAATAAAACACAGAGGTCCTGTCTAGAGTCCCACAAGAACATCACATAGCATGCAGCAGTGTTTTTGCAACATTCATACCTTGTTGTCTTCCCAATAAAGTGCAAAACATTCATCTCCAGGTTTCCACATCTTTGCATACTCCACAGGAATAGATGACTCCATCACCTTTTCAGGCTTAATTGGCCCAGATCTTCTTTTGGGACCACTATTATAAAATATTTTATCCTCATAGGGTCCAGCTGTGACAGGTCCTGCTGGCTTAATTGGTCCTACTCGTCTTCCTTTTAGTGGCATATCTGTCTCTCCATTTGGAACACCAACAAAACTATTACTTCGGACAGGATTGTGGTAATCAGTATTTACACTAAAATGTTTTTCAATTTTTAGACCACTAAAAGCTTCATTATTCATTGTCCGTGATTTCCTGTCATAAAAATGATCAGGATTACCTGTTTGGTTTTCTCTTTTCCCACGTTTTTGATTATTATAATCTATAAATTCTTGAGGAAGTGGGTTTTCTTTTGACTCTGCATACAGTGGCCCTCTTCCTGATCTGTTTTGCATAGAGTTCTCTCTTTTTTTAAGAGCGGCATCATTGTGCTGAGAACTTAGCGGGTGTGAAGCATCTTTAGCTCTGTCGTATCTAGAACACAGCCTGTCACACTTGATCCTCTCTTCTGCCCATGCTTCAGAGCCGGAAGAACCACCAGGTCTTTCAGAGCCTCTATTTCGAGAGGGTGCACTGCTTTCTAAAGCTGACTTCGAAATGGGGATGTCTTTTTGAAAACGAGGAGGTTTCTCATTTCTTGGTTGCCTGGTATCATTTCGAGGAAGATGTCTTGATTGATTGCTATCTTTTATCCCATTTTGCTCAGTATTGGACACTCTGTGCTGTCCTTGATGAAGGTACTGTGGCTGTGACTTAGGTTCTAAAAGGCAGAAGTATATCATGTATATTAGAATGAGGACAGCATTGATAGCTACATACTTTTAAAATGCCTTAAATTATTATATCAGCAGAAGATTACAATTTAACATCTCCTATCTTCATATCTTGTTACCTTACTTCTCAGCTTCTTCTGAGTTCTAGTTATCTATCATAAAGTTTTCTTGGTTAGCATATTAGAAAAGTAAAGTGGTGTGATGTGAATCAAGATAAAAGTAGATTAGCAGATGCAAATTTATTCTATGCCAAGTGAGATATACATGCTCTTTTCTACTGTTTCACAAAAATACCGAGAGTATTACCAAATGTAATGATTTGTTTTTGATGAGTGTTTTGGTTTTTTTCTGTTCATTTGTTTTGACATAAAACACTGTTAAGATACAGGTCCTGTACATTTCCTAAGATCACCACATGCCCAAAGAAGGATACTAATGACATTTGGTTGACCTATTTCCTGCATTGCAAGAAAACTACCCTCATTGTTCTCCAGATAGTAAACACCAATTTAATATGTTTCTACATGTTTCCAATACTCACTAGAAGCAAAAGAATTGTCAAATAAATTGCTTAAGTCAACAAGAATAAAGAAGATGTTCAAAAGTTCTAAAGTCACAGACTATAAATCAAGATTCAAAATGGCAAGACAAACAAACAAAGAAAACTCATCAAAGCAGATCCACTGGACTTGACATTTAAAGTAAAGTGAATTATTTTCTAGGTAAGTTCCTACATGCATGCTAATTATCTATTAATTACGACAAAAAGAAATATCCAAGGCTTCAAATGCCTGCCAACTAGATTTATGAGAAACTTTCACCAACAGTATCTATCTTATAAACATACTCAAATGTCTTATTTTAACACATTCAATTTAGAAGTCTTCTTAAATTTTTTTATTTATGTATATGGGAGGTTGTAAATGTAAATACACACACATTATATATCTCATGGATGTGTGCACAGTCCAGATCCCCTAGAGCTAGAATTATAAGCAGATGTGAGCCATATGATAGGAGCACTGGGAAGTAATCTTGGGTGTTTTGAAAAGCAGCAAGGACTCAACTGCTGAGTCATCTCTCCAGCCCTTAAGCTGCACTGGAAACTCTGCTACATTATGTTTTGTCCAGGGATAAAGATGTAGGGAGACAGAATACTGTGACACACAGGACGAGCATGCTCAATAAAAACCAAAGCAGCAGTGTACTCTGCTGACTTCTCTGGATGTACCACCAAAGCACTCTTCTCATATTACCATACACAGAAACGTATGTCTGCATAATTAACAAAGCAGGGGACAGGTCCTTATAAAGTAAACTCAGGAAAATTTTGTTGCCAAAATAAATCAAATATAGTTTGTTCGCCATGAGCTAGATATGAAAATATATTTGGGAATAAGCTTTTAAAGTTTGCTGTGTTTAGGAATTTTTTCCCCTTAAACTGTTTTAGTCAGGGTCACTGTTATCTATAATGGTAAAAAGACATTAGAAAAAAAGGTTACAATGAGAGTAACTTAGTGCCCTGAGTTATACAACTAGACTTGAGAGCTGTGAGATGAGTTGATCTCAGCTCTGAAAGAAAAACCAAGAGAAGCAAAACCTTCTAGTCTCCAATTTGGGTTAAGAGGGTATATATCTTTAGTTCATGGAAAACAGTATTAGTAGAAAATACTAAAATTTTTTTTAATCTTTAAAAAATCCAGTCTTAAAAAAAAAACATTCTAGATGTTTTCATCACTGTTCTTATAAGCACTTAACAGTTTAATTTGTTTACTCCATCACACCAGTGTTCTGGAAATATGCACAAGAAATTCCAAGGTAGTTTATCTTTTTTAAAAAAAATATACAAGCTTCAAAAACTGCACAGTAAAAAGGAAATGTATTCCATTTAACTGTCAAAATACTATTTCTAAGTAATGGATATAAATGATAATATAACATAAGTAATTTTAATAATAAAGAATACACACTTCATTTTCATTATTATGCTGTGATAAAGCTAAGTCTACAAAAGAACTTACCTACAAAATAGGAATATCTCATAAGAATTAAACCCACCAAGAAAATAAAAACATTCTTTTAAAAGAATGTGTTGTGCATAGGTGTATACATATACATACATGCACAGACAGATACACAGACAATTAATTTTACTCCAAAACCAAACAGCAGGAAAGAAAAGGAGGTTCTTAAATGTTTCTGTATCTTTAAACCTCTTTAACTGAATCCATTTCCTTTTAGGCACTTAAGTAACAAACTCAAACAGAAAGTAAATAAACCCCAAAATAAGCTAGTTATTGAATAAACAAGGGGCACATTCTTAATTATTAAATGTAGAGAAAGATAATTTTAAGTCACAAACGTCTTATTAAGAGAGAGAAAACAACGGGGGAGGTCCTAGAAATAAAAGAAGTGGACACATGGTCCCATTCCTAACTCGGAAGAAATCTCCAACTGACAACTACTTGAAAATGAAAATTTAGCTTGCTCACCGAAGAAACTATTCTCAAGGGTAGGCTGTGTGCCCAGCATTAATAGCATACTGAAAATAAACTCACTGAATGTTATCTTGAGAAGTTCCCTGTCTCATAATGTCATGTCAGGTATCTTCCTTATCTTAAACAAACAAACAAAACACCACTATATTTTATTTTTATTCCATTTTATTCTTCTTTTCTTCTCTCTTTTAACTCTACATGTCTAAGGGATTCCTGAGTGTGCAGGAATGGAGTGTGTCTCTTTCTTGTACCTTTTCCTGGGCTCTTTTCCTTCTATTCATTTCTTTTTCCAATTCTGGTGTGTTAGCTTTGTTTTATTTTATTATATAAGGAAGGTACAGAAGAAGTGGGAACTATAATCATGAAACATAAAGTAAAAGAAAAAAATTAAAAAGAATAACCTGACTGTGCACACACTTACACCTCTATCTTGAAAGCACAGAATTATTATCCTTCTTTTACAAGTGAAGATTCAAAGCAATATGCCTCAACTGAAGACCTGCCTAGAAATGTGGAATTTAGAAAATGTGCTAAACTAAAATCTTAATGAAGCTAAAACATAGTATGCCAATCTACATAACCAGAAAAACTAAACAGAAAGTATCCAGTGACACATTTATCACCTACATCTGTTCATTCTGCTAAAGTACAGAAAGTATAAAAGCTCTTTAGTGGTTGAAAGCTCTTAAATGGTTGAAAAATACATTTGGATGCAAGGACTGATAAATCCTAACTAAAATTAACAATATGTTATATCCAAGCAGAAAAACTAAAACCATTACAAAAAACTGGATTAACATTTAAAAGCTTTAAAAATCAGCACAGAGAGAGAGCACAGTATGGAGGTATATATCACAGGTCAGCCATTCATCAGTTCCATAACTTTAGGCAAGATATTCAACTTTTCTCAGTCCTATCTTAAAATCAATAAATACACAATGTACTTCAAAGACTCACTTAAAATCTCTAAAATCCTTACAATAGTATCTGTATTTAATAAACTCTCTGTAAATATTTATAGTGATCATTATTATAACATTATAAATACTATAATTATGTAAATAAACTTATACACCAATATCCAACAAAGTCCTGTACTTAGATGAGAAGCTTGTGTCTATTTACAGCAATGTTTCTCAATCTTCCTAATGCTGTGACCCTTTCATAAGAGTTCCTCATGCTATGATGACCCACAACTATAAAATTCTTTTCATTGCTACTTCATAACTGTAATTTTGCTACTGTTACGAATCGTAATGTAATTATCTGTGTTTTCCTGTAATATTTTCAGGGGTTATTATCCACAGGTTGAGAATCATTGATTTACACATTCCCATCGCAGCATGCCCACTATTACTTAAAATACTAACTTTGGCTTTCTGCTTGTTTGTTCTTATAAGTAGGGTAGAAAGAGTACTTTATTAAAAACTTTACTGCAATGTTATAAAAGAAAATAGTCAGATAGATTGTTGGGAAACCCTGCGGCTAAAGTCGAAGTCTGGGATTACAGCAAGGTCCTGAGTTCCTTCTTGCAAAATTGACTGGTGCTCCCAAATCCCCAGAATCTATCTGAGGATTGTTACATAGGCTTCGGAGAAATAACAGATTCAATACCTTTTCTCCCCCATAGAACCTTTTCAGCAAGCACATGGGAATCCTAAAGTACCTCCCCACGTAAATGAGGCATCTCAGTACCTTGAACCTCCAGCCAATGGCATTCGCCCATCCTGGAAATCCCTGACCCTCTTTAAAGTTCTCTATAACCCTCCTTCACCCTGACTACACTGATCTGCCTCCCAGCAGCTGGTCCCAGAGGTCATTCCATCCTGTTCAGTCATCCCAGTGACTGTTCCAGTCCCTGTCCCTGCCCCATCCTCCCTGTCCATCCCCCCTAGCCCCCTCCTCCTGTGTCTCTGCTCCCTTTGTCCCCAAGGACCAATAACCATGATCCCTGGAGATCAGGGAGAGCAACATTACATTTGAAAACAAAAGTCATACTTTCATACTATTCTCCACTTAGAATATAAACATTCTGCCTATAAAAATCAGTATACCCTTAAACGTTTTAGAAACTGAAAACCCTTGCAACCCTGTCACTGGAGAGGTGACAGTGTAGGCTCACCTCCACACACAGTTGAAGTCCCAAAGGTTACTTTTTCACATGATGGCACGGAAAGTGCACATTTCCACACACAACAACAAAATGCTTCCGATCTTCACTGGCTGTGGCCTACTGTGAGATTAGCAGTATTTGCAATACCTTTTTCCAAGTCAGTAAGCACAGCCACCTCATCCGGTTCAGTACTGCAAGCTCTTTTAGTCTTTTATTCTGACATTTTTTAATTATAAAAGCTTTGACTAGTCCTCAATTTTTGAAATATAATTTACTTTTTATTTTTCAAAATTAAAATATAATTACACAATTTTTCATGAAATTTACAGGCAAATGGATGGAACTAGAAAAGATCACCCTGAGTGAGGTAACCCAGAAGCAGAAAGACACACAGAGTATATACTCACTTATAAGTGGAAATTAGCCATATAATACAAGATAAACACACTAAAATCTATAGTCCTAAAGAAGCTAAAGAACAAAGATGACCACAGAGAAGATGCTCAATCCTCATTCAGAATGGCAAAGAGTATAGACATCAGAAGCGGCAGAAGACAAGGAACAAGGCAGGAACCTATCACAGAGGGCCTCTGAAAGACTCTACCCAGCAGGGTATGAAGTGGATGCTGAGCCTCATAGCAAAACCTTAGCCAGGTGCAGGAAATCTTATGGGAAAAGGGGGAGATAGAAAGAACTGGAGGGGACAGGAGCACCACATGGAGACCAACAAAGACAAAAATTCTGGGCCCAGGGGTCCCTGAAGAGACCGATACTCCAACCAAGAACCAGGCATGGAGAGGACATAAAGCCCCTGCTCAGAAGTAGTCCATAGGCAGCTCAGTCTCCACGGGCATTACCTAGTAAGCAAAGTAGGGGCTGTCTCTGACATGGACTCAGTAGCCAGCTCTTTGATCACCTCCCCCTGGCCAGGCAACCTTGCCAGGCCACAGAAAAAGAGGATGCAGGTAGTCCTGATGAGACCTGATAGGCTAGGGTCAGATAGTAGGGAGGAGGACCTCCCTATCAGTGGATTAGAAAAGGGACACAGGAGAAGAAGAGGGAGGGAGGGTGGGACTGGAGGAGCTGAGGGAGGGTCTAAGGCGAGATACAACATGAATAAGCTGCAATAAATGAACAAATAAACAAATAAATAAATGAAACAGCTTTGAATAGTCCTCAATTCTTAAAATATAATTTACTTTTTCTTTTTCAAAATTAAAATACAATTACACAAATTTTCCTTTATCTGCTTCCAACCACTCTCGTGTACAACCATCCTACTGTCAAATCGTGGCCTCTTTAATTGTCCTGTGATGGTCATTTCTAATGGGAAGAGGTAATATCAATGTAGAAATAATGTACCTTAAAATTAACGAAAATCTCGAAGGAAACAGATTCTTATGATAAGACTAGCAGAAGCTGTGTTTTTTGTTTAAATTGAGACCTAAAAAATAAGACAAGACCACAAAAGGGAAGAGTATTCCAAAGAGAGCAAACTATCATCCCTATGAAGTTTACAAAGTTATCAAATTATCATGTAAATTTGATAAGTACTTTACAAAAAAAATAAAATCTTTTTTTTCATAAAGGTATTTATTTCACTTACATCACAAATGAAACACACCTCCCTGTTTCCTTCCCAGTCCTTCCCTTATGCCCCACCTCCCCCCACTAACCCCTGTCTCTTCAGAGAACAGGAAGTACCCCATGGGTACCATCCCACCCTGGCACATCAAGTCTCAGCTGGAATAACGGCATCCTCTCCCACTGAGGCCAGACCTGGCAGCCAAACTAGGGGGGAAAGATCTAAAGGCAGGCAACAGAGTCTGAGACAGCCCCATTCCAGTTGTTAGGGGACCCACATGAAGCTCAAGCTGCACATTTATTACGTATGTATAGAAGCCCTAGGCCCAGCCCAAGCCTGCTCTTTAGTTGGTAGTTCAGTGTCTGTGAGCCTCCATGGGCCCAAGCTAGTTTACTCTATAGGTTTTATTATAGTATCTTTGACCTCTCCAGCTCCTTCAACCTTTCCCCCAACTCTTCCACAAGACTACCCAAGCTCCGCCTAATGTTTTGCTTGTGGGTCCTTGGATCTGTTTCCATGAGCTGTTGAGTGAGGCCTCTCATAAGACTGTTGTGCTGGGCTCCTGTCTGAAAGCATAGCAGAGTATTATTAATAGTGTCAGGGGTTGGCTCTCTCCCATGGGATGGGTCTCAAGCGGGGCCAGATATTAGTAGACCATTCTCTGAATCACTGTTCCATCTTTATTGCCGCACATCTTTTAGGCAGGGTAAATTTCGGGTTGAAGGTTTTGTTGGTGGGTTGGTGTCCCCATCCTTCCACTAGAGGACCCACCTCGCTAGAGGAAGTGCCACTTCAGGCTCTTCAGGCCCCATATCTCCCACTGCTAGGAATCTCAGCTATGGTCAGCCCCATATACTCCTGGGAGCCTCCCCAGTCATAGAGATGGCCCCACACCAATATCTCTTCTCTCTCAGTCCTCCCAACCTCCTGCCTCCTCTACTCCTTTCACCTTATCTCCAACCTGTTCCCCTCCTCACCCCTTCTGCCACCCAGTTTTCTCCCTCCACTTCCCATGTCTACTTATTTTCCCTTCTAAGTGAGATTCAAGCATCTTCCCTTGGGCCCTCCTTGTTACTTAGCTTCTTAAGGTCTATGGATTATAGCATGGCTATCCTGTGTACTTTATGGCTAATATTTACTTGTAAGTGAGTACATACCATGTGTGTCTTTCAGGATCTTGATTACTTCATATAAGATAATCTTTTCTAGTTGCATCCATTTACCTGCAAATTTCATGGTTGTCTTTGTTTTTAATAACTGAGTAGTATTCCATTGTGTAAATGTACCCCAATTTCTTTATGCATTCTTTGTTGAGGGGCATCTAGGTCGTTTCTAGTTCCTGGCTATTATAAGTAAAACTGCTATGAACACAGCTGAGCAAATGTCCTTGTAGTATACATCTTTTGGGTATATGCCTAGAAATGGTATAGTTGGGTCTTGAGGTAGCACTATTCCCAACTGTCTGAGAAAGTGCCAGATTGATTTCCAAAGTGGTTTTACAAGTTTGCATTTCCACCAACAATGGAGGAGTGTTCTCCTTTTTCTAGCCTTGCCAGCATGTGCTGTCACTTGAGTTTTTCATCTTAGCCATTCTGAAAGGTGAAAGACGGAATCTCAGAGTCATTTTGACTTGCATTTCCCTGATGACTAAGGACACTGAACATTTCTTTAATCCTCTGTTGAGAATTCTTGGTTTAGCTCTGTACCCCATTTTTTAATTGGGTTACTTAGTTTGGTAGTTTCTTAAGTTCTTTACATATTTTAGCCCTTTTGATATAGGGTTGGTGAAGGGTTGGTGAAGCTCTTTTCCCAATCATTAGACTGTCATTTTGTCTACTGAGAGTGTCCTCTGCCTTACAGAAACATTTCAGTTTCATTCGTCCCATTTATTAATTGTTGATCTTAGAGCCTGAGCTGTTGGTGTTCTGTTCAGGAAGTAGTCTCCTATACCAAGGTGTTCAAGGCTCTTCTCCACTTTCTCTTTTATTAGAATTAGTGTGTCCAGTTTTAGGTTGAGATCTTTGATCTACTTGGACTTGAGTTTTCTGCAAGATGATAAATAAGGATCTATTTGCATTTTTCTACATTTTCTACATGCAGCATTTGTTGATGCTGTCTTTTTTGGCTCGTTTGCTAACAATCAACTGTCCATAGTGTGGGTGGGTTTTTTTGGCTCTTAAATTCCACTGATCAACCTGTCTGTTTTTATGTCAATACCATGCATTTTTTTATTAGTATTACTAGGTAGTACAACTTGAAATCAGTGATGGTGATACCTCCAGAAGTTATATTGTATAAGATTGTTTTAACTATCCTGGGTTTTTTTATTTTCCCTATGAAGTTATGAATGACTGTAGCAGGGAGGCTAAGAGAAGGTTCAGCAGTTAAGGATTCCTGCAGCAATTCCAGAAGATTCACAGTTCACAACCACCTATGACTATAGTTCCACAGGATCTCTGGTCTTTGCAGGCACACACAGACAAGCATTCATGTAGACACATATACATACACATAAAATAAAAATAACAAAATAAATCATAAAAAACATTGCATGGTCCACAGGAAGAAATAAGCCACCACGATAAAACCATACGTGATTGTAAATTTTGGTTGTCCAGTTGTTGAATTAAGAAAAACATACAGTATTTGTGAGGTACACTTGATGGGTCTGTAAGGCTATCTCCTGTAGATTATCTGTGGTCTATGCTGAACAAAAATTGAAAAAATGAAAGTCAGCTGGCTACCAGCATTCCCCAGCCTCTCCCCTCCTGGGGAGCCCAGACATGCGCCAAATGTCCACACAGCTGCTCTTGCTGCCATGGTTTTCCTGTCACAATGGACTACAACTGCAAAATGTGAGACAAACTAATTCTTTCTTAAAATAATGTCATGCATTACAAAACTCCCAGGCTAGACTGAATATGCTGTTCTGGACAACTCTCTTCAAAATATACATTCCAATGTCTATAAAATTTAATCCATCGTATGTCTTCGTAGCTTGTGTTCTAAATCGACTGCTTCACCACTTTGTGAGAGTCTATAATCAGTGGTGTGCTGACTCAGCTTGAACATCTTACAAAAGCTGAATTTTAAATTTAAAACATGTATAGTTTTTAAATTGCTGATAGGCTGAAATCAAACATGGTGGGAATAAGTGTACCACAAAATAAAAAAGTTAGGTCTCCCCTGCCTGCCTGGGTTCTTGTCTGAGAGCCGGGTGGACTGTCTAAACGTGAGCCACCCTTTGCCCTTTGCCCTTTGCTCAGCATCCTCGTCCTGCTGCTCCCACCCACAGTAGCTGCTCAGGCCCCTCCACTGGCTCTTCCATCTTGACTTGATCGCTACATTCCACTGCTTGCTTGACCTTGATTTTTTATTTTATTAGTTTACCATGTCTTAAAGCTGGACTCCTGATAGTTCTTTCCTCCCAAAATAAACAGCTGCTCAGAAATGCCAAGTCAAAGAAAGTTATGCATTTGGAAAAAGAAAATATCCCAAATCCCAGTTCTTTAGTTCTTCTGAGTAAGACATTTTCTCTCTTCAACCTTGCTTATCTGTCACATGGAAATCACAATATCATTTAGTTTTGGCAAGCCTGTAGCATGGTTCCTAGTATAGAGCAGTTCTTAGTAAATAGCATCCATCACTGTATACAGAGAAAAAAACCTTAGAACAATAAAAGTGAAAGAAAAGATGGTGTTTCTAGCATTCTGAGAAAGTAAGTCCATATTCAATAAAACAAATTATCCAAGAAAACTAATTACATATTACACCACAAAATAGATAGCAATTTAGTATGCAATCTTTTCAACAGTGGTAATCTTCCTCAAGCAACTAATATTCAATTATTTGATATGTTATATTCATAAAGAAAATTTCAAAATTTCAGAGGAATAGATATTTAGACCATTTTGAGTCATGAGCACAGCTAATAGTATTCTAATGAAGCCATAGTCTAGAAGGAACTCACAGACCTACAAAATTTCTTTTCAAGGTATTTTACAGACTCTTGTAACATCTAAGTCCTTTGGAGGTTTGGCTGATAGTAAATTCTGGAAATGTGTGTAGCTTAGTGCTAGCTAAATTACTAGTTTAAGAAGATATCTACATAGGTAATACATATAATTAAGACTTATACAATATCCAGGCTGGAAATCACAAGAAACTAGATGTCCTGGTACTGTGATAAAAGACCCTGAGAAACAACCTGGGGAGGGGAGCATCCATCACTGAGTGGAGATGTAGTTTAGTTTTCAACTACTTGCCTAAGGTGCATGAAGCCCTGGGTTCAGCTGCCTGCAATGGGGAGGAAAAAAGTCTTTAAAGCTAATGCTAGAAATTTGCTAATTTCTGATAGATTATTTAAAAATAAAATTGAAGAAGTGATCGCATACTTGGATCTTCTAGAGGAATTACATATGATATGAGAGTAAATGTATTATATGCCTGTCTTAAATTTAAAAGAAAAAAATCTTATCCTTAAGGAAGAAAATACATTTTCTTAATTAATTTGAGGCACTATACAGAATGATACATATTCAATACTTCTCAAACAAAGTACTTGGGAACACTCGTATTCTATATTTTGGCACAATGATATGACACAGATGCTAAGGAAAGCTCATCATTCAATGGCGTATGAGAATTGTGCATGTGAGTGTGTGTGCGTGTGTTCATGCATGTTTGTGCAATGCTATACGTGCACATGTACAAATGTGTGTGCATGTCCATATGTGTGTGAGTATGTACGCATATGTGTGTACATGTTTGTGTGTGTGTGTGGAATGCGTGTGTGTTATATGTGTTACATGTGCATGTTTGTGTATTACTAGAAATTGAACTCAGGGCCTCCCTCATACTAAGCAAGTTTTTACCACCAAGCTACACCTCCTACTCACAAAACCTTTTTGAAGTTCCAAAATACACACCAGTGAATTACAACTAGTCTTTATAGCATCAACTACTAGAAAGACCCAAATAACAATGCTAATATGAACCTAAATCAAACCATAACACTCTTCAGAAGGCATCTATCCACTACCTGTTGTGAAGACTATCATGGAAAGCTTTCTAGATGTTCCTTAGAAAAATGTGCAACATTTCCTACCATCACTGAACATAAAATTAGAATGTAATCAGAGTAATATATTCTAGGCTTTAACTCCAATTAAAAGGAAACAATGAACTTCTGAAATTATCTGAAAATCAGTTCAATCACTTGTCTCAACTGTTCTTTCCTATAAACCCCAGCTCATTTAAGAATACTGTCACTTAGTGGAAGCAAATTAACAAGGGAAAGAGTAACAAAACAGTATGTTCAAAACAATACACTTGAAGGCAACCACAAATCAAGCCCTCCTATAAATCCTACTGTCTTCATTGTATCAGTGAACACAGGACCAGGAGAAGAGAGAAACATCTATGAGCACAATGACTTCTGCCCACGAATGCATTCATTTATTGTGCAACTGTTTATACTTATGTATGGAATCATGGATCTCTTCTGTATGGTGTCACGATCACTACAGTCTGGGACAGAAAGGTGTTAACTGACAGAATCAGTGTGTGCTCACACAATATTAACAACAACAACAATACAGTAAATCAGCAATGTTTTCATATCAGCCTCATTAAAGCTTTGCCTAATCCATTTAAAACAACTAGCTGGCTGTATTACGTCAATAAAGTTTTCAAATAAAGGTCTAAACATTATTACAGATTATAAATATGCCTGAAAATGTACTGTCATTTATAAGACAAAACAAACCAACTAAGGAGCTTAAAAATGCTTATTAAAGAGGATTTAATTATTTACTTAGTGAATGTTATCTTTTACTTAATATAAACTTTAAAATGCACACAATGAGGGAGCTTAGCAGAAGATATCATAATACGATAATCAGATATGATCTGGAATAGTTATAAACTACAATAATATATCATTTCCATATGCCAAATCACAAATGAATTATTCAAATCCACTAAAAACAAATATGAGGCCAAACTCATGATTGAGAAGACCATAGATGTAAATACAGAGTCAGGAATGAAAAGATGAAGAGAGGTCTGAATGGGCCACTGTAGAGGATACAGGGCTAAGAATACTAAGGAGTTAGTTAAGGAATGAGGTGTGAAGATACAGCAGATTCCCCTGCTGACCCAAGCAAAACCATGTTACATTGCCTACGTCCTGTCCATTTGGCAACATGAAGGCTGATTGAAGGAGGTGATAGCATCCCCACAATAAAAAGCAAAAATAAAACAACAACAACAACAACAACAACAACCACATCAGCCCAACACCTGCAAGGAACTGACGTCATAGCTCACAGCAAGTAAGCCTGTGAGAGGAATGTGGATGCCAGCTTAGCTCACAACCCCAGCTGAACGAAACCTGAGCTGTAGACTGCAGCCAGTCCTAACACAGCAATGGAAAACTAACGTGCCAGTCTTAATCAGCAAACACTGCCTTCCTGGGTTACCCTCTGCAAACTGTCTACACCATTTTTTAAAATATTTTCAAAATGTCTTTTCTATATATAATTTAGACATATAAGTAATCTATATATGTACTATATGTAATCTATAAATTATGTATATACACATATATTTATAATTACATAATATTATATATAATTTAAAATCTAGTAATAAAGCCTGATTTTCATAAAATTTAGATATTTAAAAGCATTTTGCTTCTAAATTTATTTGGCTGAATTAAAAAATAAATATGAATTTTAATTTAATTTTAATCTTTAATCATTTTAAAACAATATTTAAAACTTTATCTTATTCCACAGTTGTAAAAAGATACATATCTAACATACGTATTTCCCATTCCAATATTTATGTTACTCATTACTACATATCATGTGAAAAAATATTACATTGTGAAAATATAGTCTCTCAGTAAGATTTTCATACACTAGGTATGGGTGGAGAAAAAGGAAACAGACCAGTTTCACAAATGTAAGCGATGCAAGATATGCTTCAGCAAGTTCACTGACACAACTCTCTATTTACATATCTACTTCTGCTGTCTATTAGAGCTGTAGGAGAGTAATTTGGTGATATTACTCAACATCCAATTGGAAGCAAAGTAAGCTGGCTTTTTTTTTTTCCAGAATGTGACAATTAAACCTTTCTCCAGTGTTTTTGTCAAATAAAATTAACTGTAAAAATTCTAAGCAGCCATCCAGAATAGAAATCATTTACAACTGCAAATGAGGTTGGTCTTTTAAAAGAAACTGATATATTCTGTAAGCCTACCTTCCACACTCAAAGTTCCCATTTTAGATTCCAAGAAATCAAACAATGTGCTTGGTGCTGATGGTCTTGCATTTCCTAGGTCTTCTTCATCTTCAGCTCGTACTCGGCCCCTGCCTTTCCCTCTACCTTGAGGTGTAAAAGCACATACATATATAGTGTGTGGAAAGCAAAAGAAGACACTAAAACACAATCAGCAATCTCATAAATTCAGTAATACATGCATTTCTTCTCAGTCTTCAGTGAATTCTATTTCCTTTGTAATATAAATGCTTTAAATAACGCTACAAAGAGGTACCTTTACTCCTCTACATGATTTACCAAAGATCTGTCAAATGGATATAGAACACAGACTTGAAATAAACACACATCACCTTTTTTTTTTCATTTAAAAAGATTTTAACTTAAAATGTATTTTTTCTACAAAAATAAGGTTGAGTTATTAAGCTTAACATAATGATATCTGTGCAAAGTAAAACTTTGTAGACATGTTCACATAAAATTTAGAATATCATTCTACATATTGAAATGCACATGGATGGCTATTTAATCATATGTATATACACTGTATGTACAAAGATAGTTCTCAATCTGTTTCTTAAATAACACTTTTAACCATGTGATGATTAAAGAGTAAAATCAAGTAAAAGGCACTGTGGTTAATTTTGAAAAGTTTAGAGACACAGCTCTACAAATAGGTAACAGAAAGGTCAGTGTGCATCATGGTCTCTCTTACCTGTAACAATTCTGCTAAAAATTATTTCTATATAGAAATAAGAGACACTCACAGAAAGCAGCCTGCATCACCTCTATGGCTCCAAGCTTCATGCTCATAAAAAGCAAGGCGTTACCTACTGCTCCAGCCCTCAAACCATATGTCTAGCTGGCACATGACTATACCTCTAGGAGGTGGACCCACGGCAGGCTTCTGTTTACTGCTGTTTAGAAGTACATTCAGTGCTGCTTCTAAGTTGTTGGCATTATCCATGAGCGCTTGCCTCGATGCTTCTTTACTGAAGCCCATTTCTGTTATATGCTTCAGTGCTTTTTCATCAACCTGAATGGAATAAGGAAAAAGCTATGCTAATGACTGCACATAAGACCAGACATCCATTTTAACTGCTTACTTTTAACTCAAAATATCATTCATAGCTATACAAAAACTATCACAGTAACACAACATCCTGGCTTACTGCTTTTCTACACTAATAGTCAAGGAAGAATCTGAGTTATGTCAAATTCCACTGAAAATCCAAAACAAGAAAAAGAGAAGAAAATCTTATGTTATATTAGAATAAGCTCTTAGGAAAATAATATGGCAAAGAAAAAGTGATCTCATAAATTTTTATAGTAATAAAGGGGAGGATAATTATATTTCAATGTAATTTAGATACCACCTTAACAAAAATTATACAAAAAGTATATTCAAAAAAGAGAAAGACATTCAGAGCACAGCATATCTCCTTTGTGGCTGACTCGTTAGGCTTACCAGTTCTCTATAGACACCTTCGTGTTTGTTCTCTGATTTGGAAGCCTTTTCCTTCTGTGAAGCCTCCCTATTCCGGTGACCAATAGCACCCATATTGAGATTACTTCTGGCACCACCTCCGCCTCCTCCAAATGTCTTGGTCTTTAGATAAGAGAAAAATAAAACAGACGTAAGTAAATACTATATTCAAATAGTCATACAAATCAAGATACTACTTAAAAATCTGTAAAAAATAATCACTTAAAGCTTAATTATTTTCACAAGTAAAAATGAAATAACTGATACTTATAAATAGCAAAGAGCATAAACATCTACAAGCCATAATATTTTCTTTCTACAAGTCCAGGCATGGCGAAAAAAACAAATTACAAGATTTTAATTAAGTCACCAAAACAAATCTATGCGTGCACCAATGCAGACTGACATAAGGTGATATAACATCAAAAGATTAGTAGTCCAAATTACACTAGTAAAATATTTGAATATGTCTTGGATCCAGATCCCTCGTAAGCTATAGAACCATCTATAACTCAAGGTTGTTCTGAAAGAAGTACTAAACTGAACCAATACTAAACAATTAAAGTGTGTCATGTCTGATGGATCATTATATATTCTTAGAAAGTAAACATAACATGAATAAAAAGTAAAATTTGTTTATTAATTCATTATTTACATTTATCATGTCATTTCATATATATACACACACACATATATGACTCAGTCAATATATTTATTATTTTGTGGACTTATTTGAATCAATTTGAAAGTTGATTTAATCTCATTAATCATCTCTTTTCAAAGTAATTATGAAAATATAGAATATAAAGACTACAAATGCTCACCACACCAACATGAATATAGAAGCAGGCAATAACTTCAATACTACAGTATCAATTAATGTCCTACAACACTTTTCATCTACCCTTGGTAAGTGTTCCTCACTCCCTTACCTATAACATACATGTTGAATTTCTCTCTGTTACTGATCACAGTCTGTGGGATCTACTTCTATTCTTCCATCTTCCAAAACTAAAATCCTATTGAGAGTGTTATCATCTCTCTTCTCTGTAAACACTCATTCCTTTGGTGATCTGACTTACCCAATACCATCCAACTATAGAACTCTCAATTTCTTGTGTAGAATATCTTGTGTATTCTATGCAACACTTGTGTAGAATTTCTACACAATATTGTTCTTTTCAACTACACTACTCTGTCTCACTGCTATTAAACATGCCAGGAGTGTATCTTGTATGCATCTCAATATTTATATGTTAAAAATAAAACTACGAGAATGCCTCCACTTATGTGTCCCCCACTCTCATCTTCTGGATTTCAACAGATTCTGACAATATCTCAGAGTAAAATTCTGCAAGTGATTCTTTAAATCTCCTCTGCTACAATGCTTTGTATCTCTCAGAAGCCCTCCCTGATTTCAAAATTTCTGAATGAACAAAATATCATCACTTCTTTTCCATCAATTCGGTAATGTCCCATCATGTCTACAATTGCAATTTTCCTTCTCTACAACCATTCTCAATGAAGCTGCCTGAAGTAGCTCTTTAAGACATGCTGTGAGCAAAACTCTCAAAAGCTTGTAATTTCTACGTAAGAAGTCAGTGTCTTTTCAGCAGTTTGGTCCTGCAGAACACTTCCATTATCTCTCCTTATTTTCTTTTACCTCTGCTCATCACTGTTCCACAGAGCACTTTCCTGTTTTTTCTACATCTGTTACTATTTAAGACCTTTCTGTAGCTTTCTTTTTTCCATGGGTCATTTTTCCTTAGCCGTAACAATAGTTAATTCTCTTACCTCCTTCATATCATCAATCAAATTTCATTGTCTTAAGATACTAAGGCCTATGTGTATAAAACTGATCGGTGAAGTTTATTTATATATTTTGTTATTTACAGTATAAATCATTCATTATGCAGGGGACGTAGGGGCTGTTGTAGATATTTTAAAGATGACCAATTACAGATCCAAGATGGCTGCCACGAGAGAACACTGTGTCTGAGGAGTAGGAGAGCAGAAACAACACAGCGACCAGGAGACTGAACTCTGGGACCTAAAACGCCAGCATTGTGAGTGCCAGGTGAGCAGAACTCCTACGGTGAGAAAATCAAGTGGGAAAACCCTAGGGACACCCAGTTATTACCTGGAGAAATTTCCCGGTGACCAGCAGCGCACCGCTCTGATCTGAACGCGCGGCCGCTCTGGGTGCCCGCACCTGCCATTGTAGACTGAATCGCACAGTCTCCCGGGCAGTCTCAGGAGGAACCGGGAGCCGTTTTCACTGAACTGCTCACTGCGAGCTCACACTGCACCCGGGATCTGCTTCAACCCGCGGGTGTGCTGCAGGCTCAGACCAATCATCAGAACCACCCCAGACTGAGTGGATTGGGGGACCATTTTGACCAGTCCGCACACTGCGGGGGTGCGAACTGAACTCTTCCTCCAGCAAAAACTCAGTCAGTGTGTGAGTCCGCCAGCGGATCTGGGAAGAACCCGAGTTCTGTCTCAACCCACCTCTGAGAGGATCCTGGGACCATCTTGACA
>CM053745.1:33577056-33619969 GCA_028658305.1 Pachyuromys duprasi | reverse complement strand
CTGTTGGTGGACTTGGAGGGGGTGGGGAGGAGGGAGATGAGGGAGGGAGTGGGAAGGTGGGAGGGAATGAGAGAGGAGGCTATGCCTGGGATGCAAAGTACCTAACCTGTGATTGAGATAAAAATAAATAAATTAATAAAAAAATCCATCACATACTGTATTTTTAAAATATTCCAGAGTTCCTGAATTATGTAAATACTCACACATTTCATGTAAATTACAGATTGAGTAACAAGGTAAATGGCAATATAACATCAGCTTAATAAGCATAGGATAATAAAAACGGTACAGGGATGTCACATTTATTCACAATCTACATGTAAGTTATCAATCTCTTTAATTCAAAAAGAAAATAAGCATGGCACATGTATGATTAGCTGGGGGCCCTTTTCTCAGTTTCAATTTAGTTAAAGGAAAGGATTATGTAAACAGCTATAAAGCAATTCAATTTACACTAAAACTGCCTTTAAAAGCTAACATAAATTAACATCTCTTGTTAACATGAAAAATGAAAAAATACTTAGAAGACTTCTATTTCTTGCACTGATGAAGGTACAAACAGCTAGATCTAATCTCCCTTTATATACAATGCGCGACCTGGCCAATATATAAATGTAACTATGCTAAACCCACTTTTAAGCAGCATAGGACTGCTATTGCTAAGGGAAGAAGTAAGTCATGGCTTCTGCTTAGGTGTACAATGCAGAAGGCACAGCACAGAAAGCTCAGTAGAAAATAACAATCTCATGAGAAGAGACTCATCATTATTAAGACTTGGAGAAATGCTCATGGAAACCAAAAGAGGTTTTACTTCATACACACAGAAAATCCACAATGAGAAAATAACCAGTGTAGACGTCAGAAGCTTATGAAAAGAATAAAAACAGTATTACCATATAACCCTGCAATTCTATAGGAATGCATGCAAAAGAACTGAGAGTAGCTATTATTTGTGCACCCATATTCACAGCAGCTTTATCTATAGTGAGCAAAAGAAAGGAACAACAGAAATGCCCAGTGATAGATGAATAAACAAAATGTGGTATACATAAACAATAGAACACTATTGAGCTTATAAAAGGAGGAAAATTCTGCCACATGCTACAATATAGATATTATCTTACACAGATTATGCCGGACACAAAAGAACAAATACTCTAACATAACATGTCCACAAGCTATTAAAATAGTCAAGCCCATAGAAAGAGAAATTTTGACACAGAGAAGAGTGTATGCATGCATGCCTACGTGTCCATGTGTTAGAAGTGATTAAGTTCTAACTGACTTAATGTTTTTGGTTTTGTTGTTGTTGTTGTTTTTACATATTCATTATATGTCCAGATTGAAGTCCCCTCCTTCAACTCCTCACAGTCCCACCCTCCCTCCTTCTTCCCCCCATCTCCTTCTCCTAGTCCACTGAAAGGGAGAGTTCTCTTCCTCTGCCACCAGCCCAAAGCTTATCAAGTCTCATCAAGACTGCCTGGATCCTCTTCCTATGTGGCCTGGCAAGGTTGCATTGCCAGGGGCAAGTGAGTTCACAACAGAAGCAGCCCGGGCTCTCCTTCCACAGGCAACACATGGAGAATGAGCTGCCTATTGGAAATGACTCTTGCTGGGATGCTGGAAAATTATATAAGCATCGATCTGACTCTAAATATCTAAAATATCTATTAGCTGACAAGTTTCAAATCTGCCAAGATACTGTAATAATAACATTTAAAGCGTGAAAAAAATGTTAACAAGCACTGAAATTTTTCACCTGCTTTTGAGGAAAAATATGGTTAGATCAAAGCAGATAGTTTTCTAATGAGCATCATGTTCTAACTTAGTAATTCTGATACAGAAGACTGATGGTACCACTCACTATGGAGGAGTTCCTCAGAAGAGCATAGTCAGAACACTGGCGTTCTACTTGTTCTAAGCTGTTCTCATTGCATACTTACTCTGTGCAACTCCCATTTCTCAATCAGGTGTTCCACTTCACCACCAAGAACTGTGGTGTTAGAGTCACTCAAGAGCAGGAATCCATTCTTTATGTCAACAATGCCCGAGAGCTTCACTTTTGTACCAGGTGGTGTGTTCAGGCTGATGTAAAAGAAAAATGAAAGGAGTTAAAAGTTAGAGCTGCATTGACACTCTTCTACAAACTAAAAAGTCTTAGGACTTAATCAAAGTGCACTAACACCTAAACTAGTTTTCAGGAGATCAAGCTATAAAGTATAAATGGATCACCATAAATGAATACCAAGCATAAAAGGAAATGAGCCTCAGTTTCCACAAGTTAAAATAAATGAGGACAAGAATAATCACACCTCACAAAGCTGTGGTAAAGAAAAAGGAAAGACAGAAAATTACTTTTCTTTTCTCTTTAAATATTTATTTTATGTTATGTTTGCGGGTGTTTTGCCCACATGTATAGAATCAGAGCACCTGGAACTGGAGTTACAGATGGTTGTGAGCCATCATGTGGATGCTGGGAATAGAAATTGGAATTAAACTGGAAGATCATCCAGTGCTTTGAAGCACAGAGCCACCTCTCCTGTCAGAAAAGTACTACCATATATGATCAAAATATCTCCCTTTCTTTTTCATAAGCTTTTGCTCTACATAGCAAAGATATATCATTATTAAATTAAATTTTAATATGGAAAATATATTTAACCAGCAATAAACACAGAAATTTAACACCTATATGAGCTATGGTAATATATAAAAATCTTTTTTGTCAGTCATCTATTTAAAGATAAAATTTGAGCATTAATTATGCAATAACTTTAAAAAGACTGCTACATACCGACTTGGAAGTATGTAAGTATTAATTGTAAGGAGACTATTCCACAAAAGGCCAGTGTTAATCTGATGCTGAGTAAACCTTGCGCCACAAATCCTTGCACAAAAACTAGAGACAAAATGTTTATCTTCCCACTAACTTTGTAAAAGGAAACACAGAATGAAATTTACTTCATATGGGTTTGTTAGAAAGTAAATGCGCAGATTTGAATCCTACATACAGCAAGGGAGAAAGCTCTCCAAATAAGACTCCTAAAATAGTCTGCTGTGAAACACTTGGAATAAATTAGAAAATTATTCTGCAATGGCTTCATTATTCACATTTTAAAGGCTCATGAAATTCATCACATGCTGATATATGCAACATCAAATCAGTGAGTGTTAATACCATATCTTTTTAAAGGATAGCTAATAAAAATTATTAGTGAAAAGAAGTAAGAATATGCCTATTTCTCAAACTTCAAAGAACACATATAGAGTTAGATTACATACTGTTCTGTGTATTAGATATGTCTGATATGTTATCAGTACAGATTATCAATTTTGTCTCAATAAAGCCATTAAAGATGTTCTGAGGCTCACAAGCTTAGCTTTCTTGTGATTACTCAAAACCGACAGAACAACTGGTCAAAAAACAACAACAAGCCAGCCTTGCCTAACCTCACCCTTACAAAGCTCTGCAATCACTTAGAACAGTGTCCCAACTTGAAGATCAGCAGTAACTACCAGCAATACTAACAAGTTTTTGCCCATTCCACACAACCAGCAAATCCAGATATTATAACTCTGCAGTTCATATTTTCTTCATTTCTGAATCAGAGTGATAAAACAACACAGGCCATAAGTTGATGCCCTTGTACTTCCAAAGAAAACACTAACTATATTACTAATTTATGTGTTTTCTTGAAAAGAACTTTAAGCCAACAATTTCTTACAAATGGGTATAATTAGAAAATGAATGAGAATAAACTAGCACATGAAATTATGAATACAGCAAACTAGCAGAAATGAAACAATAGAAAGATAAATATTAAATAAATACTAAAAATAACAGATACTATAGAAGCATGTGATTAACTTTGTGTTAGGTGTCTACACTCTCCACAAACTTTTCTTGATTTTCAAATAGTTTCATAAAATTTAGAATTTCACGAAAACCACTAATAGACTCCCACTATTTCACTGCCACAAAATGAAAATCAGAACTAAAATGACATTATGCTTTTTACTACACTGACTCCAGTATCATAATTAACTATTACCTAGAGATCATTTTGGTTTAAAGCCTACTTCTTTGATACCCCAACACAGCTCTTTCTTCATTGCAATTAACAAACAAAACAAAACAAAATAATAAACAAACATAAAACTAAGACCATGGCTGTCTGTGCAGAAGGTAGAAGACCAGAAGTGCCTGGAGAAATGCACAGACCACTGGGGCACCACAACCCAGCCCTGCATCTGGTTTATGCTACCCAGAGTTATTTCACCTTCCTTACATGGCAACCACTAGCCAAACATTCAAAGTCTTCTAAATTATCCCCATGGAAGAACAGTTTTGCATACTGTCATTTTTGTGACATCAGCAGAAAACAGACTGCTTCAATAATGAGTTAATAAGCATATAAATTTTTTCAGTTGTTAAATCATAATAAATTCAATAGAAAAGGATAACAGATAGCATTGGGCAGAGAAATGTTATAGTAAAAGCAGAAAAATGTGCGTTCCATAGCAAGGCAGCCTTCTGTGGCACCTGTGAGTCCTTAGAAAGGCCTTGATTGAATCTGTCAAGGGAGGAAAGGCTGATTTGCCACAGAAGTAGAAATCCTTCTCCTCTTAAAAAAAAGACAATGCAATCACAAATTAGATAAACCCTTCTTTGTAGAAGAAATCAACATTTTTGATAAACATTTATCCATGTACAGTCTCAGGAGGGTCCCAAAGGCTTGCACAGACTGAAGAAAATCAGTGTCATTGTAGACTACATGCAACACCTCAACCTACTCCAAACCACCTAAGCACTACCAAATAGAACTGCTCACTTCCTATAGTCAGGACATGCTATTCAGTGTTGGAACATGGTCCTTGAATGAAACTGTGAGGAGACTTCTGAGAGCACAGGAGAAGCTCCAAGCAAATAAGACATGAGTCTGGAAACCTCTGTTCCTCCAAAACATGGGTTCTTGTTGAAATGTGCTTTCCATGCCTCTTCCAAGTATAGGAAACAGCAGTGGGGTTTGCTTCAGATTATCTATCATCTTACTTTTGGTATTCAAAATTGTTTCCCAGTACAGGTATTCCTTGTGATTATATATAGCCTAAACTCATATGACCTTGCCTAACCCTCAGAATATAAACTGTCTGAAGCTATTCATAAAATTGGCTATTGCATAAGATTTAGTCCACCTCATTTTTAGGGCCCCTCTGATCCAAGTTCATGCTGCCAACTAGAGCAGCAATACCCCTAAAACCATTCACATTTTAAATCAAACTCCTGGTTCCTCAAGTTGCAACAATTCTTTAGGTTCCAGAAAAACATACGGCTATATATCTATATTGTTGTCCTATCTGTTACTAAAAAGTAAAATTTAACACTATCTTTGGACTTCCCACAAAAAGGGAATGAACTACAGTATATGCTAAAGACTATATGTTTGTTTAGGAGAAAAAAGCATTCTTTAGGAGTATTCTTTAGGATCCAAAGTAGCAAACATGACCACAAACAATAACTCAAAAAAAAATAAAATAAATGTTTGCAAATGTCCAGTAAAAGCTCTTCCTCACAAAGCAGAGTTCGAACTGCCGTAATTGAACATGTTCTCATCTTTCCACATCTTAATGTGTGTCTCTAAGTTCCTCTTATTCCTATTAGCTAACTTTGATAATGCTAGAAGGTGCTTTGCACAGTACCGGGCGGGGGAGGGATCATTAGTCTTATCCAGCTGTGTAGCTCCAACCTATAACTGCAGGTTAATACCTGTAATAATGACCACCCTGGCAAAAATATGCCCACTGTTCCAATAATGGTATCAATATCATGGGAGTAACTAAACACTTTATGACTAGATTTAAAGTCCACTTCACAAGAGCAAACCCAATCCTGACTCTATTATATAGGGGCCAGAAACCTGTAGTTGGACAGCTTACAGACCCTACAGAAAAGCCAACTACTATTTTTTAAATGGACTCCTACTGACTTATCATTATATCCATAAGTTAGTACATCTCTCAACCCTCATCAAAGAAGCTTCTTCTTGCAATAAATGATTTTAACAAAGACTGGTCAAGGTTCAAAGTATATAAGACTGTGAGTATGCATCCTTCATGAGACATTTATATCATATCGCCTCCTTCCAACGTTCAGGAATCATTTATGAAAATGGTGGTGGGAACGTTCTAAGAGCCAGAGATGGTGGATGACTACAACAAAAAAGTGCTTTCTAGACACAGCAGAGCAATCGCACATATGAAGCTACAGGTTGAGACAGCATGTCCAAGAGCCACATGAGCTCAAGTGAGATTAAAACAAAAAACAAGGAAACAACAACAACAACAAAAATTCCAGCATGAAGAAGGAAGTCCAGGAGTAGCTGGGGAGCTATTTGCAACTGATGGCTGTTGGGGTGAGAGTAAGTTGTCTTTAAGTGTGTGGCCCTGGTAGGTCCACCAAGCTGGAATGGATAGTCCCAAACCCAAGATATATGGGCAGCAAATATTGTACTCTATGAGTTAATATATACATATATATGTACTATGTGTATGCACACATATATATAACATAGGGTGTGTAAGGAATGATGGTAGATTTAGGAGGAGCTAGGGAAGGGAAGAAAATGATCAAAATGCATTGCATTAAAATGCTCAAAGATTTAATAAAAATATTTTTAAACAAGATAAGAATTCTGTCTTATAAAGTAGAAAGCCACAAACCTCTTTAGTTTTAATTATCTCCTTAGAAAGTACATTATCCTACAACTTGGCTAGACTCTTAAATAGGATAATAACACACTAATATGTATAGCTAGCTGCTAACTTGTCAGAAGAAAAATAACATATTTAAAGAAATTTTAGTGTGTTTTAAACAGTGAATGATCTAAATTTTTCTAGAAAAAATTCATGATTATATATTTTAAATTTGTTTTACAGTTAACATAGAATAAAGAGTGACTAACTTCATCCTTGTCTTTTAGACAAAACAGACATGAAAATCCCATAAACTTATTATGGAAAAGCACAGCATTCACTTAAGACACCATTCTTGCCAGCCCAACAGAGGAAAAGGATCCAGGCAGTCCTTAAGAGACCTGAATGGCTAGGGTCAGACAGTAGGGAGGACTTCCCCTATCAGTAGATTAGGGGAGGGGCATTGGGAGGAGGGAAAGAGGGTGGAACTCAGAGGAGATGAGGGAGGAGGCTACAACCAGGATAAAAAGTGAATAAATTGTAAAAAAAATAATAATAATAATAAATAAATAAATAATTGATTAGAATGACAGACAGAGATGCCACTTTTCCTTTTTCAAGTTCTTGCTATGAAATCAGGTCTGAAAAGCACCCTCAAAGTCTCTTTAAAAGTTATATGAATCACCTTATTTTTGAAATATAACTGAATTCTACTGCCGTACAACTTGTATGCCCATCAGTCATCTGTAAGCGAAGCATCCTTGGTGCAGCCTGTGATTCCTCATTATCCTTTGGTGCAGCAACATTGCGGACTTTCTGAATTTGTAAAACACATGGACCTTCAAGCTGTCAAACACAAGAAAACAAAAGTCATTTCTTACTCGCTGCTATATTTCCAATTACACAATTTTCATCTTCTGTAATAGTTTTTTATTATGATTTATAAAGATAGCTTCAATTAAAGTCAAGTCTGAAATTATGTTGTTAATTCATAGCGGTAAAATTTCAAGAACCCTGCAGAAGAACAATTCTTCAAATGCACTTTCAGATAGTTACAAGGCTTGAAGGCATTAAGAAAGCAGCTATGTTTTTACTAAAAGGTGTACTAGGTCATTCCTTGTAGCTGAAACAGTTCACATGAACCCTGCTTCTTCCCCTTTCAAATGAACAGGCTTTCAGGAAACAGACAACTTGACATTAGCTTAAAGCACATCAACTTATGTCAGTAGTTCAAAGGAATGCTTCCTAGTCACACATCAACTTCACAGGCCCCCTAGAAGAGGTGTAAAGAATGCTCGAAGGAGATACTGAGACTCATAGCCAAACTTTGGGCAGAGTGCAGGAAATGCTATAGAAGAAGAGGGAGATAGAAAGACCTGGAGCGAACAGGAACTCCACAAGAAGAACAACACAGCCCAAAAACCTGGGCCCAAGGAGGTCTGCAGAGTCCAATACTCCAACCAAGGACTATACGTGGAGAGGACCTTAACCCCCTGCTCAGAGGAAGCCCATAGACTGCTCAGTTTCCTAGTGGGTTCCCTAGTAAAGGGGGCCAGCTCTCTGATAACCTCCCTCTGGGAGGTGCAGCCTTGCCAGAACACAGAGGAAGATGATGCAGCCAGCCTTGACAAGACCTGATAGGCTAGGGGCAGATAGAAGGGGAGGAGGCCCTCCAGGTTCAGTGGGGAGAGTGGGTAGGACTAGGAGGAGATGAGGGAGGGGGCTACAATGGGGATACAAAGTGAATAAATTGTAATAATAAATAAATAAATAAAGTGCTCACTTATTTTAAAAAACTGCTCCAAAGCATATAAAGTCCAAGGGGTATATCTATAATTTCCTTTTAAAATGATATTAAATCTGATGCTCTGTGACATGTGTTGACAGGGAGAAAAGAAATGTTTTCTCTTGCCAACTTTCAATCAAAGTACAAAATAAATCAATGGGCTAACTAGATATAAATCTAAAAGTTTTATATAATAAAATGCTGTTAGCAAAACTGGCAAAAGACAGTTAAATTTGCTTACACATAGAAAAACTAAATTTAATAGAAATGATAATTTTCACATAATAAAACAAACTTTTTACATTAGCATAATAAGCACAGAGAAAAAGACTATTTTAAAATTAAAGTTTCTCAAGTAAATATTTTTGTACATAAATCATTAATACATATTTTCAGGAAAAAAATGAAAACACAGTTGGCAAACATCTATACTTCATTTCCCAAGCAAGCAAGTCTCCCAACTGGAAATCTACTACCCAACATTCAGCTTTATCTAGTCTAAGCTTTCACTGAAGTTTTAGCTATGAAAAGAAAATATTGTTTCTGGGCAAGATGGTAGACTGGAGGGGGCTTTGGGGATAGCCAGTAAAAGAAAGTTAAAAATAAAGGAAAATAGGACTTATTACAAGAGGGAGGAAAAGCCTCAGAAATCCACAAAGGAAGTCACAGGACCCTGGAAAAGCAGAGAGGTAAAAGGGTAGTGCATTCAGAAGAAAGACAGGGCAGCAGCCATTCATTTCCTTGGCTGGAAGAGGAAGCAGAAGCCACTTACAAAAGCAGCTTTGGATCAGTGAGACGGCTCAGTGGTAAAGGTGCTTGCTGCCAAGCCTGAAGACCCGAGTTCAGTCCTGGGACCTACATGGTAGATGCAGATGTCTGACTCCCAAAAGTTGTCTTCTGACTTCCACATATATACCACGGTACATACATATTTTTTCAAAGTCTTTTTAATGGTTTTATAAAAATTTTAAATGTTTATAAAAATTATTATATATAATAATAATAAAAATATAATGTTTGTTTCTCACTGGGTAGTGCTAGAGACTGTACCATTAAGGGCAGATTATGCAACATAAAGACTCCTCTCCAAAAATCTAGACCAGCTGTTAAGATTAATGTATGTGCAATTACACAGAAACACACAACAATAAAACAGGAACAAACAACAGGCTACGAAGATAACTCAATAAATACAATGCTTAGTGCGCAAACATGAAAAGTTAAAAGCAAAGCTATGACTGTAACTCCATGTTGGAGGATAGCAATAGGCAAATTTGGGGGGTTCACTGGCAAGCCAGTCTAGCCACTCTAGCCAGCTAGCCAGTCTGAACAAAACCCAATTAAGTGGGAGACCTTGTTTCTTTATGCTTGTTTTTTCTATTGCTCTGAAAAAAAAAATATCTTAACAGGAGCACCTCAAGGGAAACAGAGTCTGATCCTACTTGAGATAAAAGGGTACAACCCATCATACTGTGAAAATCAAGGCAGCAGGAGCTTGAATCAGCTGCTTACATGACACCCGTTGCTCAGAAGCAAGGAGGAACGAACACTGTGCTCAGCATGCTTCCTCTTATTCACACATTCCGGATTCCAAACATCAACAGCAGGCAGGTCAGCCCTTCTCAACTAACAGCATGCCCAGGAGCCTGTGTCCCAGCTGCTTCTAAATTCAGCCAAACTGACAATCAACACTGACCATCACATCCTGTCTCAAACTCTACAATGGAGAGCAGTAGAGGAGGGCACCAATGTCCACCTGGGTTTCTACATACACAAGCAAGTGTGGCAGCACAAATTGTTCAAATGATGGAAATTCCTCAAACAGGTAAGATTAAGGTAAGATTATATACATGTACTCATGTATATAACTGTCAAAATTAAACACCACAAAAAAAATCACGAATAAGTGGGCTCATGAACTAAATAGACAGTTCTCAAGGGAGAAAATACAAATGGCCAATCAATTCCTGAAAAATTCTTTAACATCATTAGCTATCTGGGAAATAAAGAAACACATATAACTAATAAGTATTTTTTAAAGTATTCAATAAATATTTGTATGTGTTCTGGCAGATTAAAACTACTTTGAAAGTCTATCTCACCCTAGCTATTATGGTTATTATCAAGAAATCAAATACAACTAATGCTTGTGAGGATATAGGGGGAAAGAACACTTATTCAGTACTGGTGGGAATATAAACTTATACAACCACTGTGGAAATCAGTACAGAGATGCCACAAAAGGATGAACAAAGACACTGCTTTTCCACTCAGGTATATGTCCCAAGTCAGCACACCACAGGGATGCTTGCAAAGACCTTTGTAGCTGCCACCAACCTATTCATTCACCAACAAAGGAAAAGATTAAAAAATGCAGTATATATCACAATGGAATTTTATGTAGCAGTAAAGGAGCTAAAATCATGGTATTCACAGGAAAACAAATGCAACTGGAAATCATATTAAGCAAAGCAAGCCAGACTCAGAAAGAAAAATATCACATTTTCACTCAATCATAGAACCTGAATTTAAAATTACATGAGTGTGTAAGAGTGTGTGTATTCACATGTGCCTGGAGGTCATAAAAGTAGACATCTCAGGCTAATCCACAAGAATTTATTCTGTGTGTTTCTTCCTAAGTCCAGGTTCAGTGGTTTCACTTTGTAGTTTAACAGAGACTTATTAAACTACAGAAAGCGGTAAACACTACACACTGAGGCTCTTTCTTTACTCTCTTCATATGGGCAGTTTACCAGCATTTTATTGGTAGATTCACATCACATCCTATAAAGATGTCAACTGTCTCTGAGCTGATCTGCAGCTTCAGTAAAAATTCTAGCACACTTTAAGAGATTTAATAATCTGATTCTAAAATTTATTGGAAGAAAAAATAATAACCTAAGGAAGAATATTATATTTTACAACCACAAGTTTAGAAAAAATTGGTAATTTCAAGTGTCATAAAGGGACCTTTCAAATAGACCTGGTATACTATACTAAAAGCAATATAAATGATGCAACTTTTTGTAAAATAATTTGGCATCATTTTATAACTATGAACACTGGGTTAACTCTATCATGCACTAATTCAGCTCCTGAGTTCATCTCTTATTATATGCTTGTTCTTAGAAATAGTGTATACTTTCAAAACTGATTTAAAAAACAGTAATAAACTAAGTTGCCAACAAAGGAATTAATATATATTTACTGAAATTGCATATGCAATCAAAATGTACTTAAAGTCATTGAACAAACTCAGAAATCACAGCACTTATTTCTTGGTTAGGAAGGGGTGAGGACAGAATACCTGAGCAGAATCATTCAGGTGTTCCAGTGTTTGCATTAGAGGAAGCTTCAGCGGCATCTACTTCAATATTAAGCATCAAAGCACACCCACATGTTTGTACATACATCAATATTTTAAATAATTTATGTTTTAAAATAAATATATTGGTCAGTGAAATTTTGGAACTGACAAGCTAAACCTACAACCTACACTGCACAAATACACTCAAAGCCAAACCACAGAGCCAGTTTGATGCCAGAAGAGTTGGTAAAATCATTTCTAGAGGGAGAATAATGGAAAAGGCACAATTAAAACTATTTGACAATTTCTCTTGCCAGTATCAACAACCAACTAGATACAACTACACTCTAGGCCATGAAGAGATATGCTAGCAGCTGGTGTCCATGAGCACCCTGGAACACCCTGGTTCCAGCACACAGCAAGCACCCTGCTTTGTGCTTTGTGCTGATGATCTCACTGGCTCTGACACAGCCTAGCTCTGCTGCAACTCCTCCATCAGAAAGAAACTCAATCTTCTTGCTTTTCTCCTGCTGCAACATGATCTTCTACACCAAGCAAAGCTGAGACAAGCAACATGATGTGGCAGCACACCAAGGGAAAGATATGCCATTTGTTTTCTTTCTTCCCTCTCTTAACTATCATAGAATTAAAAAATTCCCCAGAATTTAGGTTCTAGTAATCACAAGTATCAACTACATGTATCTTCCATGCATAATTACCAGTCAAAAAATTTGATTAGGCCCCATTTCCTATAATTCATATTATTTTAAGAAAGAAATAACATTAAATATGATACATAGATTGTTTTGTGTATATCTAATAAATATATACACATAAGCTATATATATACATATACAATACACATACATATTTTTTAAACTTACAGCAGGAAGATGTGTATATAGAGAATGTATACTCTAAGGATTTTTTCCAAAGATTTATTATTTATGTGTATGTGTGTTTGTCTACATGCATGTACACATATATGCAGGGGCTCATGGAGGTCAGAAGAAGACATCAGATCTGGGGAGCTGGAATTACAAGTGGCTGTGATTCACCTGACATTGACCCTAGAAACCAAACTTCATTCTCTGCAAAGACAGCAAGAAATATTAACTGCTGGGCCATTGCTCCAGCCTATGTACAATGTTCTCTAAGGTTTCAAATATGCCTCCGCTATGGAGACCTGATGACTATTTGATAATTGAAAATCGGATCTCTAAAAGTCAACAGTCTAGCAAAAAAGAGCAATGTTTCCTGCACCTAAGCTCAGATGGCTCTCCCTGTTTTATGTACTTCTGACATAAATCTCTTTTTTTTTTTTTGGAGCTCTTTGCCTGTTTCATTTTGCACAAATGCATACTCAAAACTGCTATAGGCAAGGAGAAGGCTTGGTGAGAAAGGCACTTGCCACAAAGCATAAAGACTTGAAGATTTTAAGTCCCAGGGCCCACATGATAGAAGGAAAGAACCAACTGCTAATGAGCACACGCACACACACAAACACACACACACACATACACATACTTCCTAAGTAAGTAAATGAATAAATAAAGTAATTTTTTACCTGCTTAAATATAAAATATTTCTGGAGGCTGAGGAGATGGTTCAGGAGTTAAGAGTACTGGCTGATCTTTCAGCAGACTCAGGTTTCATTCCTAGCACCCACATAGTGGCTAACAACCAACAGCATTTCAGAAGATCTAGCACCCTCTTCTGGCCTTTGTAAGCCCCAGGCACACACGCGGTGCACAGACATACATGCAGGCAAAACACCCCACAATAAGATAAATACTCCTAAACAGAAACTACACCTGTAATCCTAGCCCCTGGGAGGCTAAGGCCCAGAGAATCACAAATTTGAGTATAGTCTGGCTACACAGCAAGTTCCAAACTGTTCTGGTTTATATGGAAAACCTCTCACAAACAATAGTGAGAATAAAATTTTATTAAAAAATGATTTTCCAGTGCTATACTATAACTTACTTAACATGCAACCAATATGCCAGGAGGCAAAACAGGAGCCTTACAGACATTGTTGAATTCACCTGGGAATTACATACTGCATACTACATTAGGCTCAGTCTCTATTCTCATGTAAATAAAACTAACAGCACAGACAAAGAAATACTTTGCCACAGGTCATCAGTGACTGTAATGCAAAACAGAATGCAAACATGGAGTTGTCTCACCAAAGTATGCTTGTTTTCTACTGTGTATTCTACAACTAACATTAAAAGCAGATGAGACATACAGAGAAAAAAGAATATTATTATTTACAGACTAATTGTACTCTAGAGCACAGAGACTGGAGGAGATATGCACTTGAATTGGAAACTACAGACTGAAGAGCAGTTTGCCCACAGCTGAAGGACACTGGTGCTTCAAATGGGTGCTGCAGCAACAAAACCTGAATTCACGGAGTAATTTCTGCTTTAGTGTTTTCTCAAAGACTGTACAGATAAAAAAGACCAGTCATTTAACATTAGTCAGAGGAGATTTTCAAGCAAATCAAAAAGAGAACAAAATAAGGTTTTACTAAAAGCAAGCTCTAAATTTGATGTTCCAAAGATGGAGAAGGTAAAACCAAAAGCATCGGGGATTGAAAGAAACAACACTGGCAAAAACGTCTGGAATCCTGATCCTTTCCTATTCTCAACTCTCACACACACAGGAAGCCTATTTAAGTGAATAATGATGGCAATGATAATAATACAAAGTAAATGTATATGGTGGAATATTTACTGTCCGATTGTAAAGTGCCTATCCGTTAGAAATTTTAGAGCCTTTAACAGTGTCTTGAATAGTTTCCCAAATCTGAGACTCCTGAGCAGCAAAGGAAGCAGTTATATATAAAAAGACTAACACAGCAAACACTGGGCGCTTCCCGCTTTGAGTCACTGCAGCGAATGGACGAGGACGGGAGGCTTGTAGAGGCCCCATTCCAAGGTCACACTCCCCTGTGGGCTCTCACAGGGCTCCTTGTCTCTGCCTTTCACTGCTGTTGACAGAACTTACTTCTTAAAGTTTTGTTGTTATTGTCGTTTTCGTTTTCAGAACGTATCGGTCTAATCTACTTAGAAGAATACAGATTGAAGCAATAAGAATTTCCTTTACTAAACCGTAGTAAATAAAACACAAATTCCTAATTTTATTCACTTTTTGGAAAAATATATCCTACATGCTTAATTTTAATAAATAATTCAGTAAATAAAATACTAACAAACTACTATTTAACACAGACCAAATTAACAAACTAGGTAGACAACAGCTTTAGATTAAAGCCGGAATATTTTCCCTGTTTTTTTTTTTTTCTTTAAAATATTCACCCTCTAAACTGAGACCGCTGCTGCATCCTGCTGAATTTTAAGGCATGGCAGCCATCTTGTGGCTCACGTTGGTATTGCTGGGACCTTCAGCCAGTCACTTCAGCTTGCAAAAATGAAGCTTCACAATTTAAAAAGTCATATGCAACTGTGAAAACAAGGACTTATAAATTAAAAAGAAATAACTCCAGAACCTGACTGTTGCACAGCAATTTTTTTCAGGTTGAGACCTTCCATCCCGGTGGGAGGCTCAGGAGACCTTCTTCTCAGGAGACCTAAGGAAGTAAACCACCTTCCAAGCACTAGGGAGATGATACTATGGACTGATGAGGCCCTTCCCACCGCTATGGAGACAGAAAGTCTGCTGGAGGGAGACCTTCATGAGTCTTCACTGCTCCAAATGATGAGTAGGGGTACTTGGAGAAGATTCTCGAACCTGTTGAGCCACCTACAGGGCATGCAGAGAGCATACAACTCCTCTCCAATCCTTCTGTAAGTCACCCCCAAAAACTCCTCAGCTCATCAAACTGGGCAGCTAATGTGTTACTTAACTGGTCATTGGTTCCCTACCTGTAGTGAACAGACATCTGTGAACCTTCTCTTCAGGAGAGTGCCACAAAACATCTAACATGTTTCCTGTTAAGCTTCTTCTACAATGTCCTAACTGGACTGGACACAAAGCTTTCAAACTAAGCTATATCTTACAATTACCATGCATACATTTTTTAAAACTGCTATAAAGATAATACAAATTTTAAATTAAACAGAGAAAAACATTAACTAATTATACTGCATTTACATCATGACTATTTCCCAGTCTCCATGTTATTTGTGCCTCGCTGTCCCAAGGCTACAGAATATCTAAGAAACATGAACCCTGCCCTTAAAAAGACTTAGGAAAAAAGTTGTGTGAGATATAACATAGTCTCTGTCTCTCTGTGTGTGCCCGTCTCTCTGTATCCTCTCTCTCCTTTCTTCCCTCTCCACCCCCGCTTCCCACATTTAACAACTAAGGTGGTGGTGGTGGGGGGGGACCCATTGAAACGTGTAGCTTGGACTGGGAAGCGTGGAGGAAGTCCTCTGTTCACCTTCCCATCACCTTTCAAATCTCTGCTTAAAACCTATGAAGCCATGGTCAAACATTATCAGGAGTACATAGAGATTTCAAAACAATGTTCAGAGAGAATGAGAGGGGAAAGACCCTCTGGGAAAGTGCCATATTAATTACTAATAAAGTTAATTCCACTTTTTGCAAATCTATATTCTCCCAAAATAATCAGTGATAATAACAATGACTAAAACTTGAGTTGCAAAATCCAGATGACAGTGTCTTTCTGAAGGTCAAGACATCTCAGGATGAGATTAAGTCCAGAGTAGACAAGTTAAATGTCACTTAACTATATGATCACCAATCTACTAGCTCTTCCTACTCTTCCTAATCATGAGAATGGTGTTATCTTAGTCACTAATGGTAACAGCGGCAGCACAAACTTCAGTTTTTCAGGAGATGAATTCAGCCTCCTCTCATGGACCTGCAAACACAATCACCTGTCTGTTGGCAGAGGCTCCAGGAATATCATTGTAATTAGCCTCAGGCCTAGAGTCCAAAGAAGTTGGAGAACACTTAGGGGAGGCTTAAAAAACAAACAAACAAACAAAAAACAGGCAAATGGAGGAATTCCTACAAACATGATGGCTTCCACTCCTCCCTGGCTTCTACATATGTGGAAAAATGTTCCCCAATGTCTTCCTCTGTCTCTCTGTCTCTATCTCTGTCTCTCTCTGTCTGTCTATTTCTCTCACTCTCTAAAAATGGGAACTTTCAGACAGGCTTGGAATTCAGTAGACTCAAGTCCGAGCAGGGCTTCAGGCCATCTAAGTCTGCTGTGTTTGGGAGCTAACCATGAAATCTAGCGCACTCTGTTTCTCTCTCATTCTCATTTTTTCTCACCACCCTTTTAAACCTTTCTTCCTTTCCTAATATAAAAAGGAAACGAGAGAATATTGCTTCCTTCTAAAAACCAACAATTACATTTCATGTCAAAAGCAGCTAGTGAAAAGAAACTATAATCAATAAAAAATCATAAAAAGAAGGATCCACCAATTTCTATTTCATTGTATTTACAAATTAAAATATACTTCATATAATAATTGGCCCAGCAAAGTAAAAGATAGGCATATTTGTAGTTAAAATGTCATACTTACTACTATTTCCTTATACCTTATTTACAGATTAAGATAAAGCTTATTTAGAACTGTAACATATGTAATTTAATGGTAGATTGTATCTTTATAACAATCAGACATTGTTAACATGATGAAATGCTAGGTGATAAATCTCTGTAATAAAGGCACAAATAAAGTGTAGTGAGCTGTATTAATATTCAATTCATATCAACAATATATCCCTTAAATATTGAGGCTAAATATTGCTGTATTCAAATATAGTATGTGGGGTTCTAACTAATGGCCAACAAAATGAGTACAATCTATATATCAGCTTTTAAATTTTGTATTAAAAGTATTTTCAAAATATTTTCAGTCATGCTGTGAGAGGAATTATATCTGGTGGTCTCAGCAGCAGCTAGTAAAGGGAAAAATATAATCAATGAGGAAGAACAGAAAAGAAAATATCAAGAAATTTCTATTTCATAAAAAAGGAATCTTATCCATTCTATGTGTAAATTACCATCATATTTAAGCCTGTTTTAAGTGATAACATGTTATCTCAGAATATTCCAGGTTACAAAGTTTTGTTTACTGTTATCAACTGCCTTCACAGAAAACCTTTAAAAAGTACTGCACATACTGTAGAAGCAAAACCGTGCTAAGAAAGTGACAATGGTAAAGAAAGCCTCTATCTGCTGATGAGCTTAAGGTAGCAGAAAGCTCTGAGTCTTAAGGACACATAGACAATGGAAAAAAACAGTAAAACAGTACTACAGAAGGCTCTCACTGTCTTAACTAAACTAATATTTTATATATATATATATATATATATATATATATATATGCATACACTCTTGTATAATTAGTGTCCAACAGAGCTACCCACTTTTGCCAGCCAATCTGTAGATACATCGCAGGGGGCTTTCTAAGAATGTTTCCAGGACAGCAAGGCCTCCTAAAAATATCAAAATGCAAACTACCAGGTCCCGTCTTCATGCTATGGACGGGCAACTCAGGCAACAGCAATGACCGCTTGGGGCCCAAGCCAAATCCAGGAGAGAGCTACATCTGAGAACAGCTATTTCTGTAACCAAAAGTAAAATATAAACAAATTGGAAAGGACTTTGTAAAACACACTAAAAATCAGAAAACACTTCAAACTAACAATAAGCAAAATATCTAAGATAAATGGGGGGAAAGCTGTGGCAATGACAAATGTACAAAGAATTGTCCAGAGGAGAGTAACTGATGCTCTCCACTCCCTCTGAGGAAATATGAAGAAGACATTGTGGACTGTAACACTGCTAAGAAACTGTACTAACAGTTCGGAACAGGACCAACAGCATATCTTAAACACTTTACTAAAACAATATACATTTATTTTCAATTAAAAAATATAACTAAACAGAAAGGTACGGGAATATTCCCCCTGCATTTAAGAGGTAATCCTGCATTAAAAAAATAAGGCCACTGAGGAACTCCGCAAAAACACCTGTGTAAGAAAGACACAATGACAACAGCAACCAGACATGCATCTTTGCCAAACCGCTAATGACCTCATAATCTTATACTTTTATATTCACAAACATATTGAAAAAATTTAGTAACAGTTTACAAAGAAAATTAAAACACAAACAGAAAGGGGGGACTTGCTGGCACCTTAATAATGTGACAAGTGCTACATGCCAAGTTAATACACCATATTAATAATTTCTGAATGAAGTTTCCAACATTCAGATTCACCAGCGTTTTCTTTTTAACAATGTTCTGTATGTGAAGCAAAACAGCTTCATCTGTGGCCCTCCAGCCTTGCTGTCTGGTAACCGGTTAGTGCACATTCCAGTTTGCTATGGCAGTCAGCGGGGCTTGAGGGGCACCCTCCTCTTTACCTTTTCTACCTTGCCACCGTTGATGTCACTGGGAAGGAACTTCTTTCCAATTGTTCTCAAATCTGTCTAAAATAAATATTTTATCATTAAAATAGAATTACAGAAAAGTAAACCTAAATTCAGTCTCATGAACAAAAGAAACTACGTCAAGCATGTTGAAGAAAAATTAAGCAAATATCTTGTAAAACGTATGTGGTCACTATTTTCAAATCATTTAGCCACATATTGCATTGTATCAGAAAAGCAAACAAAAAGAGACAGAGGCATCATATGTCTTTACCTTAGTCACTCTTTTCTACTTAAAACCCCAGCAAATCACATACATTATGATCTCACTGAAAATTAATGCTCTAATCCAAAAATCAAATGGCAGCTTTGGCCTAGGAAAAGCACAGTATATGTTTTAGCAGCCTAATGCCATATACTTTGAATATCCAGAGGCATGAAAACCAATTACTCCCCCAGCTCTGACAGTCATAGTATAGCAAAGCAAAGGGTGCTACAGGGAATGATGTTGCTGGATGGCAGAGCAGCAGCACCTTACAGTAAAGAACAGTCCCTGTTCGCAGAGACCACAGAGGAGAAAACGGAGAAGAACTGGCTAACTACAAAAAGACGGAAGTATGTATGATTCAGGAAATCACTGCACACAAAACTAAAACGCAGAACTGTTTACTAGGTTATAGTGCATCTATGACTGTGAGAAGCCTACACAGTTCACATAAAAAAAAAAAGTAGAGCTTTTATGAAAGGACAGTGTCTTCTTCAAAAGTGAAAACCTAAGAAAATTTGGAAGGTCATTTCATAGAATATAGATCTCAAGAGAAATAATATCATCAGTAGTATCAATAAATAAAGACTGCACTTAATTTTTTTTCTGAACCTAAACTACACACAGGATTTTAATGCCATTTCTTAATACTCTTACTTCCCTACTTTACAAATGAAAAAGTTAAGACTTATTCTGTTCAACACAAAAATCTGAGCAGAAATAAAACATCTAAGAAAAGAAGCAAGGGTGGAAGGATGGCTCAGAGGTTTAAGAGTTTAGTTACCAGAACCCATACGGCAACTCACAACCATCTGAAAATCCAGCAACTCAATCTGCCTTCCCATAGCAACAGGGATACACATGGTGCACATTTATGCAGCCAAACAAAACAGTCATACACGTAAAATAAAATAAATAATGGTTTTAAAATAAGTTAAGGCTACAGCTAACATAATGCAAACTAAACGAAAACTGTTTTAAAGAACTTACTATTACAAAACCACTAAAAACATGCATTCTACAACTAATGAACTTTTCCCTTCTCATTGTATTCTATGATATTTACAACTAGCTAATATTAAATTAAATTCAACAAACACCTCTATAACTTAAAAGGAACAAAAACTAAAAATGCTCTCTATATTATTTAGTATAAAATATAGTTTATAATGTATTTTTCATTGGTATAGATTTAAATTTTAAAAGTCTAATAAAAGTTAATAAACTTAACCTACATTGAGAGCAATCAGGATGATGTCATTTATATTGACTTTGCCAGGAGAACTTGTGCAAGCTTCAATGCCTTCATCTGAAAGATACCTGTTAAAATAAAATAAACACCTTAATATTATCTAAACTCAGTATTAAGCAAAATTTTACAATATGCAGCTTGGCTTTCTATTAAATACTAAAAAAGAGTGAAATGCCCTGGTCTTCGATACTATTCTGATAAAAACAGTGTACACACATCTCTTCTGTACCTTAAATGGGATATTGTGTGAATGAAATTATTCACGTACTTTCTGAGAAAAGCTACTTACATGTCAGCCTGTCTAAATCTGAGCTCCTCTTTGCAGTAAGATAAACATAATTTTGACCTACTATCTCTCAATGTGGTAAGCTCTTAAAAGCGGTTGTGCTACACTGTAAAATTAAGACTAAAATAACCACAAGTTTAAGCTTAGTTGACAAGAACTAAGAACAAGAAAATCTCCTCCTGGATACTTGTTCACATTATCTTCTCACATCATGATCTCAAGAATCCTTCAGTAAGCACTACTGACTCTCAAAGACATTAAGAAAGGTAACCTTTATAGCCGATCCTTTGCTTTTTCTGTCTGTTTTTTTTTTTAAGTTATTGTCTTATTATCCTAATGTTCATTTACTCAGAACAACCCAATTTTACATCTGAACAAAACTATAATTCAAGAGTGAAAGAACTGTTGTATCCAAAGAGGAAAAAAATGTATCTCTACCTGTTCATCCATATGCAACAGGTCATTTTTTTTATAAATTCTATGATTCAAGCATAAACAGCTTATAAAATTACCCATCTGCATCTCAAATGTTTTACGACCAACAGCACCTTGCTTAGCCAATGGACTAGCATCACTACCCATCATCACTGCCCACATTCTCCTAGTGCTAAGAGAACTAACTGGTCTAGCAGCTAGTCCAACAGAGTCATCTTAAGCTCATTCTTGGAGTCAGCAACTCCACCATAAACCTCCGATCCTACAGTACTTCTACGACATTTATCAGTGTCAACTTTTTACATTATTCATGTATCTACTTAAGGTGAGTGCACATGTACCACAGTGTACACGCAGAAGTCCGAGGACAATTTTGTAGAGTTGTTTCACTCCTTTTCCCTTTACACAGGCTCCAAAGATGAAACTTAGGGTCCCAGAAAGTACTTTTACCCATTGTGCCATCTCGCAGGCCCAAAATGTGAATCTGATGTGGACACACACACACAAAAAAGCAAAGCGTAAACAAACCTGGCATAGTAGCCCACGTTTATAGTCCCAACACCTAGAAGGCAGAGGTAAAAAGACTGTCACAAGTCTTCAGCCAGACTGATCTATATAACGAGTTATAGGCCAGCCAGAATAACAGTGCCAGACACTGTCTGTCTGTCTGTCTGTCTCTCTCTCTCTCACACACACACATACACACATGGCAAACTACTATGTACTACTAGTACTTAAGAAGAGCATGGTAGTCCTGAACTGCAATAATTAATGAAAGCAAGTACTTTAATGTGCAGCAGAAAGAAAACACAGGTCTTAAGTAGAGAAGTAAGCCACAAAAAGGAAATAGACAGCAGACAGGAAAAGATAGTACACAAAGGAGCATGAACTATAGATGTGTAAAATAAACTCAGATATTTAAACATTATTTCTAAGTCAAAATGACTATGGTAATTTCCTTTATTCTCTTTCATCTGTTTATAACTCTCAGGTATACATGAAATTCTAATTAATCATCATCTAATTTTACTTCTGTAAATATTAAGCCCAATGATATTATGTGAACCAAAAATTATTAGTAAAATGATGAAATTTTTACATTGTCCTTCAAGGAGCTGACTGTCACTTACACAATTTAATATAATATTTAGACAGGTATATACAAGGTCAAAGTAATTACAAATGAAATGTTAAGCAAAGCTAAGGCAGCCTGGGAAAGGAAAAGTAAACGGAGAGGGAGTATTAAAAGCCCAAATCAGGAAAGTGAGAAAGTGTGAAACTATCCTTGAGCACTGACTGGAAAATGAGGACAGAAACACAAATCTGAGCCCAATTTAAGAAAGCAACAGCAACACAAAGAGATGGGTGATATGTGAAGCACTGAGTGAGCGATTAAAAATCACTACCTTCCAGCCTCTTGCACATGGGGACATAGAAAGCAATGACTAACAGAACGCTGACTTGTTCCTAAAACAGTAACCCCCTAGAACTAAAGAGTAACGGCCTAACAGACTAAAACAAATCTTTAAAAGTAATCAAAGCTCATACCTTACATACGAAGAAAGGAGTCCCAGGGATACTAAGCTTGTCTGAAAATATAAACTTAGCAGTAGAAAACTGAAACCGAAAAATGCCTCCAATTCTCGTTTTAATAATCTTATCACTGTAACGGGTTCTTGTCAAACAACTAATTATTTATAAGAATATTATTTCTTACAAGCCAATCGTGATAGCTATTCTTGGTTGTAAACTTGACTATATCTGGAATTAACTAAAACCCAAAAAGTGGAAGGCATACCTGTGAGGACCTTTTGCTTAATTTGAAGTTGGAAAATCCACTTCTCATCCTGATCTTTGAGGTGGGCCACACATCCTGCTGCAAGCCTACATAAGGACACTGAAGAAGGAAGCTTTTGTTCTTTGCCACTTGCTAGCAAGTCCATTCCTTCACTGGCATTAGAGACTACTTCTTTTGGATTCTGATGTATACTAAAGACCATCTGAGACATTCAACCTTATAGACTGAGCAGCTACTGGAGTCTTGGACTTTCAGTTCATAACCAGCCAATGTGGCAGCCTGTAAGTCATCTAATTAATTCCCTTTCTATACATAGAAAGGGAGTCATGCTATAAGTTCTGTACTCTAGAGAACCCTGACTAATGCATCAATGTTTATGAAATTCAATTTAACTAATTTGACACTTCACGCACACACACCTAAGAAAATTCAGCTAGTAAGCTCCAAAGTATGCTAAACAACAAAAAGTATCGTTTCCTGTAACAGACCAAAAAACAAATGGGATGAGGAGAGGAAGAGGCTCCTTCTTCCAGCAATCTAGACTGCAGCTACTTCAGTTACCTTTCTCACTGCTGTGTCCAAGCACCTGACAACAACCAACTTAAGCAGGGCGTCCAGTGTAAGCAGGGAGCAGGCCACCACAGCAGGGGCACAGGCCACGCTGCATCCACACTCAGGAAGTGAGGCCAGGCTGTCCAACCTAGCTGCCCACCCCTAGTGACTCACTTCCTTCTGCTGGGAACCAAATGTTCAAACACAACACGGGACACTGCACACTCAACACACAAACACTAACGCAAGGGAGAGATGTTGGCTTCATATGAGTGAGACAATATATGAAATCTATCAGATACTTCCCATCCGAGTCTCAATTTCCAAGTTTAACAAGCCTCTCTGTCACACTTTCTAAACCTTATTCCAGCTTTACTACAAAACTGTGAATAAACAGAGCATGTACTCACAGCTCTAAGCATACCAATAACTCTTCTACAAATACTTGACAATTTCACAAAAGGATTGACCCTAATTTAATCAGGACGTGGCATTTATACATTAATGTGTTTTGTAAACACTGAAAAATGTCACTATTAACAATGAATAAAGCAATTGATAAATGTAAAAAGTAAAAGAAAAAAATCACTGCAAAATGTACCACAGAACTCAGTAACTGAAAGAAGGGACAACAGTATCCACCAGGCCAGGCTGTCACCACAAAAAGGAACTGAATGAAAATCAGAGCAGTCACACTGGACAAGCTCCTTGTGCACAACTGCCCTAAGGACCACCAGGGAAAGGAATTATACAGTTCCTTGTGCCATCTGAGTCCTTTATACCCAGATGCCAGAGAGCTGCAGACAGTGCTCTTAACCACTGAGGCCCCACATTAACTTCTTTTACATCAAGTTTTAAATTTGTTATAAAAATAGAGACACCTAAGCCAAGAAAAAGTCAACGAAATAATCGTGAAAGACACAGCACACAAAAGGCACATTTCACAAAATTAACCTGTAAAGAAACAAAAAGGGTAAATACGCAAAAACTTGTTTAGAACCAATTTAACACTACAGATCCTAAAACACTACAAATCCTAAAAAGCAATTTTAGAAAATGCAAAACAATATAAATACAAGGCTGCTGGTTAACTCAAGTATTTCAGGGGCCAGAGTAAAAGGCAATTTAAAAGTTCTATGGGAAATCTTCTATAAAGCTATATCTAATTTAACATTTTAAAGTATTTAAAATTTAGAAACTAAAAACCTAAAGTTGTTTTTAAGGACTAATTCTGAAGGCTGCACTATCTGAAAACACCACACGATGGCAACCTTGTTTCACGAGTATATTACTGCATTGCTGTTGGAAGGCAAACCTCGAAGGTACTAAAGCAGGCTATGACATTTCGTTTTGTTGCTGCTGCTAGGAAAATACGAGAAAATAAAATAGACTACTAGAATTTCTGAATTTTTGTTTGATATAAAAATCATTCAAGCTTAGAAAAAACTAAGCTTGAATTAGTTTCTTCTTTTTAGGCATTAAAAGGTTCAACTGATTTAACAAAAAGAGTACGTGAAAAGATACATGTCTACTTTTTTTCAACATTCATCGTTTAGAAATGCAGAAATTTGTGAATAAAGTGTGTGTGTGCTGTGTAAGTGCGTGTGGAGGCGCAAGGTTGGCGTCAGGTGTGTTCCTCACTCACTCTCCACCATGTTACACAGCTCTCGTCACAGCTGGCTGGGACCTAGCCTGGCACAGTGCAAGCACATCTCTGCCTGTGACGCTAGGGTTCCAGACACATGTGCACTTTATGTGTGTTTGAGGAGCCCAACTCTAGTCCTCCTAAAAACACAGTGAAAATTTACCAGTGGACACATCTCCTAAGTCTAATTCTTTTTTAATTAGTAACAGTTACAAAGCATGCTTTCAGCAGTTTCAATAATTGTTTCTCTCTGATGCCAATACAAAAATGACATTTGAAGATAGTAACTACAAAAAAGTAGGTAACAATACATCATAAAATTGTTTTCCTATACAAAATATTAAAATACTTTCCATACCTAAACTAACCCATAAAGACACTAACTCTAGAATGTTTATTTGGTATAATTACAATAGCTAAGCAATAATTTGAAAAGAATCCTTTAAATTTTCATAATTGATATACTACAAAAAGCACAGAAGCCAAGGTAACCTAACAACGATTTTATCTAGTAAACTTAAAGTGTAAAATGAAAGCCTGGGTATTATTTCTTTCATTGAGGTTATAACCTATGACATAATTCACTATTTTCATAACTCAATTTAGAAGCAGCATGGGTTAATTTTAATAAGGCATGTTTTACTGTAAGAAATGACTGGACATTTCTGTCTCCTATCTTCACTCAGATGTGAAATAGCTATAAAACCACACGTAAGCCCAAAGCTCAGCTTGTCCTTACTACCCGGTGCTGTGTAGAGCGACTACCACCTTATAGTTCCCAGGACTGTGGAGTCCCTGCTTCAGGGGGTTCAGGCTGCACTGAGCACAAGAAACTCACACACTGAGTTCTAAGCCTAGAAACACGACCTAAAAGTGTAACGTTGTAGGGTGTTTTCATAAGCAGCATGGCCACCCATCTGCCTGTACTTTACATAAAACAGAACTCGATGGACCCCACCCTTTGGCACAAGTAGGATCCCAGTCAGTCTCATCTATTTCTGCCTCGGTTTCTCTCCTACAAAAAGCAGAAATAATACTGGAAATACCGATCCACAAATTTGTTCTAATATAAACAAAATGTGAAATGCTTAGCACATAGCCAGCAGAAAGCACAGGCTGAGCAGATACTAACTAGTTCTCTTCCAAGTCCAATACCATCACTTATTTTTGGAAAGTATTTTCAAAATTTGACACCTAAGGCTTATTTATTTCTAATGAAAAAAAAAAAAACTTCCCAAACAATGAAGGGAATTTCTTTAATGGTTACTACTAATAAAACAAGTCACATGTTTCTTTACGTCTGAGTTATATGTTGTTTAGATGCTTCTCACATGCAGTCCTGAGACTTGAAACATCAGCTAGAGGCAGATGGTTACACTACTTATATATATGTAACTCTTTCAACATTTATATTGTTATTCTCTATTATACGTCAGGCTATTCTGCCTATACATATGTCTGTGCGTCATATATGTACAGTGTCTGCAAATGCCAGAAGAGGGTGTCAGATCCCCTAGAACTGGCATTACAATTGCCATGTAGATGCTGGATATCCAATCCCAGTTCTCTGGAAGAGCAGCAAGCACCCTTTATGCATGCAAGCATCAGGCCTTCTTTCAACATTTTATATATGGAGGGGTGTGTGCGTGTGCCTGTGGCGTGCAGTGCATATATCCATGCATACTTGTGCTCATGGGAATGTGTGTTTCTTTGTTTGGCTGAGTTTCAGTTTTCTTAGACAGGACTTTAATCCCATAATCTGACCTCCAACTCAGTTTGTACTCCAGGTTGACCTCAAACTCAAAACTCTCCAGTGTCAGCCTCTCAAGCTAATAACAAGAAAATCACTTCTTCCATTAACAACCACTGTTTCCGCCCTAATTCCCTATATAAAATACATGATGATAATTCTGTTCAGGCTGCCACTTATGGCAACAATTATGTCAAGATATAGATAGTAAGCAATGTTTAAAATTCTGTAGCAAGGGAAAATTAGACATTGCAGTTTACATTTATAATTTACTTAGATTCATGCTATTCACTGAACATTTCAGAACTGAAATCTACTACTTCAATTATTATGGGCAATTATAAATGTCTATTTAAATTTACCATAGACACTCACATAATAACATAGCAGTTTTCCATAAAAGGCTTATGTAAATAGGACAATATTAAATTCAAAAGGGAAATCACTTAAATATGCTACCAATTTAAAAAATAACTTGTGACAAGAGTGAAATACTCTCCCACATGTATAATTTTTTAAATTTAATTTCTTTAAAATGCACCTTAAATATAAAATGTTCAGTGTTCACTAAATTTCTAAAGTCAAAATGCTTCAAATAATGTTTCAACTTTTACCTTAAAAACATAATTTGACAATCTCTATCTATCTTTTTGTAGAAGAAGCATGTACAGTGGCCCACAAAAACAGACGACCATGTTCCAGTCTCTGGACATGTGAATATTAACTTCCTTGAAAACAAAAATGGCTGCAATAAGGGCAGTAAGTTGTGAAGACAGCAGGCAAGATGGCAAACACCTTTAACCACTACAGAGGCAGGCAGAACTCTGGGCCTGACTCACATAATAAAATTCTACCTCAAAAAGAAACAAGGAGGAGGACAAAAATAAGAGACAAAAATGAAAATCATCAACTGAGGAAATCATCCAACCACTCCAGAACACCTACATTGCCCAGGTTTCCCCAAATCTACCTAAGGGAGAAGCAGAAGTGCAGAGGGTTGTAAGACAGGAAAGAGACACACAAAAAATCAAAAAAAAAAAAAAAAAAAAAGCAGACTGCACAGCATGATAGCAAGCACCCAGAGCCAGAAAGGCCTGCCACCCACCACCCCCGCCCCGGAGTCTCTGACAAAGGTGCAGCTACGGAGACCCTTCATTTCAAACATGGCCTCCAGGACTGTCAGGAAGCTACTGTTGGAGTAGATGATCACAGACCAGGTGGAGTACAGGATTTAATATGTCCATTATAAATTTAACTGTGGGGAAAGTTCTGATTCAATTAAGAATCCAGGTCATCCCCTTAGGATCTTTTAGGGCTATTTTCTATTCAGTATAAAATGCCTTATTGCTTCAAGTGTTCAATGAGCTTGACTAGTTGGTGTAAGCCTATAAATAAGATGCACAATACACTGAAGTTTAATAAAAGTGACATTGCATCTTTTACTATGCAGAAATGGAGGTTGGTAAGCCACTGACAGCAAGACTCTAGAGACATCACACATACAAAAGACCTAAAAAGGACATCCTCATGTTATCCACCCAGACCTCTGACTGACACAAAACACTCAAAGCACCTCAGCGACACACTCATACACAAAATCTGAAGCAACTGAATTTTCAGTCATATCCAAGCAAAGACAAAGAAAGGTATTTTCTAACAAGAAATAATAAGCAGCACTGGAAGCCATGGGTTACTAAACAAAAACTCCAGCAGCAGGTGTAAGGTACTTCCATGTGAACTGTTGGTCACAGAGACCTGAAAGGTACCCAAAGATACTGCTATTAGTTGCTCATCAGAACCAGATGATAAGATGCTTCTACCTAAGCCAGCACATCAAGCTGGAAACGAAACTCCCTTCCTGATGGCTAGCTTTCACAGTGCCTATATGTGCAGGACACTGGGGAGGACACAGCATCAACAGTCTAACACTGCATCAGCAGTCCACTCATCTGTAAAGCCGAAGAACAAAGGCAACCTTCTATGCACTATGAAACAGGAGCACTGGACTGTTTGGGGATAACCAAAGCTAGAATTGAGGCTAGTTCCAAAGGAAGAAATCTAGGCCTGGCACTCTCAACCCAGCAAAGACCACTTAGCTGGTAAGTCATAGGCCCTCCAGAAGAGCTTACCACCTACTTGTTAGATGTGTCTGTGGTGGTTTGAATAAGGATGGCCCCCCACTGGCTCATACATTTGAATGCTTAGTCATCAGGTAGTAGTGCTATTTGAAAGGATTAAGGGGTGTGACCTTTAATACCCTGCTGGGTAGAGTCTTCAGAGGCCCTCTGTGGTAGGTTCCTGTCTTGTTCCTTGTTATCACCTTCTTCCAATGTCTATCCTGTGTGCCCTTTTGAATGAGGATTGAGCATCTTACCCAGGATCCTCCTTCTTGCTTAATTTCTTTAGGTGCACAGATTTTAGTATGATTATCCTATATTATACGTCTAACATCCACTTATGAATGAGTATATACCATGTATGTCTTTCTGCTTCTGGGATACCTAACTCAGGGTATTAAAGTGGATGCTAAGACTTAGACAAACTTTGGGCAGAGTGCAGGGAATCTTATGAAAGAAGGGGGAGACAGAAAGACCTGGAGGGGTCTGGAGCTCCACAAGGAGAGCAACAGAACCAAAAAATCTGGGCACAGGGGTCTTTTCTGAGACTGATACTCCAACCAAGGACCATTCATGGAGATGACCTAGAACCTCTGCACAGATGTAGCCCATGGCAGCCCAGTTTCTAAATAGGCTCCCTAGTAAGGGGAGCAGAGGCTGTCTCTGACATGAAATCAGTGTCTCTAGCTCTGATCACCTCCTCCTGGAGGGAAGGGGGCAGCCTTACCAGGCCATAGAGGAAGTCTATGAAAGACAGTCCTGATGAGACCTGATAAGCTAGGGTCAGATGGATGGGAAGGAAGTCCTCCCCTATCAGTGGGCTAGGGAAGGGGTATGGGAGATGAGGGAGGGAGGGAGAGGAGGATTGGGAGGGGCTGAGGGTGGGAGCTACACCTGGGATACAAAGTGAATAAATTGTAATAATAAAAAATTATATTTAAAAAAAGAGGTGTGACCTTGATGAAGGAAGCGTGGCCTTGCTGGAAGAAGGAGGGATGTGGGGGCTTGAAGTTTAAAGGCCCGTGTTGGGCCCCGTTCTCTCCTTCCCTGCTGCCTTCAGATTAAGAAAAACTACCAGCTACTTTTCCAGCACCATGCCAGCCTGTGTACTGTCATGCTCTCTGCCATGATGATCATGGACTAAGCCTGTCAAACTGTAAGCAAGCCCCAATTAAATGCTTTCTTTTATAAGCGTTGCCATGATCGTGGTTCTCTTCACAGCACTAGAACAGCAACTAAAACAATGTCTAATATATCCATTTTTTCACCCATAAACAAATGCTACTTTAAGCCTTAATCAGAAAAACCTCTCTTTCCAGTGATCAAAGATGAATGCAGCCATGCATAGCTGCTAAGGGTACTAAGATTAAGCGAAAGTTGATTGTTCAGTCCTTAATAAGACATTTATACCTGCCACAATAAGGTGCAAAGAAACACAGAACACGGGGTCTAAAGAATGTAAACACAGGAAGAGAGGAAAAAGAGATGCAAAATGCCATCTTCTGCATCTTCTGTACTTCGCAGTCATAACCTCCCAGCAGCTGTGATCATCTACATAAAACTTGACTGTGAATAACCACTCTTGAATGGAGGTCACAATCAGGGGTCCTACCACTTCCTCTGGTTGAATTTGTGGCTACTGACCAATGTGGGGAGAATGAGAGTCAGTGTCTCCATCCTGCACACTCACTGGTGAGACTGGTAAGCTCCAATGAAGATTTCCAAACACATGGTGGTCACACAGAAGACTCTGGCTAAACACAGCACATCACAAAACAAAAGACATGAATGTGAGAACAGAAATTGCAAGGAACAATGGGGACTGACAGAGTAATAGAGAGGGGAACAAGAATAAGCAGAATGAATTATACTCATTCCTAGTATACTAGTATACTAGTCCCTACTTGATCACCACGAAATTCTCAGCTCCAGCCAGCCTGCATTAGGGATCCCAGAAAAGCAAAGGTATTACTTCTGGTATAATCAGCACTGTTGATGTGCAATCTTCTGAGAGGTGTTTCCTGAGAGTGAGCACACAGAAGCTGTGTTCTAGAGATCGCCAAGGTTGTACCTTGAGCTGTCAGTTTTAAGAGTCACCCAGATGGTGCTGGTTTTGGAGGCATGAAAGGGTCATGGAGAACAGCTGAGGCTTGGCTCTCTGAGAGGTTGGGAGAAGCCTTGGTGAAAGTGCAGCCCAGTTGCAACAGAAGCTCCTAGCAGTTTTGGAGATGCCGGTACCATGTGACCGGCAAGGACAGCAGCAGCAGTGAAGTGGAGCCAGTCAGAGTTTAGAAGACAAGCTGTATGTGCTGCACAGGGTGGGGCTTAGGAAGTGACCCAAGCCCCTTGGAGGCAAGATCATGACTGGATCCTAGACATTGGGCATTGTGTTGTTTACATAACTGGAGTTTGGTTTGGCTTTGGTTTGATTATGAGTGTGCCTTGACTCTTCCCCCTTGAAGTAAGAAAGTATTTAATTTTTATTTTACTGGAGCCCACAACTAAGAGACTTTGAATTTTAAAAGACTTTGGATTTTAAAAGAAATTGGCTATTTTAAAGGGCTTGGTATTTTAATGTGTTTGTATTTGTAAGGACTGTGGGATTTTTAAATTTACTTATGTTTTTAATATGAGCTCTTGGTGATAAATAAGAAAGGAAGGGCTGTGGCTTAATAGTGGGGTGTGTGTGTGTGTGTGTGTGTATGATGTTGACAAAGGGTCAGTTGTCCTGGCTGGTTTTGTGTCAACTCCACTCAAGATACAGTAATCAGAAAGGAAGAAGCCTCAGTTGAGGAAATACGTCCATGGAATCTAGCTGTAAAGCATTTTCTCACTTATTGATCCAGGGGGGAGGACCCAGTCTATTGTGGGTAGTGCCATACCTGGGCTGCTGCTGAGTCCTGTAAGAAAACAGCTGAGCAATTCAAGGGGAGCAAGCTGCTAAGCAATGCCCTCTGCATCAGCTGCTGTCTACAGGTTCCTACCCTGTTTGAGCTCCACTCCTGACTTCCTTTGATGATGAATAGCAATATGGAAGCCTAATGCAAATAAACCCTTTCCTCCCCAACTTGCTTTTTAGTCATGGTGTTCTGTGACAGCATTAAAAGCCCTAAGACAGAGAATAAAGAAGTCCAATGGGAGAGAGGAGAGATAAACCAGGAGGGGAGGGGAAGGCGCAGGACAGTGGCAGATATGTTTACCATACAAAGTATACCTGTAACAAATTAAATTAAATAAATAAAATTACATTTTAAGTAGGAAGAGTGAGCTAATATAACTTTAAAATTAAAAGCTATCTCCTTCCATTCCCACTTTCTGGGGCTACAAGCTAACAGGTCCTGTTAGACAATGATTTTTACTGTACAAACATCATAAAATGCATTAGTAGAGGCTTGGGTGATATACCCTACAACGCTACTAGGCTATATGGTATGTAGTAATGTATGTGTGTGTATGTAAGAGTGGAGGGGACATTGAGAAGGCTACTGCTACAGGCTGAATTTCAAAATGTTAAGTTCTATTCTGGTACAACCCACATGACATATCTCTATATTAAAAAGTCCTAGAGCACAAATCAAGAAAACCAATTTTAAAAATGGAATACAGAGCTAAAAAGAGAATTCTCAATAGAGGAATATCGAATGGCAGAGAAACATTTAAAACAAAATATTAAATTAAGCAAAAAAAAAGTGTAATTGTTAGGCAGTATAAATGAGATATAGGAGGATGCAGTTTTATAATAATAGGATACAATAAAATAATGAATAGTAAATACATAAATAACAACCATTTATCATTCTCAAGTATTTAGGCACATATATAATTATATGTGCCATACACTTATAACCTAGCAACAAAGGAGGTCTGATGACAACAGACACTTGTAATGCAAAGCACCATGACTTTTACGATAGTCATGATATCATAAATCAACAGGAATTTTTCAGCTCTATTAGATTTTCATGAGACAACCATCATTTATACAATCTGCCATTGATGAAACTATGACTGAGATATGACTCTTATCAAAAGTACATAAGAGAACTTGAGTAATCCAGAGTTCTACAGTCACATAACAAGTCCAAGAAAAGAATTACAGAAAGGAAATCAGAAAAGGAAAGAGTAACAGTATCTTCCAAAGTTTTAAAGGAATTACTAGTGGTATTTCAAGAACCCAGAAAACAGCAAGTTCCTAGTACAGAGAGGTGAACTATTCAGACTCCTATCTGGATCTTCAAAATACCAGTAACACACAGAAAATTTTACAAGCAGGGGGAAAAAAAAAAAAACCTACTAAATAGGAAAAAAAATGGTGGAAATAATAGCACCCAACTTTATCAAGCATGTCTTCGGTACAACAGTGCTCCATGTACAGACACAGCATGACACGCCTTTTGCATATCATAGAGGAAAGGGTCAGAGGAAATGAAAATGCAAGGAAATGCTAGATCCTACAACTATAATACATTCATGACAAATAGAATGACAATTAAACAAACCATGCAATAATGGACAATTCCTCATTAAAAAAAAACACAACCCTATATCTGACAGAGGGCTAATATACAAAATATATAAAGAACTCAAGAAGATAAACACCAACCAATCAAGTAAACCAATTAAAAAATGAGTACAGAGCTAAACAGAGATTTCTCAATAGAGGAATTTTGAATGACAGAGAAACACTTAAAGAAATGCTCAGGAAACAAGACAGGAGCCTACCACAGAGGGCCTCTGAAAGACTCTACCCTGCAAAGTATCAAAGCAGATGCTAAGACTCATGGCCATACTTTGGGCAGAGTGCAGGGAATCTTATGAAAGAAGAGGGGGATAGAAAGACCTGGAGAGGACAGGAGCTCTACAAGGAGAGCAACAGATCTAAAAAGTCTGGACACAGGGGTGTCTTCTGAGACTCCAACCATGGACCATTCATGGAGATAACCTAGAACCCCTGCACAGATATAACCCATGGCGGTTCCATATCCAAGTGAGTTCCCCAGTAATGTGAACAGGGACTTTCTCTGACATAAACTGATTGTCCTGCTCTTTGATCACCTCCCCCTCCAGGGGGTGCAGTCTTACCAGGCCACAGAGGAAGACAATGTAGCCGCTCCTGATGAGACCTGATAGACTAGAATCAGATGGAAGGAGAGGAGGACCTCCCCTATCAGTGGACTGGGGGAAGGGCATAGATATAGAAGGGGGGGAGGGTAAGATTGGGAGAGGAAGAAGGAGGGAACTACAAGTGGGATACAAAGGAAATAAACTGTAATAAAAATAAAATATTATATAATAAAAAAAGAAATGCTCAACATTCCTAGTCATCGCGGAAATGCAAATCAAAACAACCCTGATATTTTTTACCTTACACCCATCAGAATGACCAAGATAAAAAACTCAAGGGACAATACATGCTGGAGAGGATGTGGAGAAAGGGGAACTCTACTCCATTGCTAGTGGGAATATAAATTTGTATAAGCAATTTGGAAATCAATCTGCCACTTTCTCAGAAAATTAGGAATAGTGTATTCCACTCTTAGGGACCCTAGGGAGGATGCTTAAATCTCATTCAAAATGGCAAATAGGACAGACACCAGAAGCGGTGGAAAAGAGGAAACTCGGCAACAGCCTACCATAGAGGGTCCTCTGAAATGATTCACCCAACAGGGGATCAAAGCAGATGCTGAGACACATGGTCAAATTTTGGGCAGAGAGCAGGGAGTCTTATGGAGGAAGAAAAGGGTAGGAACAGAGGGATGTGGAGGGGACAGGAGCCCCACAAGGAGGCCAATAAAACTAAAAGGTCTGAGCCCAGGGGGTCCTGCAGAGACTAATACACCAAGAGAGGACCATGTCCTAGAGCCCCTGCTCAGATGTGGCCGAAAGGCAGCTCAGTCTCCATGTAAATCTGAGTGAGGGGAGCAGGGGAACAGAAACTCATCTGACTGCTCTTTCATCACTTGCTCCTGATGATGCAGCCTTGCCAGGCCACAGAGGAAGAGGATCCAGGCAGTCCTAATGAGACTTAACAGGCTATAGGCAGATGGCAATAGTGGAGAACTCCCCCTTTCAGTGGACTAGCGGAAGGGCTTGGGAGGGGGAGGAAGGGAGAATAGGACTAAGGGGAGTTGAGGGAGGGGGCTTCAATAAGGATATATAATGAATAAATTGTGAAAAAAATAAAAGTAAAAAATAAAAAGTCCAATACAAGAAAAGATCTTGTGGAGGTATCTCCATCCCTGATGTCAAGCTGTCCTATAGAGCAACAGTAATAAAAAATGCATGGTACTGGCATAGAAACACAATGGTGGATCAATGGAACCGAAGAGAAGACCCAGAAATAAACCCACACACTTACAGATTCCTAATTTTTGTCAAAGATGCCAAAACCATACCCTGGAAAGAAGATAGCACCTTCAACAAATGGTGCTGGTCTAACTGGATGTCTACATATAGAAAATGCAAATAGATACATATGTATCACCCAGCAAAAAAGTAAAGTCCAAGTGGACCAAAGACCTCAACATAAAAGCAGACACATTAAATCTGTTAGAAAAAGTAGGTAAACGCCTTGAACTTACTGACACAGGAGACAACTTCCTGAACAGAACACCAACAGCACAGGCACTAAGATCAACAATCAATAAATGGGACCTCGTGAAACTGAAAAGCTTCTATAAGGAAAAGAACACTGTCAATAAAACAAAATGATAGCCTACAGACTGGGAAAAGATCTTCACCAACCCTACATCTGACAGAGGGCAAATATCCAAAATACATGAAGAATTCAAGAAATTAAACACCAACAAAACAATCCAATTAAAAAATGGGATACAGAGCTAAACAGAATTCTCAAGAGAGAAATATCAAAAGATTGAGAAGCACTTGAAGAAATGATTAATATCCTTAGTCATCAGGGAAATGAAAATCAATACAACTCTGAAATTCCATCTCACACACATCAGAATGGCTAAGATCAAAAACTCATGCTGGCAAGGATATGGAGAAAAGTGAACCTACTCCATTGCTGGTGGGAATGTAAAGTTGTACAACCACTTTGGAAATCAATCTGGCGCTTTCTCAGAAAACTGGGAATAGTGCTACCTCAAGACCCAGCCAAATGACTCCTAGGCATATATCCAAAAAGATGTTCAACCATTAAAAAAGGTCACTTGTTCATCTATGTTCATAGCAGCTTTATTTGTAATAGCCAGAATATGGGAATAACCTAGATGTCCCTCAACCAAAAAATGGATACAGAAACTGTGGTACAATGGAATACTACTCAGCTATTAATAACAAGGAAATCATAAAATTTGCAGACAAATGTATGGCACTAGAAAAGATCATCCTGAGTGAGATAACCCAGACCCAGAAAGCCACACATGGTACACATCTACACTTATAAGCATATATTAGTCATGTTATACAGATAACCATACTACAACCCACAGACCTAAAGAAGCTAAATAAGAAGCACCCTAGGAAGGATGCTTAATTCTCATTCAGAGGGGCAAATAGAAGAGATATCAGAAGCAGCTGCAGAGAAGGAGCAGGAAGGGAGCCTACCACAGATGTCCTCGGAAAGATTCCAGAAGGATGCAGGGGACCAAAGCAGAGACTAACAGGCAAAGTTGGTGCAGAGTGCAGGGAGTCTTAGGCAAGAGTGGGGAGACAAAAGGACCCAGACCCAGAGAGGACAAGAGCTCCACAAGGAGATAAACAGAGCCAACAAATATTAACCCTGGGAGGCTGCAGAGACTGATGCAGCAACCAATGACCATACACCTCTAGGAGAGGACCTAGACCCCCTGCTCAGATGTAGCCCATGGGCAGCTCAGTCTCCATGTGGGTTCCCTAATAAGAGGAGTAGGAGCTGTCTCTGACATGGACTCTGTTGCCTGCTCTTTGATCAATTACCCCTGGCCAGGCAGCCTTTCCAGGCCACAGAGGATGAGGATGCAGGCAGGCCTGATAAGACTTGATAGGCTGGGGACAGATGGGAGGGAGGTGGAGACCTTTCTGAGGACTAAGGGAGAGGAACAGGAAAGGAGCAAGGAAGGTGGGACTGGGAAGAGATGAGGGAGGAGGCTACAATTGGGATGTAAAGTGTATAAATTTTAAAAATAATAATAAATTTTAAAAAGAAAGAAAAGTCCTTACATTGTTCATGAAGTGTCATTACTTCAAAGGGACTTTGACAACTTAAAAGACATGGTGCAACAGCTAAAGGAACAACCACTTAAAAAGACAGCCCAGACAAGACAAATAAAAGCAAGGTAGAAAGCATGAAATGCTAAAGAGAACAGACTTTACTACAAATATAGCAAAGGAGATATACCGAACAAAACAGTAAGAGATTAAAGCTAACCAAATCTGTGATTATATTAAGTGAGGTAAACATCAGCTGCACAAATAATTATTCTAAGTAATGAATTAAACATCCTAGGTTTTCATCCTCTAAACACAGGAAGCAAAGCAAAAGAATTGAGAAAAGTTTATGAAACTCTCAGTTAGCAAAGCCTTCAGATTCTTGGCCAAACTGAGAGAAAAGCATGAGGAAAGATTCCATGCTCAAAGCCCGCCAGGGAATACAAGCAGGTCCACATCTTCCACTACAGTATATCTGCTCCAAATTCCTGTGTTGGTACTCTACTCTCCAGTGTGCTAGGATTTAAAAACAGGGCTTCTGGAAGGTATGTACTGCATGAGGGTGAAACTCACCAGATTGGATAGGTGCCACTAGACACACTGGACTTATTCTGTTCTGTCTGTCCTGTGACTTTAAGGAGACCATTTGTAACCCAGGAAGAGGGTTCCTCACCGGGCACTAACTCTACACGAATCTTGGATATCCCAGCCTCCAGAAATTTTAAAAGTAAATCTCTATTAAAGCTACCTAGTCTATGGTATTTTCTGTTACAAACTCGGACCATCAACAATACATGTGCTTGTTTAATTACAATCCTTTGCCACATTTGTGAGAAAAAAAAACATGTTATATGAAACATTTAATATTTTTAGGTGAGAATTCAAAGTAGCTGATACCATAACATCACCTTGACAGGTTACTATATATTTATTATCACTTCCCCACCCCATTCCCAGCTGATTCCCAATCCTCACCCAATCAGTTCCCTTTTCTGATTTCTTATTACATGTATCCCATTACTTCCTCAATTTCCTACTTCTCATTTTAAATTGTTTAGAACCATTTTTACTTCTTTGTGTGTAAATTTGCTTTATATATTTTCTGATTTCTGCTCAAGCTTCTGTTCACCTGTCCCTTCATTTTGAAAGATTCTTTATATACTAGAAATAAGAAAGAGAAAACTCAGACTACAAAAAGATCACATCCAAAAACCTTCTAGGTTTATGTGATCTAGAGAGAATGCAGACATGTCCTGGATTACAGTATGGTCTGACTGGAACACAGCATGCCCTTAGTACACACCTTTAATCCCCAACAATGAAGTTAACATTAGTTTACAAAAGAAAGAACCACAGTTTGAAAGTGACTTCTAGTTAAAAGTGATGAGGCAGAGAATGGTTTGACAGCATGAGTCAGAGATAGAATATGCTCAACTCTCATGAGAACAGGACAGGAAGGAGAGGCTACTTAAGCGCAGCAGCTCAGAGAAACAGAAGTTTTTTTACTGAGAATTTCTTACTGGAGACAGTTTTACAGAGACAAGTTGCAGGGGGAACAAGCTAGACAAAGGTGAAGACAGAAAGAGCCAAGAAATGGGAAGGATCCAGAAGATTAAAACATATTGAAGAATTAGTTTGAGGCCAAGGGAAGCAATTCAGTCAGAAGCTGAAAGAAGCCAGTTTGAATCCATCACCTTGGAGAGGAGTTTAGGCCAGAAGAGCTGAGGTAAACCAGCCAGTGAAGAGTTCAGAAAGAGCTAGAAAGGCTTGGGAACAGCTCTCATCTCATTCCCTCATTCTGAGAAAATAAAAGCAACATTTACAATTAAATATTTTTTTTCTTTACGGCTTTGCCTTTTTAGAAGATATTTTGCAGCCAAGAGTGGTGGTGCACACCTATGATCCCAGCACTCATAAAGACAGAGGCAGGCAGATTTCTGTGAGTTCGAAGCCAGTCTAGTCTACAAACCAAAACAGCCAAGGCTACACAGAGAAATCCTGTCTCAAAATAATCAAAAACAAAACAAAGATATTTTGTGACACCTTTCCTGCTGTATGGTTGTTGTAATGCTGAACACCTGCATCATGTTCATACATGTCCTTGTCTGTCATCTTGACACCACTTCTCACCTCATACACACCATTGCTTCCCTTCATTATTCTATGGTCATGGCACCCATTGCATCCATGCTACTGAGAAACTTCTGCTGAGAACATACTTCTTAGCTGAGTCATGACATTCAGGCCCTTTCTTTTTTCTCTCTTTGCGGTCCTACTATACAGTATTTCCATTCTTAAAATGCATTATTCTTGAAATTCCTATTACTTCCTTGAAACAAAGTACACATTTATTATTAATACTATTTATGTGTAAGTGGGAGCAGAGAGTATGTGCATTAGAGTGCAGGTGCCTGCAGAGGCCAGAGAGGATGATGGATCTGCTGAGGCTTAAGTTGTGCAGTTGTGAGCTACTTCCTCAAAGTGATAGGAACCAAACTCAGATCCTCTAAAAGAGTAATACCTGCTCTTGGTAGCTAAACAATCTCCCCACACCCTCTGTGAATTCTGGCTCTCCGCATAATTTGCTGATCATCCATTTGCTGTCACTTTATAGCATTCATCTCATACCCTTCCCTGTATTTTATTATCTTCCTTTTTGGTACTGAAAATACTAACGAAGTTGTATTATCTTTGCTCTACTTTTTCATTCTTCTTTACCTAACTCTGTTGCTTTTCTTATTCTATGTTTGTATGCTGATGACTCTTAAATCTATGTTAGCTTGTGCAATCATCTTTCAGTGTGCATGGGGGATTAGTAGAAGCACTCTCCACATGTCTGAAATCTGGTCATTCTCTCAAGTCCCTTACTTAAAATGGTATGGTATTTGCATATAACCTGAACAAATCTTCCTGCTGTGCACTGTAATCATCTCAAGACTACCTATATTATTTAATACAACCTAAGTGCTACAGAGCTACAGGGTTACTTTACTGTACATATATCCTTACCAAATGACCAAAGGGGGTGGAGGGGAACTGCATGTTTGACACAATATGTGGGCTTTTGTAAAATAAAAAAGTCAAGTCTACTCGTAGAAATCAAAAGATACCTCAAATTCTTGAGGAATTAAAAAAATACCTAATAACTTAAATTAGAACCAATCACATGAAGCCCATAAGAACCATATTTAATATATGTTTGTGTTACATTTTTTAAAGTTCAGCAAGCTCCGAAAAGCTCTGCCCTGCAGACTATAAAAGCAGATGCTAAGACTTATGGCCAACTGTTGTGCAGAGTGCATGGAATCTTATAAAAGATGTGGGAAATAGTAAGATAGGGAGAAGACAGGAGCTCCACAAGGAGACAAACAGAACCAAAAAAATCTGAGCACAGGGCTCTTTCCTGAGACTGATACTCCAACCAAGTGCCATGCATGGAGAAAACCTAGAATCCCTGCACAGATGTAGCCCATGGCAGTTCAGTGTCCAAGTGGATTCCATAGTAATGGGAACAGGGACTGCCTCTGACATGAACTGATTGGCCTGCCCTTTGATCACCTCACCCTGATGGGGGAGCAGCCTTACCAGGCCACAGAGGAAGACAATGCAGCTACTCCTGATGACAGCTGATAGACTAGGATCAGAAGGAAGGAGAGGAAGACCTCCCCTATCAGCAGACTTGGGGAGGGGCATGCATGGAGAAGGGGGAGGGAAGGTAGGTTTGGGAGGGGAAAGGGGAGGGGTTTATGGGGAGATACAAAGAGAATAAAGTGTAATTAATAAAAATTAAAAAAAATTATTTAAAAAAAGTTCGGCAAGCTTGTTAAATATTTGTTGAATCCTTATTCTGCAACAAATATTATAAATCAAGGATCTCAAAGATAAAAATAATATGGTAGTTGACCTCAAAATAATTCCCCATGAATATGTCTCATTTCATGAGACAGACATATAAAAACAACTAAAGTTGGAGACAGAAATTGAAAAAAAGCTTACAGGAAGAATACCTATTTGCTAGTATAGGCATCATCTTACTACAGCTGACATCTTGTCTTTAAGATGACACACAGGATGGAGCTTAAATGGAGAAGGAACAGTCAACGGAAGAGTTTAGACTGGGAAAGAAAGATAAGAACAAGTATTCTCATTGGTCAGTAACAAATGCTCTCTGTTTTGGCAAATATGTTGTTTGTTGTTAAAATCTCCTTAGTTAAAAAACAAAAGCCACTGCTACTTTATTGTATAGGAATTTTTATACAGCAGCATGGCTACTTAGGCTGGAATACACACATGCCTTTAATACCAGGAGACAGAGGCAAGCAGTTCCAGGCCAGCCTAGTATGACCAAGTTTTAATACCAACAGGATTTTAGTCCAGGCACGGTGGCACACGCCTTTAATCACAGCACTCAGGAAACAGAAGCACGCACATCTCTTGTTGTAGTCATTGTCTTCAGTCAGTGCAGCTGAGTCGGTGAGTTGAGAGGAAGTGCAGTGGAGCTGGGTTCATGGCAGTTCAACTCGTGGGATTCACAGGCAGTTTTTACTGAGAGACTTTCACAGAGAGGCTGAAGAGAGAACAAGCTAGACACAAGTGAAGACAGAAGATCCAGAAGATTAGAACTTATTGCTGAGGCCAAGCAGAGGAATTTAGTCAGAAGCCAAGAGAGAAGCCAGTTTGGAATCAGTCAGTTTGGAAAGGAATTTGGGCCAAAACAAATGAATAGAACCAGCCAGCCAGCTTATTCAGCAATAAGTCTCAGAATCTGAAAGCATTCTAGGCCTAGATTAGATTGTACTAGGCCTAGGTTAGCAAATGGAGGCAGTAAGCGCCCTAGATGACAATTAAATCAGATGAATAAAAGTTACTTTTACACTTTACAAAAATCTTGGCTTTAAGAAACATAATCAGGACTTTATTAGAAACATAGTCTTCACGTTCATTTTTTTATTTTGTATATGTGTGTAGTATATATTCATATATATGTATATGTGTGTGTGTATATCCTGGATGTACTTGTAAGTACATACATGAACATATATACTTATAGAAGTCGAAAGTTGAAGTGACAGGTCTCCTTCAATTTTCTCCACCTTTTTGTGAGACAGGGTCTCTCACTGACTTATCTGGACTGGCTGGACAGGATGGCCAATGAGGCCCAGGGCTCCCCTTGCTTCCACCTACCCAATGCTGATATGACAGGTGCACACTTCCACAAAGGCCTTCTTATATGGGTGCTAGGAATCTGAATTCAAATCTTTGTGCATAAGCACCAAGCTTATCAGGCCGTTTCCACACCCTCATTTTGTTTAAAACTTTTACACTATAAGATCTATTGAGGAGTCTCAATGAAGTTCTACAATTAGTTGCTTTTTACAGACTTAAAATGAGGTCACACTAAATCTTAATGTGCCATTTTTGAGGCATCCAATGAAGTTAACTGTTAAGCAAAAGATATGAAGAAATAGCAGTACTAATACAGAAGG